>CM031235.1:783229238-783800416 GCA_018340775.1 Taxus wallichiana var. yunnanensis
TATCAACATCCACTTTACAACAAAGGGGAATATTACAAGAGTGAACTTTTGGCTCCAATATAGCATAATTCCTTCAAAACTTCATTTTACTCTCTTCCACCTCTTCAAATTCTTCAAATCATGGATCACAATACAAGGAAAAGGGGTATAGGCGACGCTCTCCACCCACCTATAATCTAATAAGAGGAGAATCCATCCCCAAGCCCAACCAAAGAACAATAAGGGGTATTATGAAACATTGACAAATTTCACAAAAGGCTTCCACAACATGCATTCCACAAAATAACACATTCAAACAATACACTCAATAATATACTCAAACAATATTACAACTTTCCCAACAAGCCAACAAGGAGCAATGGAATATGGGAACCACCTCCTTTTGTCTCCCAAGTGATGTAGGAGTTCCACCCAAAAGCCTCCATGTGCACAACTCAAAACATAATCAAATCCTTATTTCTACACTTGCAGTATGTAAAATATATCCATGTTATCCTTTTCACTCCCCATAGGTGGAACTCAAACTCACACTCCCTCCACAATGCATGCCTCACATCTCCCTTTTCCTCCCCAATGGTCCCATAAATCCATCTCCCACACCCAACTTAAGGCAAGCTACCCATCCACAATCAAACATATCCACAACACTCATACAATATTCAAACAAGCACAATTTCTACATCAAAATACATTAATACAAAAATGACAATAAGAGGAGATCCTACCTCTCCATCAAGCTTCCAATTTATTTACTCTACAAGCTTTTAAATCCTTCACACCAAGCTCAATCCAAGATGCAACTCCAAAAGAAAATTCCAAGTATGAAAACCAAGACCAATTTTCAAAAATGCAAGAGAAGCAAATAAGGAAAGTAACCCAAAATCCATCAAAATCATCCAATAAATAGAAAAGGGATGTGAGGATGATGAGGTGGCTCCATGTAGGATTCCACTTCATCATCCCTCCATTCCAACACACAAGTCAAACACCAAACCCAAAGCAATTAAATACACATGTAAGACTTATGACATGCCCACATGACACTCCAACTTGCACACCATGCTTATCAAGGACAAACTTAAATGTGGTAAGTAAAAAAGTGCAATTATTTACCCTTTTACACTCAAAAATGTATTAAAATGGTCAAAATATGTCCCATACTTCATAAGTAGGGTTGGTAGGAGAGTTTGAGATGTGAGGGACAAGGTTAACTTGTCCCTCAAGTCTCTAAAAGTGGCCAACAAGGCCAAATTAGAATTTGGGAAGGATGGTGGAGTACACACCACCTAAATGCATTTAATCAATTTATCATGCACCAAAACAAGGACTATCTACCCAATTTATTGCCCACATGTCATATCTTCCCTTTTAATTTAAATTTAAGATAAACTAGTTAATTAAGATACATTAGCAAGTGTTAATAAAGTAACAATATTTCCCCAATAATTAAACACATGCACAAAAAATTAAAACAAAAAAATTAAAAGAAAGGAAACACATTACACCCATGGCCACATAAATGAGGTTACCCCCTATGGGAACCTCCTAACAAAGCATGCAACAACACAACATAACATTATACACAAGTTGTCAAATTTGGCCATGTTGCACAACACCGACATCCTTCTCGTGGTTGGTCCCCTATCCCCTTTCGATGTATATAATATAATGTCCCTGCAACAAAACAAAATACCTCTCTGGCCTTACAACCGCATCAACAACATTGAGAATAATATACATATAGAAATCAATAATCATCATCCAAAATTAGCAATTCTATCATCATATCAATTAATTCAATTTTAACATCCATAAAATCATAATTCTACTCAAAACATCCAACATAGGCAATGCATCCAGAATATGACATGTTAGTATAAAATCATAATACTATAAATCAACATATATAATTGTCCATCAGTGTCATCTAGTGCATCATAATCAAAATGTAAATCACAACATGTCAATAGTCCAAATATCTCGCATAGTCTATCATCTACTTGATCAAGATATAATAATCAAAATGTCTAAGTATCAATCCAACAATAATAACATCATAATAAAATAGTGTCGAAGAGGAGTTCACAAGCAGTTCACGTTTGCTCGAAATTTTATATAGACATCTAAAACTTTGGAACATGGTATGCACATACATGAAAGCATAATGAAAGGGGGTTTGCTAGTTGTTTTATTTGTTAGTGCCTTGGTAAACATGTATGTAAAATGTGGAAGCATACACAAGGCATATGAATTGTTTAAAAAAATGCGTCAAAGAAATACCAAATCTTATAGTGAAATGATTACGAGATATGTAAAAATGGTATTCTTAGCAAGACAACCTTGGGTGATCTAAAATTTCTTAACACATATCAGAAGTTAACAAGGTGTTGGGCTATATTTTTAAACAAATGGATTTTGTGTATGTTCAAAATAAGCAAATAAGAGACAAATTTTAGAATGGTGGGTTGGTTTTCCAAAAGAAAATAGGACCAACATCCACTAAGATACATATCTATTGGCCCTACTTGACCAGTTGACAATATTGATTATATCGAGAAGAACAACAATGGTAATGGAGCTGTATAATTCAAAAGGAGGAGAGATTGAATTTGATGAAACTTCATAGCAATAGGGTATGCACATAATGGGTTTTCTAATAAGGCCTCAAATTTTCATTAGGAAATATGATTGAAAGGTTTTCAACCAAGTAAATTACAACTTTTCTTTCTACAATTTTTGTAGGCAAGGCACTATGATTCTAGATCATTTATGTTTATGTGTAAATTCATGCATTTTGTTCCCAATACATCTTGTTATATTTTAAGGTTTTTGGTGTTTTTATTTTTGTAGTAGTGTTTTGCATCTAAGTTTTCCATGGAGGATGAATAAACAAGGGAGTGTTTTCTACCCTACAAAGTTTGTACTAAGAGTTGTTCTACAAAAGCACATCAAACATAGAGAAAAATAGGTGCTCTAATGGGTGTGCCTACTTCTTCAAAGTCATGTTTGGAGACTTCACAAAAAAATTATAACCTCATTACTCATAAACTATTCTTTTCATTCTTTTATTATACATACATACATACATACATACATACATACATACATACATACATACATACATACATATATATATATATATATATATTGTAAATAATTTATAAAAGTAAAATTGTTGTGGGAAGGATTGGGTTGTAAAATTATGGGGCACAAATACTAAATTGGAATTTTGACATGGCGAGAAAATTTTGTGCATCATGGTACGAGTCTAATTTTTTTAGTGTTCAAATATGTCTCTAGTTCAAATTTCATTCTGAGTAGCACTGGTAGACGTTATGTCATTTTGGATGCATATAGAAGGCACATGGTATGTTTGGAAAAATGCCTCGACATATGTGGAACAATGACATGCAATGACTATAGGATCTACACTCAATGGGGTTCTTAAAAACCTTGAAAACTTTAGGTGAATTCATAATGGGATAGTAATGGACATTCATCAAAGCATTATGGAAAGTGAATTTTGTTAGATTTTATTTTAAGTAGCACTTGTTTAGTCTTGTGTTGACTTAGAATATTTGCAATAGGAAAAATATGTTCATGCCAAAGTGATGCAATGTGGGTTGTGTTTGATCTCCTTGTGGGGAATTCCCTATGGACATGTATGTCAAATGCAAGACTTTAGAGGATGTTTGGAAAGTGTTTGATGGAATACCTAAGAGAAACAAAGTTTCATGGAATGCCATGATTTTTATCTATGTTCAAAAGGGGATTTTCTATAATTTTGATGGCCTACTAAAATTTTATGATTTAGTGTCTTTATGTTTTTTTAAATAAGTCAATATTTTCAATAACACACACATGAAGAACTGTCATTATATTTATCTCTCTGGTAGTTTAGTATATTGTGATCTTTATGCCATTAGGGGCAAAGGCACAATGGAAGTAGCTCTCTCATTAAACATAATATGTCAATAGGGGATACACCTCATATTTGGCTATCGACACAACCATTACAACTCCTTTTGGTGTAATTGCTAGTTTATTTAAATCACACCTACTTTACATAACTATAAAGTACACATATGTATAAGGAGATATTCTTAATTACAAATTTTGATTGAAGATTAATGAATTGATGTATAGATATTTGACATCTCTATTTATATTTACTGAACTACATATTAATTTACATGTTGAGAAACACACATCTATATTTACAATTACACTTGATAATTGTACCAATTGTTCTAAAAATACTCCAATAAAGAATAACATTATAATGCATTTTAAAAATAATAATTCTAATGATCTATTGTTTATTTTTCCATATCTATACATATTATAATACCTCTAAATCCACACTACAAACTAAATATTAATTAAAACAAAATTTTGAAATAAAATAAATACATTTAGATGTAAGAAGAGAGAGAGAGCAACCATTCTCGTCTTGTAATCAATCTTTCCTAGAATGTAAGGCATTTATTTAGAAGTTATCAAATGGGTTTTTTTGAGGATTATGAATCCACAGAGGAAGCAAACATAAAAAAATTAAGATATAGAAATTAAGTTAAACTAAAAGGGATTAAAAAATTTGTGCGCATAATATTATACTTCAAATTGAGGGAAATTTTAAAAGGGGAAAATATTAAGTGATGAAAAAATCTCCAAAAACCCAAATCTAAAAATGACAATATTAAAATAAGGAGAAAATAGAAATATTAAGGAGGTGTAGACACTAGAATTAGGTCACCCTAATTCCTACGCATATGTACATACCCTAGGACATCCTTCCGTAAACCCACACGATCACTTTACCCATTTACTGACCTATATTCACCATTTTACCACCTGTAACCACCCATAACCATGAAATAAACAAAAATAAAAAACAAAATAGCCTAAACAACCCAAACCCCCTAACAAACTTCCCATGAGCCTAAAACAACTTCAAAACCACCATAAACCACACAAATACCAAAAGGAGATGGTTGGAACCACATTTTATCATTCTTCTGAAAAAAAGTAGGAATTAGTGCCAATTCCCCAATCGATGCCGATCAATACAGATCATTACCGATTGAAGTAAACAACATCAATCTTATAAAAACCAACTCGATCATTGCCCGAGGATCCAAAAAAATTATAAGTCATAGTGTTGTTTGAGTGAATATCTAGAGAGCTAAGTTAAGGTCCATTGTTTACATGAAGAAAGAGAGCATTTGGTGTACTAACCTCCTTTTTGAGAACTTTTCTTCGGTGTTTCATCATCTGAGTCACCTCTACCAAAAAGGTATACCATTCATTTAAATATGTAAGTCGTTGTTTCAAATTTAAATTATAACACTATTTACCATATCCAAGTATCCATGTCTAAGAACATCCAATTATCTATTTAGAAGTTTGGTGTTGTAAAAACATCTATGATTACAAACAAACCTTTAACAAGAATCAACATCAATCACACAAATAGTATGGATTGACACTCGATCATCACGATTAACACCAATTTCTTCTCACATTGCTTAAATTTACATTGCTAACACATTTTGATATATTTTCTTCATGTTTTGGAGTCATGGCTAATATTCTCATGTTTACAAGTATAGTTATTTGTTAGATGATCAATCCGGGAGCGAGTGTGAAGCCGCAAGCATCTACGACCTACCCAAAGATCCACAACCTTTCATGTGGGAACACTCTGATATCAACCATGAGTTGAGCATATGTGTCATCATCTTTAGGCCCAATCCAGATGACATTCTCGAATAGTTGGATCTTCTCCTTGAAAACATGATGAGGCCAATATCCATTGGGACAATCTTTTCAATCCCCCTCAGCATATCATTGAGGACGTTGATTGAATCCTAACATCCAAACACTTCAAATTTATAAGTTATTCGTATTATCTCATATTATCAGTTGTAATTTCATTATTTATTATTACTATCTTGATTGCCTAAAATTGAGTCGACATTTGTCAAAGCAAGCCCTTTAGTTCCTGGAATTGGCCTCTTGCCAAGCAACTCATCTCATAATTATCTAATCTATATTATGTCAAGTTGCTTACGTGTTCTCAAGTTTTCATCTCTCCGAGAAGAGGAGTTTCGTGTGCCAATTTGGATCTATCACCCCTTCTCATCATCATCCATGCAAGCTTCATTAAACCCTCTCATTTTTGAGTTTTAGATAGTTATTTCATAAAATAAAATTCAATATTAAAATCTACTAAAACATCGACACAACCGGTGGTATGGTAGTCCTCTTTTATTTCAATTATGCATTTCCATGGTAGAATTCATTTTTGTTTACTTCTAAGTTGACTAACTTTTTAACTTGAGTTCTTTGGTGACTTCCTAGAAAGTGTAAAAAAAAGGATTATCTAGTGAATAGAGGTATTTCTCTTTTGTCTTGTTTCCACTCACCTTTTAGTCCTACTCAACCTTTTATTTTGTGTATTGTCCTCATCGAAAGTAAATTTTTCTCGTGGAACTTAAAATGAACTTGTATTTTCATCTATGCTTGGTCATCTAATCTACATAGGGATTAAAAATTTGCATCCACCATTTTTTTCTCCACACACTACCAAATCACTCATAATCAAACTTACTTTCTAAGCATCCCCTCCCAGGTCTACCTACTTGATTTCATCACCAAGGAGGAATCCAACTTGGTGTTTTGGTTGAGTATAAATAATTGGTGGGTGATATATTGACTAAGCACCCAATACTCTTATCATTGTGAGACCGTGAATTGAGGGGGTAGGCTCCAATACCATGCCTTGTATTGACACCAACAAATTTTTTTGCCTCATGTACCTCTGGGTATCTCGAGGACTCCAACCTAAACATACATGAAACTCCGCCTTAGTACACCCTACTTCTAGAACCTTTTATAAACCAAATGTTCTTTTTGATTTAATAAAATTTGATATATTTTATTGAAATTTGAACTTAGAAATTGCTATAATGATGTGTACATTAAGATACAAATCTTAAGCAATTTTTATAGATGTAACTATGAAAGTAAATGAGAGATATATGGCCCTTATCTTGATTTCTCTTATCTTGAAGTATATCTGAACTAGATGAACTGATGAAAAGGTCAAGCAGAGTGCTGGAACTACTCGATATGAATTTTAGAAGCTGCAAACTAGCCTAGAAACGAGTGCTTGGGTAGGACAAGGCACTGGGGTGCTCAAGACCTCTTTAGGGCACTAAAGTCTGTCGAGAAGGTCAAAACCTGATTTCTTCAGTGTCATTAGGGTTTCACACTTACTCGTTGATGATCCCCGTATGTCACACTAGGATCACCGAGGTACCTATAAATCAGAAAGAAAATAACCTCCGTAAAACCCCTAAACTACATCAAATCCAAAAAAAAAAAGATGCAAAATGGGAGGTTGGATTGCGAGACTATCAACAAATTGAACTTATAACCGAGTGTTACACTACATCTTAGACCTCATATAGTTCTATGTGTTTGTGTGTGAAATAGTGCTCCTAATTTTCCCTTACACCGATGACACCAAGATAGCGGGTGGTAGCTAGATAGAATGCAAATGTGTGGATGGAAAAATGAACTTCCCCTTCCTATGCAGTGTGAATGCAAAGTAATAAGCCCAAGATCCATTCCCTTAGATATATAGATGAATATCCCTTGATAGAAATTTCCCACCATTATAATGGTATGTATGTTTTGTTTATATAGGGATCTCTTCCTTGAAGTTTGACACTAGTGGCCCGACATGCCGACTAGGACCACGGGATAGGAGTAAGAAGACCGAAAAGCTTGACCACAAATTTAAAAAATGTGAACAAGAACAAAGAGGACACGACACCCAAGATGGATAAGAACGCGTAGGCGCTACTATCTAATCATGGGCATTGGTGTCCAAAGACAACTGATTACATATGTGCGAAGACTTACAGACAGGGGTCCATGTGACTTGACCGAAGCGAGTGTAGAAGTGACAGATGTAAGAGATAACACAATAGAAACAAACAAAGCAAGAAGATGAAGTAGGTGATGTGTTGCAAATGACTACTTTTCTTATACAAGATCCATATATAAAACAACATACTTGGCAGTATAGTAAAATAGTAGTAAGTGCGTGATTTTGTGTCTATATTTTCCCCCTTTATGTTATTTGAATGAAATTCAAGTAGTGTAATTGAAGTTAGGAACATACCTGTGAGAAGTCCGGAGAAGCCCTAGTGTAGAAGTATGCACGAATAATAAGAGTATATATCATGGTGAACCATAGATCAACGTCTTGATCCATGTGTCACAAAATGGAGATAAAGAAACCATTGTGAGGATCACTTGGCAAGATGATTATTTGATTTCGAGAGAATTTGGAGATTTTGAAGTTGTCATTGATGGAGATTTGACGAGGTAGGGAGTGATCAATTACCAACCTAATTTTGTATGTGTGAAAAACTGAGGATTTGGGCATCATGCCTCTATAGGAAGAGTGTTAGGGAGAGAGCTCTAGTTTTACCCTTCATTTATTACTACATCCTCAAAAGGTCTAGCTACAACACTTGGACAAAGACCAATTTTTTGTTCATTTCGATCCAACGAGAATAACCCATATAGGAGCAGCATAGGAAAGGTAATGACGTCTCATTTCCACCACTCCAAGGGCATCGTTGCGATGTGTATAATGTTAGATGGATTCCATGTTAGTTCATCTAAAAGCGATAGAGTATAGATTAGCTTCCCATGTTAGGTCATTTAAGATGTAACTCCCAAGTTAGGTCATCTGGGAGGAGTAGTAAAATACGTTGTGTTGTGTCAATTGATTGATTTGATTCGAGTAGTAGAAAATTATGTTGAGATTGAATGTGTATGATAGATTACTCATGGAGATATTTTTCGCTTGTTCCCCAGATTAGGTCATTAGGGGAATCGCTAGAAAGTGGTATGAAATGTCACATAATACATGAGTAAATTTCAATAATGATGAATTGGGAATGTGAACTAATTATGTAACACTTTGTGAGGAGAATCATAAGGTGATCCCATTGTATGCCCCCTTTTGGTGAAAGGGGAGTGATAGTAGAAATGAACGCTAAGTCGAAAGTAGATGTGAAATGATGTAGGCGTGAGTAAAATGTAGTATGGTAAATGTCACAAGATTATGCATATATCAAGTTGAAGATGTGTGATATTTAATATAATGATGTGGAGTGTGTATCATACGATAGTAGGAGAAATTATGAACCAAATGGCATAAATAGGGGATAAAATGGAGTAGTGAAGCTCGAGATATGAGTGAAAATGCATGGCATATAGTAGTTGGAAGAATATGCGCAAATAGTAACTATATAAAAGTGCAAAATCGGAACTTGCTATAAATAGTAATAGTAAAAGGTGAAGAGTAACTTTATTTGAAATTTGAGTGAGTGTGATTTTGAGCTCTAAGTTTATGACGATGCCACAAATTATAGCAAAGAGATTATCGATATTTGTTTGTTGATAGTTGTGATTTGTTACTTAGTTGTTGGAATGTGATTATCATGTGTAGTAACTAATGATGTTCGTGAATGGTTGCGGGGATACTTATTGGTCTTTGATTTTTGATACATCAATCCACACCTTGATGTATAATGTGCCCAACGATGTGCTCATGGGTGGTGGGATGTTAGAGTGAGTGGTTGCTATTGCAGGTGAGCATGCTCATTTGTTCGAGCCGAAGTGGCGATAAAGCAATAGCACATGACATGTAGTGTTTTTGCTAAGTGAGGGAGACGAGACGTAGGTGGAGACTCAACGGGATAGGGAGGTTATAGGTGGAGGATCCCTAGTGCAAGATGTGTTCACAAAGTTTGTGGAGTTACAATGCCATTTTGTGGAGTAGTATATCAAGTTGGCTTTATTACATAGAAAGATGGAGAGATATAGAGGTTGTGAGTGGTGACATAGATTGAGCGGTTAATCGTCTATTTCTAGAGCTCCCGCAATTGTATATAGTGACAGTGATGATTATGTATGACATGTATTGATGTAGTGATGCATGAGGGCTTTCCCCCAGTGATTGTATTTTTGTAACTATGATTTTTGTCGATATATATAGTTGGATGATTGGTGTTATTGTATTGTGTTGATGTTGTATGGATATGTGATGCAATGATTGTTGCTCGTATGTGTTTTTTGATTTGCATTGTATAAAAGATGATATTGACTAATGAGTGATGATGTTGATTAGGACATAAATAGATAAGTGATGAAAAATTGTATTGTATGTATGAGTAGCGATAGATGGTAATAAATATATGTATAAAATGAATGATATGAAAGAGCAATGCAAAGAAAATTATTATAAAAGTGTATGTAATTGCGTGTTAGTATGATGAAGAGGGGGATAGTGATACCCCCAACGGGTATGTATCAGGATGAAGTTCATTTATATAAGACCCTCAATAATCAAGAATGAACCATAAAGCAAGAGTGTGTCATCAGAAAGTGGTTGATAATGTACACTAGATAGATAGATCAATGAAGCATATAGCGTAATGATGAAGTGAGGTTCTTATTATAACATATCCCTCAATAGTCATGTAATAACCATAAGAACACAAGTGTGTCATCAAGTGGTGAGGTGAGAAAAGTCACCTACCAAATATTAAGTAGGTGTGGAGTGGTGGAAGCATGTGAAGTGGAAGAAACATGAGTGTATGAGCCAAATTGAATGCCCGATGAGATGGTGCCAATGATGGGAGATGTAATAGTGGGAAGCACAGATGTTGATGGCTTAGGAAGCCAATGTGAAGTAGGAGCACTATGTGGCGAGATGAGATGGTGTAGTGGTGGATGAGTGAGATGGAGACTGTGCATGAATAATGACCTTAGGTGGTGGACAAATAACTACCTTATAAGTAGGAGAAGGAGACAAGTGAACCGAAGTAGTAGCACGCTTGTGTGGAATTGGAGAAATAGACCACTCATGAGAGCAAGAGTAAAAAATAATGACACCCTTGTCTTCTAATTATTGTAATTTGTCATGAAGGGCATAACAGTCATTGTCACGATGGGCATTGATGCGATGAAAGTTGCAATAAGGATGATTGCATTAGCAATGCAAGTGGTGTTGAGGATGATGTTGATTAGAAGGAAAGTGAATTAAGTGTTTATCAAGAAAAACACATAGTACATCATAAGGCCTAGTAGAATGTGAGAAATGTAATGGTTCTCGATTAGGAGGTGGAAAAGGTGGAGAACGATGCGGTGCCGGAGATGGAGGATGTTTGTGCATCATAGGAGATGGAATATGCTTGCGAGGTGGAGGAGATGGAGACCTTAGAGGATGCTTAACATATGTAAGAGGTGAAGAAGTAGAAGGTAGATCTATAGCATGTGTGGTAATTAAATCTTGTTCTAGATCAATGACCTTATAGTATAAGATTGTAAATGATTCACATGTGTCATATTGTAAGCATTCTTTTAAAGCAGGAATCAAGCCACGACAAAATATAAATTGCTTCTCTAAATCAACAGTTGAAATACTAGCTGATGCATGCAAGAATTGAAGCGTAGAATGCAATCAAGAATGGGTTATTTCTTTCCTTAGTTTTATCTAGGTAGGTGATCATATGTGACTCTAGGACCATTGTTTAGCATAAATCATCTAAGTAAAACATCTTCCATGTCATAATATGTATTGATAGATCCAAAAGGTAGATGAGTGTACCATTGAAGAGCTTCACCAACTAGACTATGATAAAAATATTTTAGCAATAATCAATTATTTGAATAGGATGTCATAGCTAAACGGTAATGCTTGAGATGTAGATATGGATTGTTAGTGCCATCAAAGCATGAAAATGTTGGCATAATGAAATCCTTAGGAAATGTTGAATTGTAAATTTTCTTTGGAATGGGATTGCCATGAAGAGAATTACTTTGTTTTCGAGAGTGAGAGATTGCACCTGAGATTGTAATTGTCCAACAACATGCATGAGTGATAAAATGTCATGTGAGGGAATCATAGGAGATGTGAGAGACACATTGAGAGGTTGCAATTTTCCATTATGAGTGATCATGGGAACATAAGAAGAAGTGGAGGATGAAGAAGAAGTAGAGGTAAGGATGAACATAGAACAACAAGAGGAACATTAGAATAAATGATATTAGAAGAAGGAAGAGAAGGAAGAATAATAGTAGGAGAAGAAGATGGAATATCGATAGAAACATTAGGAGTAACATCTAAGAAGAAGTGATAGGAGACGAAATAATAGGAGGAGAATCATCAAGTTTTCTATTAGATATAATCGTAGAAATAGATGGAAGCGGAGTAGAAAATTCACATCCAACAAAAGTATTAAGAGACACATCTTCGACAACATGGTCATGATCAGAAATAAAATCATCATTGATATCAGGCAGAGTCTCACATGCAAGTATTTAATCGAGAAATTCATCAACATATATAGAAGCAGGAGAAGAACTATCGAAAGATGTATCATTACAATTGTGAGAAGTATGTTCAGAAATAAGAGAAGTATGAGATACAACTTTACATTCATCCTAATTATTATGAGAACTAACATCATTCACATGTATATTTTCATCATAATTTTTAGCTACAAGACATCATAATCAAGACCAATCATATAATCACTAAGAGCATCATCAATAGTTTTAACATAAATAGAAGAAGGCGGCGTAGTTCTAGTGCCCATGGAATAACAAGGAGTACAATCAGAAATGTTTTTCTCTACAGAAACAATGCTTCAAGAATAATGGACGAAGCTAGTAGGAATGTTGCATTCATTGGCCAAAAGTTGTCTTTGAATATTATCATCAATGTGAGGAATGCGATAGAGAGTGCTAATCTCAGCCTCAATAGCCTCATCATAAATAGGGTTAACACTCTCATGATGCATAGCTTTCCTAGAAGAAGGAGATCTACTCTTAGCCATTAGGGTTTTGTGGATCCTAGGGCAAGGAGTTATAAGATACGGGTTCACCAAAATGATTCAATAAAATCTGATATATTTTATTAAAATCTGAATTTAGAAATTATTATAATGATGTAAAATAAGATACAAATGCTAAGCAATTTTTATAGATGTAACTATGAAAGCAAATGAGAGAGACAGGGTCATTATCTTGATTTTGCTTATCCCGAAGTATATATGAACTAAATAAACTGACGAAAAGATCAAGAAGAATACCTGGAACTACTCGATATGAATTCAAGAAGCTACAAACTAACTTGGACATGAGTGCACGGGTAGGGATGACGGTGCCTAAGGTGCCCAGACCTCTGTGGGGGCGATGGAGTCTTCCGAAAAGGTCAAAACCTAATATCTTCAATGTCACTAGGGTTTCACATTTACTCATCGATGATTGCATGTATGTTACACTTGGATCATCCAGTACCTATAAATATGCAACACAAATAACGTTACGTAAAACCCCGAACTACATCAAATCCTAAAAAAAAATGCAAAATGGGAGGTCAGACTATCCTTGATTGTCAACAAAGTGAACTTATGACAGAGCGCTACACTATATCTCGGACCTCATGTAGTTTTATGTGATTGTGCATGCAATAGTAATCCTAGGTTTCTAGTGCACCGATGACGCCAAGATAGTGGGTGATAGCTAGATAGAATACAAATGTGTGGATGGAAAAATGAACTTCCCCTTCCTATCCAATTTATGCAGAGTAATAAGCCCAAAATGTAGTCCCTTTGATATGTAGATAGATAGCCCTTGATAGAAATTACCCGCCATTATAATGGTATGTATGTTATGTTTATATAGGTATCTCTTACTTGAATTTTGACACTAGTGACTCAACATGCTGACAAGGAACTTGAGATAGGAGTAAGAAAACTGAAAAGGCCAAACACAAATGTCGAAATGTGAACAAAAACAAAGAGGACAAGGGCACCCAAGATGGACAAGAGCATCCAGGCGGTAGTGTCTAGTCCTCGGGCATTGGTGTCTAGAGATAATCGATGACAAATGTGTGAGGACCGATAGATAGGGATCCATGTGACTTGACCAGAAGTGGGTGTAGAAGTGACAAATGTGAGAGATAACACAATAGAAACAAACAAAACAAGAATATAGACTAGGCAATTAATCAAGATAATAAAACTTTCTCGTTGATTGTGTGATTTGCATTAAACAATTATCTTTCATTCATTATTTTTTTGTTATCTTATGGGTATGACTCGATAATAGTCCCAAACCCAAAACATCACCGATATGCCAAACCCACTATAACAATCCATGATGCATCCAAAAAGTTGTTATGCTCTCTCCCAGAGTTAGATTAGACACGTCGAAACCCCAAGCCTCCTTACTAGACTCTCTCATAGTTCTTCGCCAATGGGGATCCTACCTTCAAGAACTCTTGACACCAATCCCATCATCCTTAGTAATTACCTTTCCTCATGAGCTATTGGTATTCCCCATCATAATCCAAGACCCTTCTCGACATCGCATATCATTACTTATAACCCCACTCGACACGTAAACCCCACCTTCCAACCAATCATCAAATAAGTTGTTCCTTATCTACCCCTCAATCCACATCGAAACATCCAAACCTCCCACATCAGTACCCCTAACCACTTTCCACCTAATACCATTTCATCACAAAACATGATTAGCCAACCAAGACCCCTGTCATCCACCTCTTCAACAAACTCTCATTGTGTTCCACCACACACGATTCCCCTTCGCTTGTGATTAGCCACACAACATCCACTTCTCCCGCTCCCTCGATAATATCCTTTTGTATGCCTTATTCTACAAGTTCCTTGGTCACTTCCCAACCCATGAGCTCCCAACAATCCTCATCCACAATCCAAAACCTAGTTATATCCATCCCTACATCCTTACCACCTATAAATATGTGTTATCACTAGCGCTTGTCTCTTCTCCCAACCATATCTATAACTAGTTTCCCGCAATACAATTACATCCCACTTCAACAAAAATCCATCGCTCTCACAACCCTCCTTAACACTTCCATTCCCCAATCTTACCAATATATCTATTCTTCATCACAACCATTAGGTTCCCAAACAAACTTATAGTGGGCCATGAAACCTTCCCCTTTTCAAAATCCTCCTTTACCATATCAACAATACCAATCAAATCCCTTTATTTATGGGAAAACTAATCCTTCCACAAAATATCCAACCCCCTTAGAATGATCCCATGTAAGCCTTAATGAGTAGAATCATAAGTCTAAAAGCCACTACCATGGGACCCAAAAATGTATTCTCTTACGAACAAATTTGTAATGAACCCATCAATCCAATAGTACCCTTCAAACCATACCCTCCACATTGGGAACTTCCAAAATTCACCAAATTCTATAGTAAAGAAGATCCACACAACATCTCAGGGCCTTCTGACACTCTTGTTACCTCATAGCCATGATCAAGACCTTATGCTAAGGAAATTCTCATGTCATTAGTCAGGCCCCCCTTGATTGGTATAACAACATCCCCAACATTCCTTATACTCATTCACATGTAGTTAGCCCAAATTTTCTAGAAACATTTCTCCATCAACATCACATGACAAAATATCCATCACCAATCTATATTCTATCAAATAATTCAAGATGAATCTATCACTAACTTCATCATTAGGTGGCAAGGGATCATTAATCAATTATATTTTTCCTACCATATATTGAATTAATTGAATTTTTTCACTCAATCTTACCAAACACATATCTTCCACTCTCCAAATCCATCATTATTCCAAACATTCAATGAAGCCTTTACCATGGCTCAAAAATTGAAATCTGAGCCCTTGAAGATGGTAAAGTTAAACTCGATCTAAAAATCCTAAACCTATTCTTCTAAGAATTTTTCCAACAATGAAAAATCCAAAGACTCGATAAATGTTATTTTCTTGAAAACTACATCTAAGAATCACTCAAACCCTAAATGATCCCAACCTCCTCAAAAATACACACCTCTAGGGGAGTCTTATAGTTTTGTCTTTGATAAGCTTATGGCTTCCCATTTGATAAACCTTCCTCCTATCCAACCTATCATGAATCTCATCCTAATCCATCTTGGTACAAGGAAGAAGACTATTGTAAATACCACCAAGTTCACATCATGACATTGATAGTGTCACTCCTTTAAAAATGTCATCCAAAACCTTATCGACCATGGTGACCTATAACTAGAATCCTAATGCACCCCCTAATAATCAAGCCTTATATGTATTCAAACAACCTTTTCCAAACCATCCCCACCAACTAATAATCAGACTCCAAATAATGTGTAGACCTCAAAATCCTATGGCTCACATTATCAATACCATCAATCAACTCCCATATTCTAAAGAATCTACATCTATATCTAAAGCTAGTTAAACAAATAGATTTCTTTGATCTTTCTTACTTGATGATTCCCAATCAAACATCATCTCAGTCAACTTATGCCTACAATAACCACTCCCATAGATATCCCTCGATCTTATCTCTTTGGATTTTTAAGAAGAAAATCCCATTGTGGAAATCATAAGCATCCCTCCAAAGATAAGGTCCCTCAACACCATATCAAAAATATTGGTAGTCCTATAAAAAATATCCAGTCACCCACATGAAGAAGTTAGAATTCCCATGAAAAAAACCCAAAATAAGCACACCTAAGGATGTCACATCACTACCTTCTATTATGGACCTCATCCTTCATCAAAACTTACAATCACCATCATAGAATCCAAACCCATTCTTAAAACCACACCTAATCCCACTACTCAAAACATACCTCTTGTAGCCCATCCCCTAAACCATCTAATGCGAAACCAAAACCCCCACGACTTCGTCATATCTCAACAAGCTCCATCAGATCCTATACCATCATCTTCTTGAAAATATTGTTCAATCATCAACCATATCACTACCCCGATCAAACCCTTCAATCCCCATGGATGGAAACCTACCTAATACAAGTATGAAGAAATTTGCATTATCATAATAGGATTAGGACATCACACTAAGGACTATAAATCCCTTCAAGACATAATCCAAAATATTTTAAAGAAGGATGTCCTCCTAAAAAAAAGATCATCTTGGTCCACCTATCAATCATAAAATGAAAAAATCAAAATACCAGGTTAAACCTACCCCTAAAACCTTAAGCTTGACACTCTTAAACCATCACCTAATACCCCATCAAGTAAGGGTGTGGCCTCCTCAATGAATCTCCTTTCTTCCAAATTTAATGTTATCCACATAGCCACGAGAGCTCATGCACCAAGACTCAAAATCCTAATCAAGATAGGCCTAAAGTCTCCATCTCCATAACCCCCACTAAATCATCCAATCCACCATATTCTAAAGTCAAGGTCTCCATCCTCAATCCCCTTAAACTCAATCCACATCAATACAAAAACATTCTTAAACAGTTACATCAAGCACCTATAAAGATGTCCTCTCTAAACTCATCCAAAATTCCCTCAACATCGAAAGCTATGATAGAATCTCTCCAAGCCATCTCAATACAATCAAGATGAACCTCAACCATTTTCCAACTTTTTTGGCACCTTAAAAATGTCTACATCCATCACATTTGATGACTCCAAGATCCCATCTTTACAACCTAAAGACCATGATCTCCCCTTATTTATCACTTCCCAAATCAATGATACCCTTATTAAAAGATTCATGATTGATAATGGGGCCAACATCAATATCATCTCATCCCATGCTTTCAAATAAATTCAACTACCTAAAACTATCATGTGGCTCAATCAGTCACCTTTCATCCTATGATTTCAATGATATTGTCACCCCACCTTGGGCATAATGATCCTACCTATCAAAGTAGGTGTGAAATTCCTCCATGAACTCTTCTACCTTGTGGAAGGTGAATTTTCAATATAATATACTATTAGGATGTCCTTGGATTTGTGTCATGTGTTATGTCCCCTCCACTTTACATCGATGCTTGAAATACAAACATGAAGGTAATACCTTTATAGTCCCTACCGATCCTAACCCATTCAAAGCATGTCATATGACCTATAGGCCAAATGATGTGTTGATTCCCTTACAAAATTGCCTCTTCAAATCAAGCTTCCATGAGTTCCTCCTTTATCCCCTGCATCCAAATTACCCATGATCAATCATTTTAAGATATGATGCAACATCTCTCACTGGGGGAATATCAACTCATGGATCTCAATACACTCCCTACACCAAAAACATATGGAGACCCGATAAGCAACCTCTCTATGAGCCTAATGTTGGAAATATTATCTCCTTTGGTCCTCCCTTTCTTCAAACACAACTTCTATGAGGCATCGACCACCCCTCTTCACACCTCGACAATCAACACCATGCTAAACCATTCACCTCAAATTTTCATTCCTAGATAAGCCTCAATTTTCCCAAACCTACCTCCATCATCACTGTGCATGGAAGGGTTTTAGCCTAGGAAGATATGAGAAAGGTCCACATGAGCTACCCTTTGAGGATTTAAGAAAAACCCCATGAAAAACATGGACTCGCTTCAAAGAACCTTCCCTAAATCCACCAACACCAATCCTAGAAAGTCCAAACCTCATCTTCATTATCATCATACATTCCCCTCGACATACATATGACACCATATCCATCCCTCCTAACTTTTTTAATCAATATGATCACCCTAGGACCATTGACTTATCAAGCTAATGAAAAAACGAAATCCTTCCGTTAGTATTACTTGATATGATAGAAGAGGATTCTCCCATATCCATGTTCTCCAATGTCAAGATGATAATGCCATCCTAACCTACATGGGTGTTGAAGATCATTATCTCTAGAAATCCCTACCTCTCAACATCACACTACACTCCTCAATGAATCCACCATCGACATTAACATAGGGACATCACAGAGCCACGTATAGTTAAATTTGGTCAAGATTTAGACCCATAAGAGCTCCATGAATTCACCACCTTCTTATTTGATCATAGTCAAGCCTTCACATGGTCTTATAATGATATGCCTAGTATTTACCCTAACATCATTGTCCATAATATTATCACCATCCCCATGCTAAACCAATGAAGAAGAAGCTTTTAAAAAATGCATCCTCATGTAGCATTACTAGTTAAAGAAGAACTTCAACATCTTCTCTCATCCAATTTCATCCTACCCATCGATTATCCACAATGGGTTTCTAACATCATACCTATAACCAAGACCTCTGGGAAATTGTGTATATCTACACAAACTTTTGAGACCTTAACCTTGCTTTTCCAAAAGATGATTTCCCCTACCTAACATTGATCAACTTGTCAACCTAACAATAGGCCATGAAATGTTGTCTCTTATGGATGGTTTCTCTAGTTATAATCAAATCCTTATCACACCAAAAGATCAACATAAGACATCCTTTATCACTCTATGGGGAACCTTCTATATAGAGTAATGTCCTTTGGCTTGAAAATGCAGGAGAAACTTACCAACACACCATGACCTATATCTTTCATGACCTTATCCATAAAACCATAGAAGACTACATAGATGATCTCTTAGGTAAATCTAAACACCAAAAATACCATCTTGTTATCCTCCTCAACGTAATATTTTCCCATCTAATACAATTTTTCCTTCATGCTCAACCCTACTAAATGTGTTTTAGGGTCCTAATGGGGAAATTCTTAGGATTCATAGTATCTATCAGGGGAATTGAAGTTTCGATCCTACCAAAATCAAAAGCCATAATCAAAATGCCCCTCCATCTAACCTTAAACAACTCTACAATCCTACAAGGGAAACTTTAATCTATCCATTGTTTCATCTCTCAATTATCATAATTGATGTCAACCTTCCATCACCTCCTCAAAAGGACATCCATTTTAGATGGGATGATGATTTCCAAAAGTCCTTTGATGCCCTTAAGCAATATCTCTTATCACCACCATGCTTATACCTCCACATGAGGGGAGAATTTCTATCTATATATCTCTTGCACTATTACCATGCCTTAGGAGATATGATGGCACATCAAGACAAATAAGGTAGGGAGTAATGTCATTTATTATATAAGTTGTACCCTTCATGATTATGAAACTTTTATTCAAAGTAGAAAAGTTGTGTTGTGCCTTATACTTCACAACTTCAAACTTCGTCATTACCTCCTCAATCACAAAACCTATGTAGTCACAAGCATTAATCCACTAAAATCCATACATTCTAAGCCATATCATAACACCACATAACTATATGGCTCATGCTCATGACCGAGTTTGATCTTGAATTCATTTCTCAAAAATCCATTAAAGGGTAGGTTATTGTCAATCAACTCACAGAAGCTCCCCTTGCCAATAATCAACTCCCTTGTGAACAATTTCCTGACGAATCTATCAATACCCTCGATCATGATAACACTCCTCTCAAAATGACCTTATTCTTTGATGGGTCTAAATGTCAACATAGGGGGGTGTTGAATAGTCATAATACCTCCTTGGGGACTCCTATTCCATTATCTTTTAAATTGAATTTTGATTGTATGAATAACATGGCTGAATATAAGGCCCTCATCATGGGTCTTCAAACCACCACACTTCTTGGTGTAAGAATCCTTGACATCTATGGTGATTCCCAACTCATCATCAATCAAATCAAAGGAACATATCAATGTAAGAACAAGACCTTACAAAAATATAAATCCATCATTGACCATCTCCTAAAATCCTTCATCATTATGAAATCCAAATGACTCCACACTCATCCAATAAATTTGCATATATGATGGCATCTCTCATGTCCCTCATCCCTTTATCCCTAGATATTCCAAAATCTTCTTCATCATTGTACATAAAATTGATCAACCATCTCATACCAACACTGATTTTCCTTCCATCAATCATATAGAAGATAATCCAATCTGATATTTGGTATACCCAAATATACGACTATCTTTCCCAAAGTAAGATACCCTTTGACCTATCCAAAATGGTAGGAGGTCCTTCTAATAATGCATCCCATTATGTTATATTGGGGTGTCCTTTATAAAATAGGGTTTGACGGTCTTCTCCTTCGATGTCTTAAATTTCCAGAGGCTATCCAAGATATTTGAGAAGTCCACGATGGAATATGTGGTAGACACTTTAATGGCTTTTGGCCATCACTCTAAATGAATCTTGCGAATGGTTATTATTGGCCTATGCTTAATCAAGACTATTATCAATATGTCAATAAATGCATCAAATGTCAACAACATGCTAATCTTACACACATCCCTAGTCACACTCTTCAACCTACTCAATATTTATGGCCTTTCTCATAATGGGGACTTGATCATTGGCCTTATCAATCCTCGATCATCTCAATGACATAATTCCATCATCACTACTACTAAATATTTCACAAAATGGGTGGAATTTATCCCTCTTATCTCCACTAAAGAAGATAAGATCGTAATTTCATCCATCATCACATCATTTGTCGCTTGACATCCCCATAAAATCATCACAGATAATGGTAAATCATTTAAAAATAAAAAAGTTTAAAAAAATTGACACCTACAATATCAAACTTAGTTTCTCCACACCATACTATCGACACGATAACAAGACAGCCAAAGTATCCTCAATAAAATTATTACCAAGATTTTGGATCGAACTAGTAAAGATTGGCATCTCCAAATTCTATTTGCATTATGGGCTTATCGACTAGTATATAAACCCTTGGGGTGCTACTCCTTTATCTCTAGTATATGACGATAAATTCACTCTTCCACTTGATGTCCAAATTCCATCCCTATGCATTTCTCTTAAATATCTAATCCCCGAGGAAGACTATCGTCAAGAAATTTGGTCACAACTAGAACTATTAGACGAACGTCGACTAACTACCCTTGAACATCTTAATGTCTATCAAAACAAATCAAACACACATATAATAAATGCCTTAAAGATCACAAATTCAATATTGGTGACTATACATACCCAAAATTGTAGGTGCTACTTGCCACGGAACAATGTAACACGTACCCCAATGATGATACAAGTCTCCTCGCAAGGTGTTCGGGATCCGGAAAAGCTCCCCAAGTGTGCGTTAACATCTCGCATGCCCCACTTAGCCCCCGCGTGCTTTGTTTTTTTCTCTTTTTCCCTCTTTTCTTGGCCTTTTTCTCTTCAGTTACGAAACTGCCACCCTGCCTAGGCGGCAATCTTGTGACCGCCGCCTTAAGCAGAGCGGCGATCCTGTAACCACCGCCTTGCTCAGGGTAGCGGTCCTTTATGCATTTTCTAGAATGCTCTTTTAACACGACGCACATAAATTTCAACATTTACCAACTTTTTTCACCGCCATGAGCTTGCATTAATGATTCTGGTTCCCTGGAATAGTGTTTTGCCATTGTTTATAGTTTAAGAGATCAATTTGGTTTTTACCTTGGGTAAATGCAAATGCTATAAATAGATGGCTTGTGCTCAAGCAAATGGCCCCTCAAATTTGCCTCTGAATTTCTCATTGCAATAGATTAGTCTTTCATTTTATTTAGAATTCTTAGTTTCTTTCATTGCATGCCTAGTTAGTGTTGTTTTGCTGTTAGGAAGCCACATATCCATCTTGTGCAAATGTTGTTGATATTTCATCCAATCCATTGGAGTAAAATAGTTTGTTTTCAATAGGAAGCCATTAAAGTTGCAGGTTTTGTTCTTCAAATAGGATAGTTTCAGGTTCTGGACGTTTTATGTTGCATGACTCGCAATAAATCCTGCTAGGAATTGCATAAGCCAAGCTCTGTACTCTTGCACTATCTCTCTCCTACTCGCATTGTATTCAGTCTGTATCCTAAGTTGCCTTTGTCCCAATATCTACTTCTGTTGATGCTAGCATTACACGCTTTTCTGGATCCAAGTGAACACGAAGGAATGAGGAGATCACACTGAGGGGACATAGCCACACACACCATCGATTCGCCACTGTTCTGCAAAATCTAGGTTCTAGCTTTCAAATTTCTAATTAGAAACATATCAAATAGAGTAGCCAATCACTTTATTTCAGTCAATTTTACTTTCGATATTGCCAGGGAAGCTGTGGGGATTGATAGTTTCTGAGAAACTATGATTCATTTCTCACTTCTGAGGTAGGATCGAGAGTCTTGCAAATAGACTAGATCAATTGTTTCATTATTTAGAATAGGTTCACAGTTGCACAGACAAATAGCTATACTCGGTTATCTTGTTTGTTTTAATTTGTTATTCTAAACTGTCAATTCTAGATATATTAGATAGTTGTTCTTTAAATTCTGTTTAGTAGATAGATATATCAGATTTAGGAATATACATAGACATATCTTTCACAATTAGTTTATTCTGTCATTAGTTAGATTTATATAACTTTCTTTTGTATGACAATCACGGGACCTAGAGAGCCCAGGGAATATGTATTCGAGCCAATCGTGCCCCAACCCAATCTTGTCACAGCCATAACTGATATAGATCAGAATCTCAGGATCCAAGTCTTCCAAACAACGGTAAACTTACAAAAATCGGTTCAACCGCACAAAGTTAAACATAATTGATGGATTTGATAAGAAGGCACCTATTACCTAAGAGACAAGAATCCAACCAATCTAAGACAATATTTCACCAAGACGACCAAGCACACACATTTTGGTCAAATCAACCAAACTACAGATTACCCTAGATTCATATCCACATGACTGTAGAAGGGTTTGAAAGAGAGCAGACCTTTGGTTGTGATCCTTTGGTCCCACGACCAAATGCGCAGAGATACTCTCACGAGATATAGATACCAGCTTGAGAATTCAAGTTGCACAAACGCCTTGTAAGATATTCTGAGAAGATCGCACAATTATTAATTCTGAATATAGAAGCTGAAAAGGCATATGACTATTAGATACTAGGGATTAGGGATTGATTCCACACATGACCATAGCAGGACCACAACAAATACGAATCTACGGTTGCGACCCACAAATCCCACAGCCCAACGAGCCCATAGGTGAATCAGACATAGATGTTGGCCTACGTACACTAGTATTCAGATCTACTCCACTTCCACCTATCATCATCAAACAGTTATCCTTCCTAGACATAGTAGCTAACAAAGCTAAAGAGTTATGGACTAGGCCAGAGAATCACCCATAGAGTCAATTATATTTACCATCCGCCCTATGACCTTATCTGGAGATATACACGAAACTATCCCAGGTCATTTTCCACATATTCCACAACCTATAGACCGAATCACGCCAGAGCTCGATATTGATTGGATCCTTCGAGCAGTCATCCTTGCTGATCGATCTATCACACTAGTTCAAGTTAGGAGGGCCTTCTTTGCCTTAGATTCGCAATTTCCACTAGTGCACGTCGAAGACATCAGATTGCCCAATTAGCTTGTCTACATCCCACGCATATTCCATCCCCACCGGTTGTCTCGGCACGACCTCGGGAGGTCGGGTGCGAGGAAAAGTTACTTGTAGATTCCCACGCTCGCTTGTCACTTTTCCATCGTACAAAATTGGTGAACCCGACGTGAACTTTCTACTTTCTAGTCTCTGAGTCAGATTTCTACTAGTTCTTTCAAATTAAAATGACTCTTTCATCTTTACTACCTCATTAGCTTTCACCATCACCTTCGCTCCTTCCCATTATTCTGCGGGTATTCATATACCCCCCGAATATGTCGGGATTCGATGCATATGGTAGGCCTCTCTTAGGTCTTGAGGCATACTACGCTCAACTGAATAGGCAATCATTACCCTCGCTCTTGGTATGGGGTGACAACTATTCAGATAACCAATTATCAACACAAACTCCATCTCCAAAGATCAGATATAACTCATCTTTCCAAACAAAGGAGTTGGATCAGCTCACTCAAACACAACAAACAGAGCCTTCAGGCTCAAACAATATGACATTCACAGGAGAATCTAGTTTGTCTCCTCAGGTGCTACTTAGACCACAAATTAGTAGACAATCAGACCCATACCTGGGTTTATATGATGAACATTCAATACGTTATACCAAGAATGAACAACATTCTCGAAGTATGTACCCACCTATAGGAGGTTTACAAACACAACCCGAGGTCTCTTTTCAAGGAAATACCTCCATGCCGTCACATACAGGAAATGCCCTCGGGAAACTTGGCAGGGCAGTGATCAATTCATATCAGGATATCACATGCCTATACAACACCATGATATACAACAGACGCCACTAAAGAAAAACACCGTGACTTCACCAAATGAAGTCATTTCAACGTTAGTAGAAAAAGTTAGGGGATTAGAACTTGCTCATCACCATTCTCAGTTCATGCAGGCAAGGAAATCCTAATCCTCCACACCATCCTAGCCAGGTAGACCTCCTCACAGGATTAGGCACGTTAGGTATGACTCCTCAGTATTCACAACAAACGCCGATTAGAACCACCGTTTCTAACACCGTTCCAATACCTCCTGGTCTAGTACAAAATAATCCATTCTTGGATAATGCCCTTCATACTTAAACATGTACTCCAAATCACCACAAGGGGATATGTTATCCTCTCCTAGTATTTTTACTCAACCACAGGGGTTCCCTTATGCTCTTACCAATGCATATGTAACACCATATCAACAACCCATTCCACCTCCACTCCCTCAACAGGCACCATCAATGGTTGAAACCTATGCGATAGGGACATATTCAGAATACTTGAAAGAGCCCTTAGATTTCACCATACGAAGCGTCATGCTTCCAAGACCTCTTCCCGATTTGCCCAAATACAAAGGTGAGGGAGATTCGAATGCACATATCAAAGCTTACGCTACAGCCATCCGAGAACTACTCCCATGGGATGGGGTTGTTGCTAAAATATTCCCAAAACTTTGGAGGGCATCGCTCTCGATTGGTATTATAGAATACCTTAGGCTTCCATCCATTCATTCAAGCAACTCGTGTCAGAGTTCATCAAGGCCTTTGACATGAACAAACTATTAAGAACAGGAATCAGGGAATTCTTGCACATTAAACAAGAACACAATGAATCTGTCACCCATTTCATCTAGAGGTGGCGTACAGTTCTTTATTCTTCGGCAAGTGCTCCAAATATGGATCAAATGGAACTATGTGATTTATTCCTTCATTCTCTCAGCAGAGAAGTAAAGGAAGAAGTCCAGAAGTTTCCACTAAGGACTTACGATGAAGTACTTGAGAGCGCTCTCTGAATAGATCAAGCGGCAATTGATAGTGGTCGCAAGACATATGGAGCAAACGGAAAGTTAATCACCTCCAACCAAAACACTACAACTTATCCTACTACCACGAATGTCAATCAAGGACCTAAAATTCTTAACAAAAATCATGGAGTGACAACGGATGGAGTAACCGATCAGGCTAGAAAGGTAAATGTTGTGAATACTCCACCACAAATAAACAATCAACGGAACAACAACTTTACTCCAACAATCAACACAGTGGATTTTAATCATCCACAACAACAACAACAACGGCGAATGAAGCCCTACATGGGATCCAAATCAAAATTCAACTAGGTATCAAAACCAGAATTCAAACCAAAAACAACAACAAACGCAAAACTTTAATAGGCAACGGTTTGATCAAAGTTTTAGGCCACAATATACACCGAGCCAACAAACTAGGAATTACAATCCTAACTCCTATTGTGGTTTCCACAAAATTCGGGGCCATGACACTAGAACATGTCGTGACTACAATAAATTCATGCAACGTTTGCCAGATGAACAAAGACAACTTTTCATAGATATGTTCTTGGTAGATCCTACGTCACCAGCACCGAATACTTTTACAGGGGCAGTTTCCCCTCAAAATGCACCCCTCAAGATCTTCAATGATCCGCTCCCAAATCACAACAATAACAAGTTAAATCCAAGTGGGACAAACAAGGGTGTAATTGCAGGAAACAATGATCATGAAGCTTCAACTTCGCTAAATCCATTAGTTGCGCCACAATTAGGAAGTCAGCCATGACCTAAGATAGTCGGTTTAGTGGAGTTAGACTCGAACTACCCGTAGAAGCTGTAACAAGGACACGAGAGTATTCCTCTCAGCTAAGTCCAAGCTACCCGCTAGAAACAGACGATGTCCAACAAGTATTAATAAAACCCGTAGGTGCTTATGATTTAATTAATGATCTAAGAAAACCTTCTCGCACATCTCCTTTTTGGATTTATTAAAGAACTCCCCTGCTCACAAGGCTACTCTTTTAGAAGCATTAGGTTTAGGTCATCTAATTAACATCACTCCACCTCCCGAAACATAGGTAAACCATATAGACTTTGATATCCATCCTCCGGGGCAGCCGGATAGGGATGTCAAATTCATATTTGAAATAAACAAAATGCCAATAGATGTTGAGATTGCATGCCGAGGTGATCCGGCCTTACACTTACAAGTGTGGGTTTATAACAATTATGTGAAACGTGCGATGGTTGATGATGGGGCAGCAGTTAATATAGTCCCCTTCTCTTTCCTTCAAAAGCTAGGGTATGGAGAAACCAATTGTTCCACAACTCGAAATACACTAAGAGGCTATGATAGCCTTAAAGCCACCTCAATTGGAACTATAATACTACCGGTCACCTTAGGACCCAAAACAATCCTGACTGAGTTTTATATTATAGATCGGGAAACCAACTATAATATGATTCTCGGCCGACCATGGATACACCGTATGAAGGTAATCCCTTCTACGCTATTTCAAGAAGTAAGATTCTTGCATTTAGGAAAGGTGTTCATAGCCAAAGGTGATCCAAAACCATTCGATGTACACCTGGCTGACTTAAAGAAAAACCAGGCGTGCACTCGGAGTTTGAACTCCCAACAAACCAACTTAATAAACCCACTGACGTGAAACCAGAAGAAAATTTGGTGCCTACAACAGATCTTGAAACTATAAGCCTAGTCAAAACAATCCCAGCCCTCAAAGATGAGGCTAACATTATAGAAACAATATCATTAGGAACTACTGCAAAAATTTTCAAATTACTAGAACATGATCTACCAATGTTCCTACCATTTGATTTTGTAGGCATGGGGTGCACCCTAGGTGTCGGTTCTCTCCCAGCAGTAGATCTCTGCATGGTAGAGGTAGAAGATGTTAACACAACAAATATCCCAGCGCCCATATTCCCAGCTAAGTATTGGACTCTCCATTTCGATGGAGCTAAATGTCATTACGGAGTTGGGGTAGGTGTAATCCTTACTTCTCCCAAGGGAAAAGTCCTACCATTTGCCTTTAAGCTAAAATTCGAATGCACTAACAACGGTGCCGAATACGAAGCCCTCCTCCTTGGCCTCATCTTAGCTAAGAGGATCGGTGCTAATAATATCAGGGTGTTAGGAGACTCACAATTGATAGCAAACCAAGTCGCTGAGGTATATGAAACCAAAGCCGAGCACCTACAGCTCTACAAAATAGTTGTATTGAATTTAAGCAAGGAGTTTGACTTCATATCGATTGAAGCAATCCCACGAGAACAAAATCTCCTTGCTGATTCAATAGCAACCTCAGCGTCACGCTTTACTCCAAACAGTAAGTTAGAGGATACATGTTTCATGATATCCCTTCGTGATGAACCATTGATAAAAGCAATGTCAAATCCTCTTTTAAATGGAAATGAAAACAAATCTACTATCCTAGACCACATCGATAGTGATACAACCACTCTTGATTTCTTAAACGCCTATGTGGCATTACATCTCACCCATCACGTGGTAGATTTATCCCTAATCCCTCATGCATCTTCTTACTTTGGGAATCCCATGACAGAGCTTCCCCCACAAAAGGAACTTAGCATATACGCAGTCGAGAATGGAGATGATCTGGAACTACCTCCGGCCCCGCCTGAGTTTGAAGAAGGTAACACTTCTTTAATCGAAGAAACAATTGATATTAACATCGGAACGGAAGATGAACCAAGGATATTGAAGTTAGGATCCTCGTTAACTCCATTAGAAGTAGAAATACACACTCGGATCCTCAAGGAACATCAGAAGGCATTTGCATTTAATTATAAAGAAATGACAGGGGTTGCACCACACATTGCGGTGCACAACCTCGTCACTAAATCAGATGCAAAACCGGTTAAGCAAAAATCGAGACCAATGAAACCCAAGGTAGCTCTCATGGTAAAAGAGGAGGTAATAAAGCTCCTCCAAGTAGGATTCATCAAACCAGTTGATTACTCTCAATGGGTATCTAATATCGTTCGGTTCTAAAAAGAATGGAAAGATACGCATCTACATAGACTTTCGAGACATTAACAAAGCATGTCCTAAAGACGACTTCCCATTACCATCCATAGACGTCATTGTTGATGCAACAACTGGATTTGAGCTTTTGTCTCTCATGGATGGATTCTCGGGATACAATCAAATCAGAATATCTGAACAAGATCAAGCTAAAACCACATTTATAACTCCTTGGGGAACCTATTACTATGATGTTATGCCATTCGGACTCAAAAACTTTGGAGCTATATACCGAGTGGGCTATGATGTATATATTTCATGATCTTATTCATAAAATTGTGGAATCCTACGTAGACAACTTGTTGGCCAAGGCCAAGAAGCGTTGTGACCATCCGGAAGTGCTTTGCGTCATTCTTTCACGTCTGATAGAATACGAGTCACGCTAAATCCAGAAAAATGTGTCTTTGGTGTGACAGGAGGGAAGCTCCTAGGTTACATTATATCATCACGCGGGATCGATGTTGACCCAACCAAAATTAAGGTTGTTCTCGAAATGGTTCCACCTTCGGATGAATCTGAATCAGATCATTTCTCGGAAAACTTGGTGCAATCCGAGAGATTCATCCCGGACTTAAGTTTCACCATTCATCCAATCAACAATCTACTCAAGAAAGATTATAGCATTGATTGGACCAAAGACTGCAATGAAGCTTTCAACGCAGTTAAGCATTTCTTGTTATCACCACCTACGCTAATGCCACCTAAGCCAGATCACCCGTTAATTTTATATTCGCGAGCCACCAATGTCTCGCTAGCTTGTATGCTGGCTCAAGAAGATGATGACAATAGAGAACGTGCGATCTATTTCATCAGCCGAACATTGCTCGACTATGAAACATGCTACACACAAGCGGAATGAGAATGTCTCGCCATAGTCTTTGCAACAAAATGCTTAAGACATTACATGTTAAATCAAGAAACAAATGTCATTGTAAAAATAGAACATTTACGAACCTTCCTCACGCAAGGGTCCTTGTCTAAAAAGGCTGGACACTTTATAACCTTAATGGGTGAATTTGAATTAAAGTTCGTAAATCAAAATTTGGTTAAAGGAAAATCATCACAGATTGGTTAGCTGATAATCCATTAGATGGAGGCAATCTAGTAGATCTGGACTTTCCAGATGAGTGCGTATACTATGTCGAGACCCGACCTTCTATCTCTAAGTGTCCTTGGTACATTGATATCATTAATTATATCATGGACCGTACATATCCAGAAGGTGCTACACCACAACGAAGAAGGTGGTTACACATTATCGTAGCTAAATACGTCATCATAGAGCAAATGCTCTATCAAAAAGCATTCGATGGAATGCTTTTAAGATGTGTCGACACAGAAGAATCCAAGAAGATTCTCCATGAATCTCACAGTGGAATGTGTGGAGGTCACTTCGGTGGCCATGCCACCGCTTGTAAAATACATCGAATGGGCTATTTCTCGGCCTCGCTCTGAGCACGACGCAACATATTTTGTACGAAGGTGTCATAAATGCCAAGAATTCTCTCATGAGATTCACATGTCAGCACAAGCTCTACAACCAATCGCTACTCCATGGCCCTTTTCTATGTGGGGCCTAGATTTAATAGGGAAATTCTCTCCCTCATCTATAGATGGCCATAATTTTATAATCACGGCCACCGAATATTTTACCAAGTGGGTAGAGGCTATGCCTCTTACTACTGTACCGGGTTCTGTAATCGCCAAGTTCATTTTGAACCAAATCATTTGCAGGTACGATGTTCCGCAAGTCATTATCTCAGATAATGGGACTTCTTTTAAGAATGATGAAGTTCGCAAATTATGTAATAAATTTAAAATAAGCCATCATACAGCCTCCTTGTATTACCCTCAAGCCAATGGACAGGCTGAGGCGAAAAACAAAACATTAAAAGCCATTCTCCTTAAAACGGTGAAAGAAAACAAACGAGATTGGCATTTAAAGTTATATCCGGCCTTATGGGCCCACCAAACCTCAATAAGGACACCAACAGGAGTGACTCCTTTCTCACTAGTATTCGGGGCAGAAGCAGTTCTCCCACTTGAGGTTGAAATACCCAGTCTCCGTATTTCATTACAAGGGATTCTAGATGAAGACGCTTATAGAGAAGCACGTTTCTCCCAACTAGAAAGCCTATATGAAGCTAGGTTAGATGTTGAATAATGCACAGAGTCTATGCTGACCGGATGTGTCGGTAGTGTAACAAAAAGGTCTATGAGCGTGACATATGAAGGTGATCTAGTTCTAAGTCTAGACAGCTAGGATCAATAAAAAGACCGGCGAAGGAAGGAAGTTCCGGCCCAAATGGTTGGGCCCATACCGAGTCATGAAGGACTATGGAAATGGTGCATATCTCCTATGTACGTTGGAAGGTGAGGAATTTGGTGAAACAGTCAATTCCCTGCACCTCAAATGATTCTATGCGTAAGCAACTAGCACTACTTGTATAATTATATCTACATTGCATCTTCATATAGATTAGGATCATTTTGTCCGCTTGTTTCGTACAAAAATTGTGATCAAGGAATTTGTTCTCAAAGCAATTCATTACAAACTCATGATGTTGTTGGCATAAACACTCTAATCATACTTCTCCATTTCCATGATATCATCAAACTATTTTGGAATCATCTCATCAAATAAAGCTAGATATGACAAAGTCTTACGGTAACCATACCAAGATCTGCATGCTTGTTCTCACTTTTGGTTTCTTCTTAGGATAGGTGTCTTTCCTATGGTCTATTCTAGAAGCTTCATGGTGTCACATCTATCCCGTATATATATCTCTTTGGAAATAAGAACACACTGACATTTTGCTCAAATAAACAAGTCAAATATAGAATCAAACAGAAAATTTTAAATTTACACATTTCCTTGCCCCACCAACCTTCGGTGATGAGCTTGTGTCTCTTACTAGTGACATAGGGTTGGGAAAGGATGGAAATGCCCTTACTCGCCTATGCCTTGCCTATGGTGATAAACCCACGCTTCTTACTAGTAGCATGGGGCAAGGTGTAGGGGGTCCTCTTGACAAACAAACGTAAAAGGTCATAGACAAACAATTCAAATCTTGAAGTCTTGAGTCAAAAACAAATGAATCAGATGTCCAAAATTCCAAGAGAATTAAAAATCCTAAAAACCCATATTTTGTCTACCATGTGGCCATCTACGGATCTAAGTCTAGATAAACCGCAAAGCAAGTTGCATCCCAAAACTATGAAGTCACTCGAGTGGAGTAAGCTTGTAGCATCCTAATTTGATTCTGTCAAAGCTTTGTCTATCTTTCATCATTATCATTTCAACACATTTCATAGCTTGTGCCCTTTCTAGCTCTCGGTGATGAGCCCTCGCATCTTACTAGTTGTGTGGAGTTAGGAGTAGGGGCAGGTTTATCTACTCATCATATCAGCTTATCTTCACCACTTTGCCAAAGCAAATATGAAGTGTCCAAAATTGCTTACAGAAACTAAGATTCAAAATCACATTGTATCTACATTATCATATATCAGCATCATGAAATACAAAAAGAAAGTAAACATTTGTATCATTTGTTCTCCATTGCATACATTCTAAAGAGCATACATGCATAACATCATAATTTACATGAGGAAACTGGAAAGGAAACAAAGCCATGAATGCCAAAAGTCTGATCCAAAAGTATATATATATATATATATATATCAAAGTTTCTGTACAATGCCATCATGCGCTAAGCATGGTCAAAATGCTCAAAGAGCCCGGGATATACAAAAGAATATATCATACAAAATCTAGGAGAGCCAAGTGGCTTCTCAACCCCTATGAGACCCTCCGAAGGTGCACGCCCGCGCCTGGGACTCCGGCTACGTTGGCACTCTGAGTGCACGGAGGGCTCAGGATCCCGAGGGGCAGCCACAGTCTCGCCACGAGAATGACTCCTCATCAGGCGCTCGGCTGTCCTATACCCCACTAGCTCCGTGCGGAGAGTCGATACCATCCTGTCCACATGCCAGATTGGGCAAAGACATCGCAGTGTCTACCAGCCTGTGAGGGCTCCCAATCCATAGATAACTCTGTGTGGGTCCTCTCCATGGGGATCATCAGGGTATCTATGCATACTCTATGAATCAGGGCTCGCCACTCATCGGTGGTCTCTGCAAACAAAGGAGAAAACAAATTAGAAACAAAACAAGAGATAAAACACAAGTGTAAACAAAAAGAGAGATAGCAACTAAGGAAATCTTAACTAAAAACAAACATTAAAAGGAAGGGTGGTAACTTACTCGGATCACCAGGCCTCCAGGATGGATCTCTAGGGTCAGCACCTGCCACAGATGCCGCCGCTGCCTGAGGTGCTGCCCCCATGGCTGGAGTGACGTAGCATCCTGCAACGGACTCGTCCTCCCCACCATGGCCCTGGGAGAGTGGCTCCTCTGAAACCAGAGTAACTCTCTCTGCACTCTGCTCGGCCCTCTCTGCCTGCATGATATCCTGAGTGTCATGCCACTCAGGATCACTGTCCTCCTCAGTCTCCTCCTCTGTCTCTCCCCCTGTAAACTCCTCAGACTCAGAGTCTATGTCAATGGGGTCATTGTTGCTATGGGCAGGGCCCGCAACAATCCAAAGCAAGGGTGCCTGAGGTGCACCGGCTCTCCCTCGAGCACGTACTACCCTCCTAGCTCGACAATAGGAATGCCAGGAGTAACAACTGTCCAACCCCGGCCTCTAGGACCCCCTCTGGCCTCTCGAACTGACCTGTATACTGGCGCTACGGGGAAGCATGCCCATGTAGGGTAGGCCAAACTGCTGAGGAACTCAGCCAAAGGGGTGTATCTCCACTCGCCCCACTCTATCAATAAGCTACCCTGTGGTGGAGCAGGAGATCAAAGTAAGAGCCTCCTCGCCCCATATGCCTGCCATGGTCTGATATGGTGTGGCCTCCATGTCATCGGTGGTCAAAGAAGCAACTGGCTGATGAGGTGCTCTGAGCACCGACATATCTGTCCATCTAGCTACCCTCATAGCTCCGGGATCTGTCACCTCTACACCTCTGCCATAGGGGATGAAGTGCTCATAGACCCAACTCATGACCGTGGGTCGGGTGGCTCAAAGATCGCCTCGTAAACGGACTACCCCGTATAAGTCAGGTAGGTAGTCCCAAGTATATCCACTCCCCAGGCATAAATCCGGCCATGTCCCTCTATCTGTGCAATGATGGGGGACTAGTAGTATAGCAGTGTGTCTCCTCCCTTGTCCCCGATCGGTCTCGAGGCAAGGATCCCCATAATAGCCTCTTTGAAGCAAGGGGATGGGCAACTAGGAATAGATCGAACTCTGACCCCCTTCTTTGAACCCGTGGAGATGACTGCATCTCCCATATAAGTGGCCCATTGTGCTATCTGGGCCCATGAACCTGCTGTCTCAAGGGTAAGATGTCTCCCAATGATCGGGACCCCCAGAATACGATAAACATCCTCTAGTGTGATGGTCCACTCACCTCGGACCCCTGGTAATCGGAAGGTGTTCCGATCAACATCCCAATAGGAGAATAAGTCACAAAGAATGTGACTGGATGGTGTAACATGTGGAACGCGTGAGATACGTAGTATCCCGGCCCTCTAAAGAGTGTCCTCCTCATCCTGTGAAAGTGCATCTAGTACTGCTGGGAGCTAGTCACACTCCCTCTCTCGGCTCCACCGAATGTACTCCTCTAGCCTGCATACACCCAAAAACACACAAAACAAAGCAAGTTAGCATCCAAGTGACATTAGAAAAATCATAAAAACACATAGAAATGCTAAAAACGCAAAAACAACCTCAAACAGATGTTCTTTTGGCATTCTGTGCAAAACCGCCGCCCTGAGCAGGGAGGCGGTTTCGTAACCGCCGCCTTAAGGGTGGCGGTCGTGTAACTACCACCTTGGGCGGGCGGATCGTGGGCCCAAAACCCACGCGGGTTTTATACCCTAAAAGAAGCCTAAAAATGCCAAAAGAGGACCATTTTAACTAAAACAAGGCCTACCCAGGTGGCGCCCCCTAGATGGACCTTTTGAACCTAACATTTTCAAAAATAACCCCCACAACAAAGATTTTAGCATTTTAAAATTAAGGGGGTAAAAATGATAAATTGAGGAAAACTAACCTGTGATCTCGCGGGTCGATGATCTGCACGTGGAGGCATGATCGCTATCTCGCCACGAACGTTTTGACTCTACTCTCGTAAGAAACCGTCACCGTGGGTCCCAGAGCTCAGAATCAATCAAATCAACACGCGCAAATGAATAGGAAAATGGGCCCACTTTCATATATATATAGAACTCGCTTATTTTGAATGTTTTTTTTTCACAGGTTTGGAGTGCTGATGGAGGTAAGTTCTTACCCCGCACAAATGGTACATCTTCATTTCCCATTATTTTAGTGTTTATTTTCCGATCTATCTTGTCTATCTGCACTTGAGTTCTCTTTTGTTTTGCAGGAAGCGGGAATTTTGGATGGCGTCATTTCGACACACGGATGTATCAGGTATAATTTCTAACTTCCCATTTCGGGACCGCCATACTCGGACCCACCATTTTACGCCTCTTCATGGCTAAAACGCTTCTCCGAGGGGGCAATATGTATGTACCCAAAATTGTAGGGTACTGCACCGCCAGAACAACGTAACACGTACCCCAATGATGATACAAGTCTCCTCGCAAGGTGTTCGGGATCCGGAAAAGCTCCCAAGTGTGTGTTAACATCCCGCATGCCCCGCTTAGCCCCCGCGTGCTTTTTTTCTCTTTTTCCCTCTTTTCTTGGCCTTTTTGCTCTTCAGTTACGAAACCACCGCCCTGCCTGGGCGGCGGTCTCGTGACCGCCGCCCTAAGCAGGGCGGCGGTCTGTGTAACCGCCTACTGCCGCTGGGTGGCGGTCCTTTACGCGTTTTCTAGAATGCTCTTTTAACACGACTCACGTAAATTTCAATGTTTACCACTTTTTTCACCGCCATGAGCTTGCATTAATGATTATGGTTCCCTGGAATAGTGTTTTGCCATTGTTTATAGTTTAAGAGATCAATTTGGTTTTTACCTTGGGTAAATGCAAATGCTATAAATAGATGGCTTGTGCTCAAGCAAATGGCCCCTCAAATTTGCCTCTGAATTTCTCATTGCAATAGATTAGTCTTTCATTTTATTTAGAATTCTTAGTTTCTTTCATTGCATGCCTAGTTAGTGTTGTTTTTCTATTAGGAAGCCACATATCCATCTTGTGCAAATGTTGTTGATATTTCATCCAATCCATTGGAGTAAAATAGTTTGTTTTCAATAGGAAGCCATTAAAGTTGTAGGTTTTGTTCTTCAAACAGATAGTTTCAGGTTCTGGACGTTTTATGTTGCATGACTCATGCATAAATCCCGCTAGGAATTACATAAGCCAAGCTCTGTACTCTTGCGTTATCTCTCTCCTACTCGCATTGTATTCATTCTGTATCCTAAGCTACCTTTGTCCCAATATCTACTTCTGTTGATGCTAGCATTACACGCTTTTCTAGATCCAAGTGAACACGAAGGAACGAGGAGATCACACTGAGGGGACATAGCCACACACACCATCGGATTCGCCACTATTCTGGCAAAAATCCAGGTTCTAGCTTTCAAAGTTCTAATTAGAAACATATCAAATAGAGTAGCCAATCACTTTATTTCAGTCAATTTTACTTTCGATATTGCTAGGGAAGCTATGGGGATTGATAGTTTCTAAGAAACTATGATTCATTTCTCACTTCTGAGGTAGGATCGAGAGTCTTGCAAATAGACTAGATCAATTGTTTCATTATTTAGAATAGGTTCACAATTACACAAACAAATAGCTATACTCGGTTATCTTGTTTGTTTTAATTTGTTATTCTAAACTGTCAATTCTAGATATATTAGATAGTTGTTCTTTAAATTCTGTTTAGTAGATAGATATATCAGATTTAGGAATATACATAGACATATCTTTCACAATTAGTTTATTCTGTCATTAGTTAGATTTATATAACTTTCTTTTGTATGATGATCATGGCGGGACCTAGAGCCCTAGGAATACGTATTCGAGCCAATCGTGCCCCAACCCAATCTCGTCATAGCCATAACTGATATAGATTAGAATCTCAGGATCCAAGTCTTCCGAACAACGGTAAACTTACAACAAATCAGTTTCCAACTACACGGGTTAAACATAGAAGACGACCAAGCACACACATTTTGGTCAAATCAACCAAACTACAGATTACCCTAGATTCATATCCACATGATCGTAGAAGGGTTTGAAAGAGATCGGACCTTTGGTTATGATCCTTTGGTCCCACAAAGAAGACGCAAGAGATACTCTCACGTAGATATAAATACTACTTGAGAATTCGGGTTGCACAAACACCGTAAAATATTCGAGAAGATCACACAATTATTAATTCTAAATATAGAATCGAAAAGGCATATGACTATTGGATACTAGGGATTAGGGATTGATTCTACACATGACCATAGCGGGACCACAAAAATACGAATCTACAAAATTGCGACCCACAAATCCCATAGCCCAACGAGCCCATAGGTGAATCGACATAAATGTTGGCCTACGTACACTAGTATTCGATCTACTCCACTTCCACATATCATCATTGAACAGCTTATCCTTCCTAGACATAGTAGCTAACAAAGCTAAAGAGTTCTGGACTAGGCCAGAGAATCGCCCATAGAGTCAATTATATTTACCATCTGCCCTATGACCTTATCTGGAGATATACACGAAACTATCCCAGGTCATTTTCCACGTATTCCACAACCTATAGACCGAATCATGTCAGAGCTTGATATTGATTGGAGCCTTTGAGTAGTCATCCTTGCTGATCGATCTATCACACCAGTTCAAGTTAGGAGGGCCTTCTTTGCCTTAGATTCGTAATTTCCACTAGTGCGCATCGAAGACATCGATTACCCATTAGCTTGTGCCGCATCCCATGCATATTCCATCCCCACTTGTTGTCTCGCACGACCTCGGGAGGTCGGGTGCGAGGAAAAGTTACTTGTAGATTCCCATGCTCGCTTGTCACTTTTCCATCGTCTGAAATGACCTTGTCCTTAAAGAAAATCAACATGTCACAAATATGGAAAAGAGTAAATGTGGGAAGTTTTCTCCAAAATGGCTTGAACCATATATTATCACTCAAAAATATGGGTCTCAGGGCATATCGCTCACCTCTCTTGATAGTAAGTATGAAAAGGAGCCTCTTAATTCCTTACACTTGCAGCCTTTCTACTGTTAACATATCTACCTACATGACCTTAGTCTAACTAAGATCCCCCACTTTCAATATCCACTAATCTCCCCTTACCCTAGTAATGTGATTTTAAAAAATGGAAAAATGCTAAACCCTAATTGTAGATTCACGTTTATAAATATTTACTAAAGTACAGATTTGACACAAGCAATAAGCTAATAAATATGAAACCCTAAGTGCAAGAGAGGAAAGGCCTTATTTGATTTGTGCTTGATCCTGGAATTGACATGGACTAGATTACTTGATGAGCAGAAGGGACTTGTGTTGTCAATGTCCAAATTAAATTTTACAATGAAGTTAGATAAGGTGGCCAAGGCGTTGGATTAGGTCGTGAGTCTAGGTGCCAAAGTTTGCTATTGGGCGCCCATGACTGTGCAGTGTTCGTGATCTGATTTTTATGGTGTCACACAAGTGTCATTGATAGTCGTTGTTGGTCACCTATATATTGCACCTTGATCGTTGAATGTACTTGTAACTTGTAAAAGAAATGTTCACCTGTAAAACCCACAAAACCGCATCAAATCCAAAAAATAAAGATGTAATATGGGGAGTCAAACTGACCTCGGCAGTCACCTGATTGAGTGAACTTATAATCGAGCATTGCACTACATCTCAGAATCCATGTAGTTCTTATACGTGTGTGAAAGAATCTTGCCCTAGGATGCCCTTGTGCAAGTGCACTTGACAACATGCAATAACTAGATGTAGCAATGTAGATAGATGTGTGAATGGAATAATGAACTTCCCCTTCCTATGCGAGTGTATGCAAAAATTCAGTCCCTTGTCCCTTGTATGAATGCCTTTGATGCTCTTAGATGCCTTTGGATGCAACCTTAGGTGATTATAATAGATGCTTAGAGCTTGGTCCTTTATTTTGGTCACATATCTTTGTATTTATATGATTCCCTTGTTTGAATTTTGTAATTGACAACTGGAAGGTGAACCATAAGAAAATAAGATGCCCAAAAGATAAAAGAGCCCTAAAAAGAGTGAGTAAGGTGGAAATAAGTCAGGGGCATCCAAAGGGGACGAGGATGCCCAAGCGCTAGTGTCTGAAGTCATAAAAGATAAGCAAACGAAATACTAATTGGGTTGTAGGGTGTGTAAGAACAAATAGAAAATGAGAAACACAAATAAAAGGCTCAAGATAGTTGTCAATTACTATCTTTATCGCTTAGGAATCATATGAATGCAAGTATTATTTTAGGACCTAGAAATGTACCCAAGTGCATGATTTTGTGTCTACATAATGATTTGGAATTATGTGGTCACTCATCGAGATATTTAGTATGATCTTAAATATGGGCATCATGGCCCCAATTTTAGCATATGGACAAGTTCCCTTAGTTACAATAAGGGACCCTGAAATCATCACTCCTCTACTTCACCTTATCTACCAATAGGTGATATGTTTACGATACACATGTTATCTTATATATCAAACCAACCCTCCCCAAATGGTCTCTTAGGCCCACCCTCAGCTAAAGAATCAAAATCACTATGGGATGAAGTTCATTATATCAAAGTATAGACTACTCCCTTGAAGGACAACTATCGCTCAAAAATATATCAAGAATCGCCATCAAAATCCAAATATATTATTATAGACCATTCCCTCGAAGGATGGCTACTCAATCTAAAAACCTACATACATGGCAACAAAATTGAAAGCTTCCCACATCGATCAACTTTCCTAAATATGTCTAAATTATTTTTCATCCTAGGAAATCTTCCCGCATCGATCAACTTTCCCTTAAAGATGTAGGTTTCTGCATCGATCATCCTGCAACTTAAACTAAAATTAAAGTTGGGTAACACTGAAAACCACCAAGGAGAATACAATTCCCTATACAAGATGCGTGTAGACCCCAACATGATAGAAGAAGGTAGATAACTTATCTCATCTCATCTTAGCCTAAAACCAAACACATGATCCTAAATGGATTAACCATTTTTATTTATATGTTAACAATGATTCGAGATGCATGCAAGTGCATTACCATAAACATCAAAAATACCATCACATATTTATATATGCCAAGTCAAATAAAGAATCAAACACATCCCATGAAATTCTCTTAACCATCATAATACATATCAACAAATAAAATAAACATCCATACAATACCATCACATCTAATCTATATAACATTCATCATGATAAATTAAATCATCACATCCATATAAATTTATTGCTTCTAAAACCACCGTCATATCTAAACTCATCCATAAAATCATATGAAACATCACATGAAATCATGAAAACACATTTACACATCTATATATCTAAAAAATCATATATGTATATATATTAATATAAGTCAATGTACATGTCAAAATGACCGTGCACTCGCCCATATAATAACTATAATGTAAATTGTACATTAGACAATCAAGCTCCACCCTTGGGATCCCTCCCCAACCCTCTCGATACTCCTTGTGCTTTAATGGTAGTAAGGCCTTGTTGAGATGATTATCGTTGACTCGCCACATGCTCAACATATTGGGCACCTCGGAGAGTCTCTACCACCACCGGACCCTCGTAATATCTAATCTCTACAATCATTTCCTAATAACGATCCAAACTCAATGTCCCCAATGGCCCCATCACTCCTCTTGCACAATTACTCCCATCCCTCTTGGTGCACCCTACTCTTGATCCGCTTGGCCCTAATACCACAAGTGTACTCCTTGTCACCCCGAAATCTCCCTCAATAATTCATGCTTTATAGTATAGATCTTGATCTTATTACACCTACCCTATCTTTGCCTCCAAATCCACCACCCACTCATCCCTCTCCCCGAGCTATTGTACCAATCCCACAAACTCCTTGAGGCGGTCACTCAAGTGCCTCTCTCGGCTAACCCCTGTCTCAACTTCTCTACCTCCACCCATACCACATCCATCTCACCTCCCGACCCACCCCATCCTGCCCTTCAACATCCTCTCCCATATCCACATCCTCCTCTCCCCACTCCCATCGTTCCCTCACAAACCTATTTCCACAAGCTAGAGTCTTCCCCTCGCCACTATACCGCATAATTAGGTATCACCCCAACATCATAAATATTTGTCGGTCTTACCTCCTCCTCAACCATCTCTTAAATATCTATCATTTATACTACTAGCATCTCGACATCCCCACTCCTATAAAAATAGGATTACCTAGTACATCGTGCACCGAGTGCCAAACTATCGCCATACTCTCCCAAACCGTACCACCTCAATCATCATCACTCATCACCCTCAGTATCCACCTCTCTTGTTGCATCATAAGAAACTCATTTACCTCTATGAGCCACACAAGAAATAATACATACAACCTCCATATAAAATCATCATCCCCATTTTATCCAACAACCCCACACAATAATCTAGACTCCATAATACCACGTCTCGAAAAGTCATTGTGGCATCTCATAAACCCAACACAATAAGTATTGTCACACTAGCTAGCCCATGGAAGACCTCATGGTTGGATCACTCGATGTGCTCATATGCCCAACACTATATCACAAACATCACATCCAACTTGAATCTCCTCCCCATGGACCACTCCTACAACTCTATACAAATATGTCCCAAGTAAAGTTGGACCCCAAGAAAAAATGGTTTGATACTCTACCATATCTACTATAACCCCAATCAACAACCATGGAAGTCGGCCCTCTCTCCGGATCCGATAAATCATAGCAACTAATCCCCACCATGATCATGGAAATCAATGTACTCCCAACCACTCCATCATCCCAAAAAGACTCAAAATTAAAATCCCCACAACATAAGCCACATCCAAAGCATCATCTTCATATAATCTCACCATGGCTCCACATCATCTTGCCTTGTCAATAGGAATAATGGCCTCCCACCGAATAGGTAGCTACAAAACTAATATATGTCCTCGAGGGTGATCGTAATCTCCTCAAAGGTAACCAAAATATCCATGTACTCGCATCCCATCGATCTAAAAATGTCGTCATTGTCTCTAAATCCGATGGACTTACCTATAATGAAACAATCCACCCAACCCCAACATCTCCAAAGTAGTCCAATCATCATCACTCATATGATTGTGAAACTGCTCTAACAATGGTGACACCTGATCCCTCATCGGTAGGCCCCTCTTTACCTACATTCACAAAACACATAAAATTATATTAGCTTCGGCAACATGAAATTTATCCAAATCTACAAACCAACAAAAACACATCGAATTGGCATTGATCCACATAATCAACCAAATCTAACCAAATTGACACTGATCCTAGTAATCAATGTCGATCTTATATCTACATATAAGAAACAAAATCCATAACTAAAAAAAGAACTCCTACCTCTATCTGAGATGGTCATTGCCTCCTTTGTCCACTCTCACTATGCTTCATCTCTCAAAATACCAAAAAAATGATTTTATATAAATAAACACATTAAGCAAAATGAACTTCCATAGTTATTTGCTATTATATATAGACATTTTTCCTTAATCAACATCAATCAAAAATCACCATCGACTTATGTGGAATCGATACCGATCCCTCAAAATTATTACAAATCACTTTCCAATCTTATGCTTTTCTTTGGTCCCCAAGGCCCTCAAAAATCTGAATTATATCTTATTCACAATGAGCATGTGTATCCCAACCGATCATAGATTCCACAACCTTCCGGGAACCTTTTCATGATGCTTCCAATAAGTCATATGCCTATAGGTAGAGAATCCATTGGTTCCCTTATCACATGACTTCTCAGTTGTGTAATCCCACCCTTGTGGTAGTATATTTATCTATAAGTGCAACCTACACGCTCTTGTGTTTATTCATCCATAATCCATTTACACCAGTGACCATCACAATGTCTCACGATGGCCCCCAGTTTGAGGGGGATCACCTATCCAACACAAATCCAATCGTCTCTCTCGTTTTTGTCTTGTGACTTGTCCATCACAAACCACTTGACAAAAGGAGGAAATATAAACACTATGAATTAGGTCACCCTATTTATATGTATGTGTACATACCCTAGGACATCCTTCCACAAACCCACACGATCACTTTACCCATTTTTTGACCTATATTCACCATTTTACCACTCGTAACCACCCATAACCATAAAAAAACAAAAACAAATAAAAACAAAGCAACCTAAACAACCCTAACCCCCTAACAAACTCCCCACGAGCCTAACACAACTTCTAAACCACATAAATGCCAAAAGGAGATGGTTGGAACCACACTCAACCATTCTTCCCGAAAAGGTAGAAATTTTTCCCCAAATCGGTTCCAATCGGTAAAGATCATTACCAATTCGCTTAAATAGCATTGATCCTATAAAATCAACTCGTGCTATTGCCCAAGGATCCAATTTTTTCTAAGTGATATGGTCATCCGAGTGAACATCTAGAGAGCTAAGTTGAGGTTCATTGTTGATGTGAAGAAATATAGTATTTTGGTGTGCTAACCTCCTTTTGGAGAACTCTTCTTTGGCGTTTGATCACCCAAGTGGCCTCTACCACAAAGGTATACCATTCATTTAAATTTATAAGTCATTATTTCTAAATTTAAATTATAACACTATTCACCATATCCAAGTATCAATGTCCAAGAACATCCATTACATATTTAGAAGGTTGGTATTGTAAAAACATCTATGATTACAAACATACCTTTAATATGTCGGAACCAATCATGCGCAGATTGATGTTGATCATATGAATCAACACGGATCATAATGATCAACATTGATTTCTTCTCACATAGCATAACTTTATATTTCTAGCAAATTTTGATATGCATTCTTCATGTTTTGGAGTCATGGCTAATGTTCTCATGTTCACAAGCATGGTTCTCTATGTTAGATGACCATTCCAGGAGTAATGTACAAATCAGTAAGCATCTATGAACAACCCATAGTTAGTCAACCTTTTGCGTAGGAATAGTCCGATATCAACCACGAGTTGAGCATATGTGTCATCATCCTTACGCCTAATCTAGATGACATTCCCAAATAGTTAGATCTTCTCCTCGAACATAGTAACGAGGCTAATCTCCATTAGTACAATCTTTTCAATCCCCCTTAGCCTATCATCGAGGACATCATTAAATCCTAGCACCCAAACATTGCATACTTATAATTTGTTATCTACACTATCTCATATTATCAACAGTTTCAATATTGATTATTCATGGCTTGATTTCCTAAAAGTGAGTTAACATCCATCGAAGGAAGCCCTTTGGTTTATGGAATTAGCCTCTTGCCAAAAAAATCACCTCATAATTCTTTAATCTATCTTTTGTCAAGTTTCTTACATGTGTGTGGGTTTTCATCTCTCCGGGAAGAGGAGTTTCATCCACCCATTTGGATTTGTCACCCTTTCTCATCATCCACACATGTTTTTTAAACCCTGTCATTTATGAGTTTTAGAGATTTATTTCATAAAATAAAATAAAATCCTAAAATCTACTAAAACATGAGGTCTTTCCCTAAAACTATATAGTTATGTCTAATGCAAAATGTTGATAGTTGAAGTGAAACTTTTGCAATTTTAAATGATTGATCAAAAGATAAAATAAAAGCTAAAATTTCCAAGTAAATAATTTTGAGAGACTTCAATATAATCCAAGATAAATTAAAAAACTTTCTATATAATAAATGTTGGCTTTTATCATTCTCCAAATGAGGGATACAAGTTTACATTCACTATTTTCCACCTATGGCCTTGCCCATCAAACAAAGAGGACATATGTTGTTGAACATTATAAATGCTCCTACCAAATTGGGAAATCCCGAAATTTAGCGGATCTCGCTAAGAAAAGTTACAAAAATAGTTAACATCTATATGCACATGTGACTACACGGTCAATAGGATAGTAAAATACGGCCTCACATGTAACTGCACATTCAAGTTAAATGTCATTAAAGCCAAAAACTTTATAAATACTCAAAAACATCAAAATGTGTTAAACAACATCCAATCAAAGGCCACATATTTGGCTCACCTTATAAATATTAGACTAATGTACCCATCAAGGCATGTAACACAATATATTTACACCATAAATCACAAGGACAAATTACATTATTTTCACCAACGCTACGGGACTATGTCCCTCCTACCTCGTGAAAGGGAGGCTCCCTTTATTGAAAGTAGATAAAAAAATATTGGAGGTGGACAATAGGCCAAAGATCACACAAGGACACTCCACCGAACTGCGGCAAATGCTTACACCAGTGCAAGGGTAAGAATTTTCTTGAGAGGTGAGATAGTGAGAGTGATAACTTTGAGAGAGGGGATTAATCTTGTATATATGCACTAGAATTTTTTTTTATCAAAATTCATCCACACACAATTAGAAGAAAACAAATTTACTAACAATGGAAAGACACAATGAATCATGAACACAAAATTTCATTAATCCATTCATCAAATGCTCTAACACCTTTCTTGTTTATACAAGATTGTCATATGCACAAAGCTAAAAAGAGAGACAAGAAACATATAGAAAATAAATAAAAGAATGCCATATTTTTCTTGTTTCTTAGTAGTGCACTAGTTATCTACTCAAAGACTCACAAATTGACAACCCTTTGGAATGAGGGAGTCATACAATATATAGATTTATGAAATGACTCTTTACCTACCCCCACATGACTTTTCACTTACCTTTACAACTTGTGACCTTTCATATCCCTAGGAAAGAAAGTGAGTTCATTTTTATTAATTGGAGGAAACTCATTACAATGTTTAACTATAGGTCACATTTAAATGAATAAGATGAAAAGTGAAAAGTAAACCCCTTAATGAAGAAATAGAACATGAGAGAAGAGAGAAAGGGGTGGGAAAGAGAGAAGAGGGGAGATAGATATTTTGAATAAGATGATGCATTTGTTAATGAAGATCCACTTATTGAAGGACTTTAGGAGAGTGCTCTTGAGAAATCTCAAATTCCCTTGAACTCTTTGCTGAAACAAGTTGTTGCGGGTGCAACCTTCTCTCGCTTGAGGAATGTGCACAAATCTTAAGCCTTAAGCCAATTCTCAGAGGTACTATTGATACTTTTACATTTCATGAACCAAGATTGATGCTCCTTTGTAGTGTTGGAAATAACACATCTGATCTCTCTGCAAGGGATTCCAGGGTGTCTTCATTGAAGGAGAATGGGTCTCTGCTTCTTTTCTAACTAGTTCTCAAATGGTTTTAGAAGATCATTCACTAAAGTATTTTCATTTACCACGAGTGCTCCAAGCTTCTACACTTCCTTGTTATGTTTTCCTACATCTACAAAGTGATCTCATCACAAGAATCCAACTCATCAAGAGCATGATTCAACATCTCATATCGAGCAACTAGTGTTCAAGACCAAATTGGAGACATGTTTTCAGATATAGAGTTGAACACATTTCTGCCTACCAATACAAAAGAATTGATGTTTCCCATCTCAGTCACCAATGGAAATACCTAATCCCAATGTTCTTTTTCCTTTTCAATCTCATCCCTAGTCATCTTTACTTTCACAATGGTGGTAAACATGAATTCAAACAATGAAAGAATCTTTGGAAACAAGGTCTTACCTTTCTCGAGGATTTTGTTCACCCACTTGTCATTGGCTCTACCTTGCATTGTGTAGCCTTGCGCCTTCTTGATTGATTCTAGATCAAATCTACTGATTGGAGTGACTTCCTTAGAGGAAGAGGTGGGATGACATTAGGATCCATAAAAGGATTGAACATATGAAGTGAGAGTTCTCACGTGTTCTTCCAATTGTTCAATCTTCTCCTTATATTCTTCATTTCTTGCAAGAGACAAGTGGAAGATTCTTTGAATAAATGAGAACATCCTTCGTGTGTTGTTGGCCCCAGAGGAATTGTGGTCATTTCATAGTCAAATGGGGTCATCTCATGAATGGGATTTACTACCTTCACGAGCTACTTCCACATATTGGTTTCTTGAGGCACCACTGAAGAAGCGGGAAGTTATTTGGGATTTCTTACCTCGCTTAGTTTTCACCATCTTTGAAATACCTTGAAAATTTGGCACCACTACCTATTGTCTATGTGAGTCTCTCCTCCGATCATTTATTGTACCCATGGGAAGAGCTCTAGTTGTTTTAGGTTTGGAACTAGGCATGATTGCAGTTTCAAGCTCAGTGTAAGAGGGTACATCCTACATTTGTTGAGTTGGCTCAACCGCAGAGGAGATGCTTGAGACCGATGTGGAATTGGTGGATGAGAAGGATCAATCTCTCCTTGTTATAGATATTCTACAGGGTCTTGAATGACCTTTGTTTTCTTGTGTAACCTCTTATAGTGGGGAACTTTCAGTTTCCATTGATTTCCTTTTCGCGGGCTCTCTTGAGTGAGTAGAGCTCGTGGTCCTCTCGATTGCTCTTCATAGATGAGAGATGAGATGCTTGCCTTATGAGAGTCTGAAGACCACCTAGATTCAATGAGCACAACCCTCTTTTTCTTGAACCATTCCTATATCTTTGGATTACCATTTGGTTCTTTCATTGATATCTTCTGACTCACGAATGCTCCACGAGACCGTGAGAGAGGCGAGACTTCACACCACGCTTGGTATTCAAGATCATACAAATTAGTCCCATCATCTTCTACAACATCCACAAACCAATCAAATCTGAATTTTCTCATTTGGCCAATGGTCATCCTCATGTGATCTCACTTTCTTACCTCAAAATCATCCAAGCAGTTGACCTAATAATCTTCAATTTGAGGAACATGGTGCAAATCGGGAAGATGGAAGATCTCAGGGTTGCTTCAAATGTCAAAATATTCCTTGAGTGTATATGAATAGAGGTTCAAGGGGAAAATGAAGCTTCAAGACTTGAGGCATCAGTGACATTCTTACATGAGAAGATTCCAAGAGAGATAGGAAATGACACACCTTTCTTCTTGCGGTTCTAAGTTTGCCATTGACATGGGCAAGCTACCATAGTTCGAACATCACAATCTTATCATTGAGGTATCTCGGGAGCTTGTGAGGAGAAAGATCAAACCTAAAACTCTGATATAAGAGAAGGTTAAAAATTGAGTGAAATAGGACCCATATTTCTTAATCAATGTTATGGTTGAGAAGACAATCTCAACTCTGGGTTACCTTCTAAAGAACCAGTGATGAAAAACATGGTGAATGCATCATTCACCCTTGAAAAATGATGATTTATTTCCTTGAGAGTGAGTTGTGGGTACCTTTCAAAGTAGGGGGCCTCTAAAAACATTTTTTGAGCAAGAGTCAAGCCTTTGAATGGTCTTGTACTCATGAGAGCATATACCAAATATGATGTCATTGTGAAATTTTTGGTGACTCTGCAACTAGAGTAATTGATGGTGGATGTTATCACTTATGATTTGTCCCCAATCAATCATTTGATTTCCTTCAATGAAAATGAGGATGAATTGTTCCATCCAATCTTGAAAGTCTCTTGTGGCCTCTTCACCCATTACCCTACTCAAAAAAATGATTGCATCTGAATAGCCTTCATGAAACTCACCTCTAGAAAAAGCTTTTAGTACACGAGAAGGCTTCCTCCCTTGTTTCAACCATGATCCCATGAGAGGCCTAAAGATAGGATTTAAATCTTCGACCATTAACAAAATGAAAACTCCTTTGTGACTATGACCATGTTGTTACCCGTTGGGATTTGCATAAACATGAGATGCCCTTCGAGGTGAGCACTACAAGTATGGAATTATCATTTGCTCTTATGATCCTTGATTTTAGATCATAGTGTTGATCACATGCTAGCACCAATTCTATACTTTGAAAAACATAGGATGACCTCCTGTAGTATATAATCCACTTGTGAAAATATTATCTTCAACTGGTTCTCTTGGGCCTCTCGAGCATCCGACTCTTCAGGTCTTCTAGGTCCATGTGAGCAACATCATTATCACCCACACCTGGATATTCTGAGACCAGGGTTGAAATAGGTTCTAGACTAGATAATTTGAACTTCATGATTCTAAAAATCAGAAAGATGAGAGAAAATGAAACCAACAACTTTCTACACTAGAATCCAAACTTTCTATTTTTAAGGTAGGGTTTAGGAGCTATTTTTTGGGAAAATTTACCTTTTTGCTCAAATTTTGTCTTCTAAAGCTCCTAACATACTTATATTACCTAAATTCATGTTGTTTTATTACTTTTTTTCTTTTCCTTTTTAGTAATTTGTTTGAAATTTTTTGGAAAAACTAGTTTTTTTGGGAAAATTGCATGTTTTGCCTAGTTTGTTGTTTTCACTATTTTTTGAATGTTCTGAGTAGTGAGAGCTTACTATTTTTGGAGGGTTGTTATTTTTAGTAAGTGGTTACACTAAACACTTTCTATTTTTATAATGTGTACTTACCAATGTTCATTTGCAATTAAAATACCTCATCGATTCGCTTTTTCCTCGAGATCTCGTGCTCCAATTTTCATAGTGATCCTTCACTAAAATTTTACAAACTAAAAAAATTTCTAGGGCAAGGGTTTTAGGTTTTCTACTGTTAAAAATCTAGGGCATCATCATGTTTGCAATAATGGTCTTCTCAAAGGCACTGGGATGATGATCTTATGTGAAAATCTCACTAGAATCCGGTTTTAGGTTTGAAAGTTATGAAGAAATCATTATTTTAATGGATGTGGTTTCCTAAAAATTTGGTAGTATGTCTAGTGTTTTTATGTATTTGGAGATGTTATAGCTTTAAAAATGGAAATACGATTGAAACTATGCAAAGAAATTAGGTTTAAAGCAAGTTTGTTTTGTTTTTGAGTCATCATGACAACTGCATGTTTTAACCATGGTTGTGAAAGCTAATTATGATTAAAAATCAGGGTTTGATGGCTTGCTCATGGGTGAATTTTTGTGTTCCCTTTGTCCCCTTATAAAAATGGACAATAGGGACACAAAAATCACTTTGAGCAATATTGTGCCACTTGTCATCCTGTGGTGCGAGGAGAGGGAGATTGAAAAAGCATGCCTTGACACATGGGGGCTAAAAATTGGTCATATGAGGAACCTTGAGAGGGGATAATATTGGGAAAAAAAAATTCCCCTCTTTCCCCTTATAAAATGAACAATAGGGAAACAAAAATGTGCTTTGAGTAAGATTGTTCCACTTGGCATGATCTGGTGTAGGCTTGGGGAAATGGGCTTAGCCTAGGTTAAGCACTTAATCGGGTTGAAGAGGGTCGCATAAGGGACTAGAGAGGAGGGTTGAGCTTGGGAAAAAATTGGTTTCCCATATATCCCCTTAGGAAAGGGATGAGAGGAACACAAAAGTGCACCATGAAGCCAAAATATGACATGTGTCACTTCAAAATTTGGCTAAGTATGAGAAGCACACCTTGCACTAGAGAGGACTTGAAGATACAATTCTTAGAGCTCTAGATGGTCTTTTTATATGAAATTTTATATGATTTTTATTCAAAAGACCATTTAAAAATAATGGAATAGGTTTCGAAACCTTTTTCTACTTGAATCTCTAAAAATGGCTCCTTTTTCTTCTGACATCAAGGTGTACTACAAAGATTGAGATGCCTTGAGAAACTATTAGGTCTTGTGAAAATGTGATGATTCCACCATGTAGAGAATTCCTTCAGACTTCAAATGCATATTTTTTCTTCTTCCAAATCCTTACAGAGCTCTCTAATCCTCTGAATAAGTTCAGTTCCAATTTTGACTACTTACTCCTTACACCTAAAAACCCGCTTTTGCACAATTTGTCCCTAAACCTCTAAATCTTCTCAAATCTTCCTAAATAACTTCTAAAACCTTCACGTCTCTCCAAACCACCTCAAGATGATTTTAGTCTTTTATATCCTTCCCATATGATGCACACTTCCTTGAAATGCCCAAAATTGGCCTTTTTACGCCTACTGTTAGAGAACTAGGCTTCAACAACACTTTACATGGTGAAAATAATGACCTCGTTACATAATTTCAAACACTTGCACAAGATTTTTCAACATATTGGGAGGAACTGTGAGGTTGAGATGAGCATGATACAAAATACAAATTGACCTGAGAGGGTTTAGAGGAATTTTAAAGCAAATTTTTACATTTGGCATAGTTGTCATGGTTCAAGTTTGAATTTTTGGGCTTGCAAAAATGCATGACAATAGTTGGCTCTTTCTTGGGGACATGTTATGGATCAACTTGGTGAGGAAAGACAAGAAAGAACTCTAAAATCCCAAGACACTATGTGGACCAATGCCTTATCCATCGGGTAATAAAGTCTTTATTACAAGCAACAGACATGAATGGACCAACACACTCACATACAACAAAAACGAAACATGCTACATCTAAAGGGAAAATGCACACAACATAAATGGAAACTATGGTACGGGTGGGGATAACCCACTTTCACTTCTTGTATAACTTCAAATATTTCTTATTATGAGGTAATTCCAAATAAGTATCATCCAGATATAAAGATAAAAAGTGTTTTCTCCACAAACTTATCGAATTTGAAATGGTCTGAGCCATAATGAGTCAAATTTTCCATGACTGCCCTTAGGCTCTCTTCTTTATCCCATAGCACGACAAGATCACCAACCTAAAATTCTTTTACCTTCACCTTCTTATCAAAGATCTTTTTCACCTTCAATTGGTGTTCTTAGATCCGATCAACCACCATTAGCCTATCTTCACCAAGCTTTTCCAAATACAATATCCTCTTATCAAGAGAATCATGGAACTGACCATCCTCAACTACCCTGACCAACTAAAGAGCAGGTAATTCAACCGTGACAACAATCTCAACATTAATGCCATAAAGCAACAGGAATGGAGACATGTCAATTGCCTTCTTTAGAGTGGTCATTTTTCCCATAATGAATCATAAAGCCTTTTGTGCCAATTTCTTTGGTTCTGATCCACAAGCTTATGAACTATTGTCATAATGTTCTTATTGCTAGATTCAGCCTGACCATTCCATTTTGGGTAATAGTTTGATGCATGTGTAAGAGAGATCCACAACTATAGCAAAACTCAGTCAATTCCATCTATGAGAAATAAGTTGCATTGTCAACCACAAATTTTTGAAGTATTCTAAAATGAACAATGATGTTCTCCTTAAGAAAGTTGAAAGTTACATACCTTCTCGGAGTTTGCTTGTTTAACAAGGATGGCCTCCACCCATTTCATGAAGTAGTCCATAGTCATGAGTACATAAGCATGGCCTCCACTTGAGTGGGGATTAAATATACCAATGAAATCTAAGCCCCACTGATGGAAAGGTTCCTTTATGACCACTGGTCGAAGAGGGAGTGCAACAAGTTATGGTCTTCCCATAAATTGTTGACATGGCTCACACCTAGAAAACCATTTCTAAGCATTTGAAAACAAGGTAGGACAGTATTACCTACCTCAAAGGATTTTATGTGCAGTCACCATGGCAGAAAAGTGTCCACCACAAGCTTGGTCATGATAGGCCTTCAACAACTTCTCATGTTGTTCCTTATCAACACATCTTAGAAAACATCCATCCAATCCTCTTTTATACAACACATGGTTCCATATGACATACCGACATATTTAAACTTAAGAGTCCACCTTTGTTTGTAATCTAGGTGTGTTGGGCACTCCCATAGGTGAGGTAGTATGCAATGTCATAGTACCACTCATCGATGGTGTTCACAAAGAGAACTTGAGGCAAGTCTTTGCTTAGGCATTCATAACACTAAATTCATCCTTTTCATTTTAAGTCATGTGTGACTCATCCTTAGCCATCAATCTACATAAACCATTTCCTTGGACCAAATTTGATATCCTTGATGTCCAAATCATACTCTTGAATCTTAGCAACCCAGTTACCTCTTTTAGCCCTTGATCTTGTTGAGTTAAAATTGACTTTATTGTTGATCCTAACCATAACTACGGTGCAGTAAGAGAGTTGAGAATATAGAACCTGAAGTTCTTGACTACCTTGACCATCATATGCATGTTTCTCCATCTGATTGTACTTCAATTCATGATCCTTTAAAGGACAACTCATGAAGGCAATAAGAGCTTCAATATCTTCTTCATTTTTCTAAACTAGGATAGTTGAAAGAGTGTGTTTGGAAGCATAACAATATAGAATAAAATATTTATCAAAATTTGGGCATACCAAGGTGGGGATTTTACAATTGATTATTTGATTCCTTCAATGCATATTTTTATTCTTTATTCCTCCCAAATATTTTTTGTGGTCTCATCATACTAGTAATATACTTTGTAAGTTCAACAAAGTTTGGAATAAAACAATGGAGAAATTTTACCTTACCAATGAATGAGTGAACTCCCGACTTACTTGTGGGCAAGGATAGTCCTGAATTTATTTTATTCTTTTAGGATCAATCTTGACTCCTTCCTTGTTCACAATGTGACCAAGGAGTTTTCTTTTGTGACACCAAAAATACACTTTTAGGATTCAAAGATATCTCGTGTTACCGACATTTGATCAACACTTACTCTAGGTGTTTCAAATGATTTCCCCGCTTTTTAGAAAATATTGTGAGATTGTCAGGATGGATGACAATACAATGCTTGAGATCCTTGAAAGTAAGATCCATTTCCCTAAAACGTAGCCCAACCATTAATGATATCAAAAGGCATTTTATTGTAGGCAAAAAGTTCCCCACATAGTGGTGAAAGCAAGTTTTGTTGGTCCTCCTCCTCCTCTACTACCTCAACTTGACTATATCTAAAAATCCATCGAGAAAAAAAAAATCATTTTGTTATCAAAAGTGACTACCTACAAGATATGGTCCATGATGGGCAGAGGGTAGTTGTCCTTGAACGGAGCTTGATTCAAATTTCAAAAGTCAACATAAATCCTTATTTTATCGTTTTTCTTTTGAAATGGGACAATGTTGGCCACCTAGGTAGAGTGATGAATGGGGAATATAATTATAGAATTCAACATTTTTTAGAACCTTTTCCTTGGTTGAGCCAAGAATCTTGGGGTTATATGGTCTTTGCTTCGCCATAAAGGCTTGGCTTCAAGCTTGAGAGGAATGGAATGGTGCATTTCCTTTGTCTGTAAGGATTTCATCTCATCATATGAATATTCTAAAACATCGTAATTCCTCTTTAATAATGAAACAAAACTCCTTTTTTTCTTTTGAAAACAAAATTTTCCAATGTTGACCATTCTTTGTTGTCCGAATCGCCAATGTTTTCCTTTTTAAAATCAGCGGTACAATGAGAACATTCCTTTGTTCTTTCTTTGATAAACCTATCATGTTTATCAAACAAATCTTTGAGAGAAACATGGCCTTTTGGAATTTTATTACCTTTTAATCTGATAAGCCCCTTTGAATCAACTCTATCAATCTCACCCATGTCCTCATCTGAATCATAATCATGGTGCGGAGTATTTCTTCCTTCATAGAATAGATTATTGAAATTATCCCTTTGCTCCAGAAAGAGAGAAGATGATTATCATCATTAAACACTTGCTAATGATTAGCATTATTTGGCACACTTGGCCTGAAAATCATCTCAACAATAACTTTATCCTTATTGAAAGAAGGGTGTAGAGTCATTAGAGAAGTTGAGACTACAAGAGAATCAACCTTCTCATTTTGTTCACGAGGAATGACCTAAAAATATAAAGCATCAAAGACTCAATACAATCCTATACTCTATCATATAGTGTTTAAGCCTTGATTCTTAAATTGTTCAACAATTACTTCAACATCACCTAGAAATTTCAAATTTTTAATACACATGGACTTAGCTACGTGCATTCCTAAAAGGAGAGCTTCATATTCGGTGGTATTATTTGTATTCTCAAATCAAATTGTAAGAAAAGTATTTGGTGGTATTATTTGTATTCTCAAATCAGAACTTGAAAAAAGGGAACAATTCACCTAAAGGGAGGTTAGAAAACACTAGCCCTTTAGCTGGTACTGGAATGACTTGCATCAAACTCCATCATCTAAATTAGATCCTCATCATCTTCGGTAAGAAAGGGCAGATTTACATCTCTTCCTAACGTTAAGAATAAATTACCATGTCCATTGTCCTGAAACAATACATCAACCCTTGATCCTTCCGATTTCTCGAACAATTTATTTCATCTTTCTCATAGGTGGAAATTTCTTCATCTATCCCTTTAGGAAAATGGTTGTGGAATACCAATCCATTTGTATTTCACCTCCCAAGTCCCGATAGAAACTTCTACTTAACAACATTCCAAAAGATGTCGGGAATATTTGCTACTAAAATAGTCAACAATACTTTCTTGTCCAGAAAATCAGTGAGGGTCACCTGTGCATCCTTGATTCGCCCCACAAGCGAGACTTCCTTGGACTCCATGGAGTAATGAGAGACATTGGCTCGTGTCAAGGTAATTCCGAGAGAATTATCAACTTTTACAGAATCACATTATCAGAAGCTCCTAAATCTATTATGTAGTTGTTCAACTAATGACCTTTAATAAGAAGGGAGAGATAGAATGGCTCAACTTTATTGGTCTTTGATGCACTCAAAGCAAACATATTATGAGATGGAGGAGTAGGTGGAGTTGGTAGTAGTCCTTTAGAACTAGGAACCATAGTATTAGGCTTTGAGCTACTACCTTTGATATAACAGACAAGCCTATAAAATTGCTCCATATGAGTTTGTAAGAATTCAGATTTAGAAATATGAACTTTGGATTTGTTTACATGTTCTATGATGTCAAAGGAGGTGGATGGAGATGAGGTATGTACCCCAAGACAACGGGTGCTTTGGGGGTGAAGGAGGTACTACCTTTGGAGTTGAATAGATTTAACAATGGGAGTAGATGTTTGGGGAGCAGTGGATGATTTTGTAGGTACACTGAAGTTTTTAAAGGAGTAGCTTTTGCAGAAATAGAATTAGAACTAGAAGAAGTATTAGGAGACTTACTTGGAACAACATATAACTTCTTTCTCGCCACAAGATCTGGCTTCTCCTTTACATAATCCATGGAAGGTGGAAGGGGAGATCCTCTATTGATTATTTTATTTTGTTGAGTCATCATTGGAGGATCTTTAGTCTTCTTCTTTTTCGAGTAGAAGTGGAGGAACTTTCTTTATGTGATTGGGAGCGAGTGAATTCCACCCATGAAAAGTTAGGTGCATATTCATCACCATCTTCTCCATCCGAGGAATACTTGAGGAAACTAATTTGTTCATCATCTCCACTTCTTCAATCTCTTGGACATTGTTGTCCTTGTTTTCTTGTTTCGGTTCTACTAGTTCTTCTTCCTCCACCTTAGTGTCACAATATGCATTTATAAGAGATGATTCTAGAGCAAGTATTTGAGGTGGTGGACCAATCTTATACTTATTTTAAAAATTCTTCCTAGGAACATCCTTACACATGGAGGTTTGGGCCAACCACATCTTAAGAGAGAACATAATTAGCCGCTTTTTTACTAATGAGTCTATGGTTTTAGAATTTGAACTCCGACCCTTCTCTTAACTTATACCCTTTTTTATCTTTCCGTATGTAATCAGGTCATCCTCTACCTCAACTACAAGTCTTTGTGCCTCTTCCAAAGTGACAGGTAGAGTTCTTCTTAAACATGAAGTTGACTTCGGGAAGTTGTGTGTTTGTGAAGAATCTTAGTTTATTATCCTCAAGAGGTCGGGAAACTTTGGGGATCTTATAGAGCATTCTATGAACTTGGCCACAAATTCCCTCATGGGCTCATAGGGCTATTTCTTCAACTGAGACCATTGGGAAAGAAGAGCATGAACATCTTCAGTAGGTTTGAATCTAGATTCAAATTTGGATTTCATATCATCCTCAGTTGGTAATATATCTCCTTGGTAAATGATAGAACTAGTTTATAACAACATCTTATAAGGATTATATGAATAAAAAAATGATACATCTTCATATCCTACACCCAACATGCCACATGTTGTTATGAAAGTTGTAATGAGATCATCAGGGTGTTGTTTCCCATCTCCTCTGAATTTAGGGAAGTTCTTTATTGACCCTTTAGGTAGGTAATTCATGCAAAGGGGGAGTTAGAGCCAATGGGCCCATGTTTTTTCCCGTGGTAATGGTGCTTGTTGGGCCACCTCTAGTTCTTCTTCCTCAACTACTCCTTTTACAACTTCTTCTACAATTTCTTCTTTCGGAGGAATGTAATTTAATGGTTCAACTATTGATCCATTAATGGAGTATTCAAGAGGCAAGTAGGATAAAACTCAAGAAAATACTCTTGACCTGTTCTCCTTGTAATTTGAGTGATAGGAAGTCTGAAATCAGATTGCAATTACTCTTCAAATGTCGTCACCATACCACTAGCTCTGAAGCCCTCTTATACCTTCTTTTTGCCAACTTGTTAGATGAATGCACAACTCAAAATAGAGTTTTTCTAAGCTCTTCTTTGTTGATTTAGAGCTTGTCTTGCACATTGTAGAGCTTGGGCACATTCTTCTTCAAGGTCTAAAACTCTTGAGACTACATGATAGTGGTTAAAGCTCTCTCTGTTATGGCAAATACAGTTCCTTAAATCAGCCGAGAGAGGTCCTCTAGGTATCTTGAAAGAAAAGTAGATTATGCTGCAACACAGGAGAATTTCCAGGGATAGTTATGGAGGGAAAAATGTGGAGCATACATGAAGACTCTTATGATTTTTTAAGATTTTTAATTTTTATGGATTTTTTGGTTTATGAGGTGGTGCAGAGACAACGAAATCGCCCCACGGTGGATGCCAAAAATGTTGGTGAATTAATTTTCATAAGGAAAATTAGCTTATTTTCACTAACGCCGCGGACCATGTCCCTCCCTCGCTTGTGAAAGGAGGCCCCCTTTATTAAATGTAGATAAAACAAATATTGTAAGTGATCAATAGGCTGGAGATCATACAAAGACACTCCAACGAACATGCGACAAATGCTTGCACCTATTATAAGGGAAATATTTGCTTGAGAGGTGAGATAAATAGGGAGTGAGAACTTTGAGAGAGGGGTTAATCTTCTAAATATGCACTAGTAAATTTTACTAGAATTCATCCACACATAATTAGAAGAAAACACCTTTACTAACAATGACAAGACACAATTAATCATGAACACAAAAATTCATTAATCCATTCATCAAAATCTCTAACACCTTTTTAGGTTCTACAAGATTGTCATATGCACAAAGTCAAAAGAGAGATGGAGGAAACACATAGAAAATAAATAGAGAATGCCATTTTTTGTTTGTTTCTTAGTAGTGCACTAGGTATCTACTCGAGACTCACAAATTGATAACCCTTTAGAATGAGGGAGTCTTACGATATATAGATTTATGAAACGACTCTTTACTTAGCCCCCACATGACTTTTCACTTACATTTACAACTCGTGACCTTTCATATCCTTGGAAAGAAAGCAAGTTCTTTTTTATTAATTGAGGAAACTCATTACAATCTTTGACTATACATCGCATTAAATGAATAAGATGAAAAGTGAAAAGTAAACCCCTTAATGAAGAAATAGAACATGAGAGAAGAGAAGAAGGGGGCGGGAAAGAGAGAAGAGGGGAGATAGCTATTTTGAAGAAGATGATGCATTTGCTGATGAAGATCCACTTATCAAGGAATTTGGGAGAGGAATCTTGGATAAATCTCAATTCCTTTGAACTCTTTGTTGAAAAGATGTGTCAGTGGGTGCAACCTTCTCCAATTGAGGAATGTGCACGGCTTAACGCCTTAAGCTAATTCTCGAGCTCGCTATTGATACTTTTACATTTCATGAACTAGTCTCGATGTTCCTTCATAGTGTTGGAAATAGTACACCCAATCTCTCGCAAGGTATTCTAGGGTGTCTTCATTAAAGTAGAATAGGTCTCCTACTTATTTTCTAATTAGTTCCTCGAATGGTTTTAGAAGATCATTCGCTAAAGTATTTTCATTTACCGCAGTGCTCCAAGCTTTTATACTTCCTTATTTATGTTTCATGCATATGTGAGGTGGTATCATCACAAAAATCCAACTCATTAATAGTATGATTCAACATCTCATATTAAGCAACCAATGTTCAAGACCAAATTGAGAGACATGTCTTCATACACACACAGTTGAACAAATGTTTACCATCCAATACAAAAGAATTGATGTTTCACATCTCAAGAACTAGTGGAAATACCGATCTCAATGATCTTTTTCCTTTTCAATATCATCCCCACCATCTTTACTTTCTCAATGGTGGAAAGCATGAATTAAAACAACGAAAGAATCTCTGGAAACAAGGTCTTACCTTTCTCGAGGATTTTGTTCACCCACTTATCATTGGCTCTATCTCGGCATTGTGTAGCCATGTGACTTCTTGATTGATTCTAGATCAAAGCTACTGATTGGAGTGACATCTAAAAGGAACGATACCCATATCATACCAAGCCAAGAACATAGATGCTAATCAAACACCACGATCTATAAGATGAAAGCAATTTGCCGAATAAATTTACATAAAACCTTTGCAAACAAATGAACAACAACATCATATATTATTATGGAACTCAATGAAATACAATGAGAATGGTCCTTGCTTATATAGACAAGGAATAACAATCTAAGAACTAGTCAAGGTCGTAGATCAAGCCATAAATCAAGGAAATAACTAGTCATCAAAGAACTAGTCAAACCCATAGATTTAGGAGAGAACTAAACATCAAGGATCTAGTCAATACCATAGATAAAGGAAAGAACTATACCTAGCAATTAGATAATATCTCCTAATAACTAAATAAGATAAAATAAATATCCACACACATAAGTGGGTGAGGATAAATACAATAAAGGTAAATAAAGTACCTAGATGAACATGAGCTAAGGTAAATACCTACTCTAACACCCCCCTCAAGTGAAGCTAGGGGTAAAAATAGAAGTGGCATGTCCATAGTATGAGTCCCGAAAACTAGGCCTGATGAGGTACTCATGTACAAAAACTGGGAAAAAAGGACAACACAAGGTACCCAAAACTAGTAACAACAAAGTAAAGAGAGTAAAACCCGTTGTAAGGCATCCCAAGAAGTTTGGCTCAAAAAATCATACAATGTTGAAGAATTTTGGTGTGCATTGTGGTTTGAATCCACTGCTCAATAACAAAACTAAAAAAAAATGACACTGGGCTTCACCAGAATAGCTCCATACAAGGAGATTGTCAACAGAGTGATGTCAAAAGTGCAAAAAAACACCAAACATAATTCAATCAAATGTTGCAAATAGGTGTGCCACGATCCAAGAATAATAACCAAAGCAACAAGGCAAGGACACAAAATCCAGAGTGTCACGATCCAAGAAAAGCCAAGGTAACAAGACAAGGACACAAAACCCGAAGAAGCGGGATCAACACCACACCCTCCCATATTGCTGAATGGGTGGAGTGACGCGAAAAATCTGTATGAGTTGTCAAAACAACTACTCGAACGCTAACGAAATAACACTGGACTTCACTAGAATAGACCCCCCACAAGAGATGATGTCAACATGCCAAAAGTGTCGAAAATACAGATACAAAATCTCTCAACAAACAAGAGAGATACACTACACCAAGCTAAAAAAATGCTCAAAACAAGAAGCATTACAATGCAAGGTATAAAAAGTGAAGCAAGAGGCCGAATGGTGGAGGAGCCACACCTATAAAGTCTTTTCAACGAATGCCTATGTCGCGCCACGAGTGATTAGATATCTACCCCAAATCAACATAGATGGATGAAGAAGATGTCCGCATATGAATTGGTACAAAATGCAAAATGGGTGCATGCAAAGGAACATCGGAATGTGTGTCAAAGTTGATCATGTCTCGATAGCTAAAATCTCAGTGTTTCTCAAGCTCCGAGTGAAGGTGCGTAGAACTCATATGTTGCTCATGATCCTCATAAAGAGTTAAGTAAACAAAAATAGGAGCTCTACCAATGTGTGATCCCAATGAAGTATCTGCTCGAAAACTAATGTCATGGCGAGAATTCCACTTAACATGTGGAATAGGGGAAATAATGCCCCGTAATACCTCCGCTAGTGAAACCCATAGAATGGAGCATGCAAGAACCGAATGCAGTGGTATGCTTCTCAAAAGAGCCATGCATATGAGCAGAAGTAGGATACACAACATGTGTTACTGTAATAGACACAAATGTGGAAGAGCATGCAATAACAAGTCTCATAGGCTTAGGAGCATCAAGAGTAGTAACATGCTCAAATATTGGCGATCAATGTTAGTGGGTACAAGAGCAACAACTGCAAGTGGACTAGGAACATGGACATGGTTGTCCACAATATGATGGCGATGTTGTAGGCTAACAAGTGTTTGTTGTAGGGAGTGTATTAGTGTATCCTTATCGTGAATGAGTGATTGTAGAAAAGAATTTCACTTCTTAAGTGATCTATTTTCTTCCACAAATTTTATAATATCCTCTTGAAGTCCACACACTTTAAAAAAAATCATATCATTCTCGGAATCCATGATAGATATAAGAATGCAACTCCAAAAGTTTAGGACGTCGAGCTCAACCGAAATTACGTCCACAATTTATTACAACACTCCTCCATATTTGACACTTTATAATGAGTGCGTATTACAATATTGCACTTTATAATTATAGTGAAATTCTAAAAATAAATATTTCCAATGGAAAGAGGAAAAACAAGCTCTTTTGTAAAAAAGCGACACTCAAAATTGAGTTATCGATCAAAAAATACAAGCTTTTCAATATTATGCTCTGTTATTTATTTTAGTCACCACTAAAACAAAATAAAATGCCCTTGCCTTCACCACAAAAATAAAATGAAAGGGGGCTGGAGTTAACTAGTAGGAATCACAAGCTTTAAGCCCTCATACGACCATACCATATGACCAAGGGCTAATGATTTCAATGGGTGTTTGCACAACTTACTATTATGGGGTGTGTCACTTACTTTCGAGAAAGTCACATCCAACAACTACTTACTGTATAAATTACTATTTTCGGATTGTGTGGATAGTGACATGCATTGCCGAAAATAGTAGGCTACTTAAATTTCCCAAAATGGCGTAATCCATGCACGGTTGTCCTGGTACCTCGCAAAAAGGAAATATCCATCCTTCTGAAAAAGGCCTCCTGCACACAACCCGATAAATGTTATGCCACAACAGTAAAAATACCCAGTTCGGATCTCAACAAACCCAACAAAATCCATAATTTTTTTTTCTAGTTTTCTTTCCTTTCTGACACGAATCCCGAGGTGAACCTCTACGTTTCTCTACAACAACAAAAAACCAAAAAAATGACTGCCTCTAGAAATGGTTGAGTTTATAGTCGATCTTAAGGTTTTGGTACCTTCCGAATCCAATGGAAGCCTCTATTTTGCATAAAACGCATGCAACAATAAAATACGGCCAAGTCCCAAATATATGAATATATAAATTTTTTTACAAAATAAAACTTACAGACGGAAGTTAACAACAATCTCCTACTCTGATACCATAAAAGGAATGATAACTAGATTGGTACTCAAGCCAAGAATACGATGCTAATCAAACACCACAATCTATAAGATGAAAACAATTTTTCGAATAGCTTCACATAAAACCTTTGCAAACAAATGAGCAATAATATCATATATTATTATGGAACTCAATGAAATACAATGAGAATGGTCCTCGCTTATATAGGTAAGGAATAACAATCTAAGAAATGACCAAGGTCGTACATCAAGCCATAAATCAAAGAAATAACTAGTCATCAAAGAACTAGTCAAGCTCATAGATTTAGGAGAGAACTAAACATCAAGGATCTAGTCAATACCATAGATCAAGGAAAACACTATACCTAACAACTAGATAATATCTCTTGATATCTAAACAAGATAAAGAAATACTCACACACATAAGTGGGTGAGGATAAATACAATAAAGGTAAATAAAGTACCTAGGTGAACATGAGATAAGGTAAATACCTACTCTAACAATATCCTTGGTTGTAAGAGGTGGGATGACATTATGCTCTACGAAGGATTGAACATATGAAGAGATAGTTCTCATGTGTTCATCCATTTGTTCAATCTTCTCCTCAGTATTCTTCATTTCTTGCAAGGAAACACTTTGAATAGATGAGCATCTCCTTCGTGTGTGTCACGGTCCCAGAGGAATTGTTGTCATTTCATTGTTAGACAAGGTCATCTCACTAATGGGATTTATTACCTTCTGGCAGAGCTACTTCCACATATTGGTTTATCGAGGCACCATTGAAAAGCGGGAAGTTATTTGGGCTTTCTTACCTCACTTAGTTTTCACTATTTTTGAAATAGCTTGAAAAATATTATCGAGCCGATCTCGCCTATCACAAAGAAAAATAACACAATAATAATTCTCTCGCTTTTAATTAATTGATTCGGATTACATATATAGGAATATGCATTCCTAAAAACAAGGAGGTTGTTCAACAACACTCCCACAAATCTCTCTCTCTCAACACCTATATACGTGAGTTATTTAAAACTCGCTAACAAATAATTGTTATATGTTGTTTTATATAACAACCATATAACATAATATACTAACAATACTATTTCACTCACACATATATGTATATTATTATTATTGAGTTATAAACTCATATAATAATAATATATTACAAATATTATACAATCCATACAAATGGGAGCACTAACAAATATATTTCCCAACATTCCCCCCCTTAGTGCGAACATGGGGAAAACTCCTTTGTCACTTGCGCCGCTCATGATCTGGTGATTTTCATAGGATGATCACAAACCTCATGGATGGTTTTGCAAACGGTTGACCAAAACCGAGAATGGTGGTTTTGCAATTGGTTTACCACAAACCACAAAGTGATGGTTTTGTAAATGGATTACCAACAACCAAGAATGGTGGTTTTGCTATTGGTTTACCACAAACCACAAATGAAGGTTTTCAAGTGGTTTACCTACAACCACATCATGATATGCCAAGTACTAATCTCAAATTTCTCATCACATCTCACCAGTAGGGAATAACATAGGAAATTTTGCTGACATATGTTGCTCATACATACATAGAAAAAACTGACATATTGAAATGGAACATTGGAATGATGTTCCCCCCCTCAATGTGAAATTTCCACTTATTGAAAACAAGATCACCGCAAATCAAGCAAACACACATCGAAAACAAATGCCACCAAATCATCTCATGCGGCCCCATCATTGGACTCGACGAGAGGTCGCTGAATGACCTCCAACCTCCGATGCCTCCGCCGCTCCGGTAACATACTGCCGCTAACTCAAATGCATTTGGATATGAAGCTCAACCGTTTCCACATTGTTTATTCTTTTCTTCCTCCCGCAATGTGAAACACTTTGTTTTTTCTGGACGTCGCAACACGTAAAATGCGTCTGTGAGGCAAATATATATATATATATATATATATATATATATATATATTTTAAATTTTGACACCACCATATTAACATTACAAAATGATTATTAAAAATAAAACCTAAAATCACCTATACGACTCAAAAACATATATTAACTCAAAATGACAACTTCAATTTTTGACTCGAATTTGAGACTTGACAACATTTGACTTTGACACTTTCGACTATAGAACAACAATTTGAATAACATTTCAATGAATCTAGAATATTGACACTGACTCTAGTAAGGAATCATAACTCTTTTTTTTTATATATGACTCCCACTAAAACTATAGGACAAAAGACTATATAAACAAAACATGTAATAAAGGATGATTACAAATCAACCAAATACCCCAAAAAATTAACAAAGACCTCACACATACACAAAGCTAAGGAAGAGCTCGAACTTTAATTGAACCAATTCACAAAAAAAAAACTAGTTTCATAACAAAAATATTTCATCTCAGTCATACGGCAAGGAGGAGGATCGATGCAATTTTTGGATCTCACGTTAGATGTTGAGTAGGAGTGAATAATATCTTCTACACCTGTATCATGCTTCGCTTAATCCCTTGTATGCACGGTTTCTTGACAACTATAATACTGCGCATGCATTGACTGAGTCTCCCTGAAATGAAATCTAAGCTGAATGGGATTATAAAAACAGCTTTAAACGTTGTCATCGTTGGGGGCTCCATGAATGGATAGAATTGCATTGCGTCAATATGACTGCTCCGAGGCTTCTTCGCTTCAAAGTTGAAATGCGTGTAGTAAAATAGTGAATAGATATGCGCTGGTCGGTAGATGTGTAATCTGTAGAAATAATAAATAGAGATCTTGCACGAACATATACAGGTTTATGGGGTTCTATCTCACAACGATCAACACAAGCAAAGAATCATCAAGAAGAAAATACATTCAACACATCTTCTTCTGCCACGCAGCTGCTTTAATAGAATTTTAAATACACACGAGAGAGCGCACTTATCTTTGCATGCAAATTGATGGGTAGAAGCACTTGGGACGCTTAGATCACCACTGTACACGAGACATGAGAATCTCACGTTTCTGCAGTAATATCTCATAATAGGGCAACCATAACAAGGAATAGATCTGCCCCACACAATGCTCAGGACACCATGGCTCTGATACCAAATATTGAGCAAGATTCAGTCTATCACAGCAAAATAACACAATAATAATTCTCCCAGCTTTTAATTAATTGATTCGGATTACACATATATAGGAATATGCATTCCTAAAAACAAGGAGGTTGTTCAACAACACTCCCACAAATCCCTCTCTCAACACTATATACGTGAGTTATTTAAAACTCACCAACAAATAATTGTTATATGTTGTTTTATATAACAACCATATAACATAATATACTAACAATACTAGTTCACTCACACACTATGTGTATATTATTATTATTGAGTTATAAACTCATATAATAATAATATATTACAAATATTATACAATCCATACAAATGGGAGCACTAACAAAGTATATTTCCCAACAAATATGGCACCATTATGCATTGTGGTATGCGAGTATTTCCTTTGATCATTTATTGTACCCATGGGAAGACCTCCATTGTTTGAAGTTCGACACTAGGCATGATCATTGCGCTTCAAGTTCGGTGCGAGAGGTTACATCCTCGCATTTGTTGAGTTGGCTTAGCAGCAGAGGAGGAGATGCTCAAGACCGATGCAAAATTAGTGTATGAGAAGGATCAATATCTCCTTGTTCTAGATCTTATGTAGGGTCTTGAATGACCTTTGCTTTCTTATGTAACCTCCTATAGTGGGAACTTTCAACATCCACCATCTTCCTTTTCATGGGCTCTCCCGAGCGAGTAGAGTTCGCAGATCCTCTCAATTGTCTTCATAGACGAAAGATGAAATGCCTACCTTATGAGAGTCTAAAAACCACTTGATTTAATAAGCACAACCCTCTCTTTCTTGAACCATTCCCTAGATCTTTGGATTACTACCGTGATTCTTTCATCGATATCTCCCGACTCATAAACACTCCACGAGACCTAGGTGGGAGAGGCGAGACCTTCACTTCGGGTATTCGGGATCATACAACTCGGTCCCATCATCTTCTACAACATCTACAAACTAATAAAATTTAAATTTTCTCATTTAGTCGATGGTCATCCTCACATGATCTCACTTTCTTACCTCAAAATCATCCAAGCAATTGACCCAATAATCTTCAATTTGGGGAACATGGTGCAAATTGAGAAGATTGAGATCTCGGGGTTGTTTTGGATGTGAAAATATTCCTTGGGTGTATATGAATAGGGGTTCAAGGGGGAAAATGAAGCTTTTAGACTCGAGGCATTAGTGACATTCTTACATGAGAAGATTCTAAGAGAGATAGGGAATGACACACCTTTCTTCATGGGTTCCCGCGTTTGGCTTTGAAATGGGCAAGTCACCCGCATAGTTCAACATCACAATCTTATCACCGAGGTATCTTGGGAGCTTGTGAGGGGCAAGGTCAAACCTCGAAACTTTGATATAAGAGAAGGTTAAAAATTAAGTGAAATACGACCCATATTTCTCAATCAATGTTGTGGCTTGGGAAGACAATCTAAACTCTAGGCTACCTTCCAACAATCGGATGACAAACATGGTGAATGCATCATTCACCCTAGAAAAATGATGATATTTTTTTCTCTGAGAGTGAGTTGTGGGTACCTTTCATAAGCAACGACCCTCTAAGAAACATTTTGAGCAAGAGTCACGCCTCTGAATGGTCTTGTACTTGCGAGAACGTATGTCGATATGATGTCATTGTGAACTTTTTAGTGACTTGCAACTGGAGCAATTGACGGTGGATGTTATCACTTATGATTTGTCCCCAATCAATCATCTGATTTTCTTCGATGACAATGAGGATGAATTGTGCCATCAAATCTCAATGTCTCTTGTGGCCTCTTAACCCATTACCCCACTCAATAAAATCTTTATATGTTTTATTTATAAAATACATCTAAAAGTAAAAAGTAACTTTAAAGTAAAAATACATTTAAAACTAAAAAACTTACCTAAGTATTTTTATATATTTTATAAATACATGTAAATTATTATACTTACCGATTGTAAATTTACACTTATTATTTATCCTACATTAATTATCTTTCACACTATTAAAATAAATTACATTTGGGTGTATAAATATATAATCACATATTTAATTTTATGTATTAAACATTGAGTCGACATTAAAATGTATTATTTTAACAATGCAATATTAGTCGGTAAATAATGAGTTTTTCAATCAACATGTCTCCCACTCGTAGGAACACCTTTCAAAGGTAATAATAGATGATTTTAAATTTGACGTTTATTTAATTATTATAGAATAATTTTTCTTCTCATTTAAAAGAGACAATCAAGGATAAATTTAAATTGAGACGGACACAATTAATATATAATTCAAAAAGATGGTGAAAGATAATAATTCAAATTATGTATACTAGTAAATACTAAATATAAGAAAATTACAAAATATTATTTCAAAAATTTATTAATACAACACTGAACTATTTTAACGAATAAATGCTCCTCACAAATAAACCTGAAAAATAAATCCAAACCTTCAACAAAATAATAATAATTATTTTTTAATATGAAATTTTAATCTATTACCAGAAAATAGCTAATAAAATGCCTCCGGATTCACATCCGATATCCCAGTCCATAAATACCCATGCCATAATGCGACATTAAAAGCTGAAAAACCTCATAATTCTTAAAATAAAACCTAAGAAATCGAACGGCTGAGGGGCACGCGTGCAATGAAACAATCCGAGCCTTTGATTGCATTGAATAGGATCGCGGGGGAGAGAGCAGGGGTTTGGCAAACACAATCCCGCCATTCCTCCACTCTCTCTTCGCATTCCCGTCAATTATTATTCAGAAATCTGTCAGCCGAGTTTACAAGTTTTTGCATAAATTATTATTCTCCCCTGACCGTTCAGGTAACGAAAAGATTCGGGCACTCATCATCTTCTTCTAAATCATCATCATCTTCAATTCTAATAAATGTCAATTGACGGCAATTTGAATATGCGTTAGCTGGTTGCGGTCGATGTTTCCTCTGCAATCTCCTGCTGTAAGGCAGCTTCATTTCGCCGCCTCTTCAATGTGTGGAGATTTTTCCACTCAATCGTCTTCTCTGTAAGTTTATTTTTTCCCCCACTTTTTCTTTCTCTTTCCCCCTTTTTGTTTCTCCAGCTCCTTATTTGTCAAAATGATATGTCGAAATCGATAAAATGTTTTTTTTTGAAGTTCCAAGTTAATTTTAGTCGTCATTTGAGAAACGAACACGTATAGAAGCTTTAGCTAAATAGCTAGGGCGTTGCAGTGATATTTGTAGTATAATATTTATCCAAAAATTAATAAAAATATTTATTTATTGGGTTGTGGGGTTTATATACACATTCTCTTTTTCTTATAGTGTAGCGGTTTCCTGCCAGTCCTGTTTTGGGCATTTTAAGTGATATAATGGATTAATTCATTTTCAGGGGCATGCCTACTGGGATACGGCTTGTTTGCTTCTTTCTTTAAAAAAATAAGAGAGTTTTTGCTATATTAGTTAAGGCTGGGGATTATGCTCTGTTTCACTGTGATAACTTAGAAATCCTGTTTGAGAAGTATATATTTAAAGAAAAACCTTCTTGAGGATTTGTCATAGTAGTTTAGAGAATTATTGTCTCGGACCACATTTTATGGTCCATCACGAGGATGAATCACACAATGACAAAAAAATTCTTATTAAGGCCAAACTACCTATAATATGGACAAGAAATAAATGTCAACAAAAACTAAAATTATCATATGCTTATTCATAATAAGTCGATAAATTTTTGTGTTTAATCACTAATTAATAATTTTGATTTAGAAATTTGAGTGTACTTTCAAATATATATATATATACACTCAAAACTTGCATTTGGTCTTTTTAGATTCTGACCTACATTAACATCGCCACTTTAGTATGGGAAGGTCATTCCATAGGGCTTGAAGAATTGAACCCAGGAGGTCATTATCACAGTGTTCACTTTGCCTTATTACCGAATTTTGAATCTTTGATTTTGAATTAGCAAGGCTTAGCCTTAAAATCTTATCCACTCTGAAAGCACCCGAGTTCAAAGCCCATGTGGACAAATACTTCAACAAGGTCTATGCAACAATGATGTGGGACACATCATCCCTGATGACTCGGATGAATTCTGATTGCAGGATGAATCATCCCAGCTCTGCAAATGGTCAAGCCATTACTGATTGTGCTTTGCTGGAATACGAGTTTTCTGTTACATGCTAGGCTCAAAGTTACTGATTTCTAGGTTTAGTACTGTTCATATTATATCTAGGGATGACCATGTAAGTCTGAGTTTTGGCGTGACTTTGAGTTTTGATGATACTCTGAGTTTGAGCATGAAACTTGACCTCTAAAAAAATAGAACAACCTTCAATTTGTTGGCCAGAGGCCTCATTTTGAGTGGCGCAAGTTTTGGCCATTTTTAATGCCAATTTCAAGTCAGATTGGCATGCTAATCATGTCAAGTCGGAGCCGAATTTGAGGCTGGCTACCATATTTGAATAGTAAAACAAGTTATAAAGTCAATTATAAGTGCTTAAAGGAACTCTGATAAATATAAATAAAGTTTTTAAATCTCCAACTATGAAGCAATAAAACTAATTTAAAAAAATGAAAGTGGGGCGAACCCAAATGTGTGAGCCCTAGATAAGTCAATAGGCGTATTGACAAGGTCTAGTTTGTTTTCGAGCTCTGTCACGAGTTTACTAAGGGATTTACAATGTGGACAATATATTGTTAGGGGACGTGGAAAAGGCTCTTCATACAATGAGAGTCACATAGTACAAGGAGTTTTGCTGGCTATGTTGGGACCTGAAAATAACTTTACCTTATAGAAAAAGCAACATGATAAGAAATGATTTTGCAAAACAAAGACCCCTATTGAAATTAACCAACAGAAGAACCGAGAAAAAGGAGCTAATGGAGAACAAGGCTTTAGTTTGCATCAAATTAAAGAGTGTCAGAAAGACCAATATCCTTGTTAACTGCCCTGAAATAGCCAGTGCCAAGTCCTGCTTGACAATCGAGGGAGTGAGTAAGAACAAAACACATGAGTTTGAAATGTGCGATGCTGCCCTAATGGCAAAAAGCTGGGTAGACAGTAATAATTACATGTCATTTCAATATACAACATTACCTTCAAAACTCAATACTAATTTTTCCAGAGTACGAATGAATATGTATTTTGCCCTATCAATTTTTTTTTCCCAGTATTGAATGTATAATTTTTCCAGAGTATTGACTAATGTTGTAACCTATGCGATCAACATCATTTATCATTGTCCATCCCAGATAATATTAAAACTGAAACTAATATTTTCTTTCATCACCCTGCATTTTTCATCTTTAGTTTCAAATATTGCAGATAAAATTACAAAACATTCATTTTCAAGCAACAAGCCATCAGAGTACATACCCTTTTTAAAATTATTGCTCTGTTTAGGTATCAAAGCAAAGGATACATGCTTATCTTCTCTGGAGCTAAGGGGACTCAGACTCGCAGAAAACGGAGTGGGCTAAAAGCACACAACCCATTGGCAAATCTCCAATTGCTTGGAAATTGCCTGAACTAGACTACAACGAAAGATGAACAGTGTTATCACTTCATAGGATTTCCTTATAAGTTTTGGCTGCGAGATATCATCCCTGAATCCTAAATTCGTATGCAGCACTCAAGCCATATACCAGACTTACTGAAGGGTGTCCAAGTATGAACGAACCAAATATTCTATAACTGAGTCCAGGGAAACTCAGACCCTCAAGCTCCCTCACCATTTTCTTTTCTCTTTCAATCGTATTCAAGGGACTGTCAAGGACAACAGTTAACTGAAAATGTGTGTCTTCACGCTGTTACAAATCCACATGAACATGTGCCTTTCGTCATCCTTCACTGGAAACTAACCTGCCTAATATTGAATTGAATTCCTTCTCATAACTCAAAAAGCAGGATTCAAAGCTAGGAGCAGAATAACAGACACCCAAGCACCTGCCTCATCCCCAGCTCTCTTCATCCTTTGCTGCCTTCAAACAGTCTAGAACAGAGGAATTGTTGGATCTATAGTTAATCAAGGGATACTAATTCCCTTTCTTAAAGCTCACACATTCCACCCTCCCTACTCATGATAACAATTTGTTCCATCTGACCTCTTTGAACTGCTATTTCAGTCAGAGAGCAAATGATGTTTTGATTTTCAGAAATTATTGGTCTCCCTAACATGGATAAGAGGTTTATGCTTAAGTTGTCCATTGCTATGTCGGAAGTAACACCACTGCTGATGGTTTTTGAATACAAGACCTTGCATTTCATTAAGGAAAGGGGGCAAGAACATCTTTTCCATGCACTTCTCACTCTCCCATGTTTTGATGGCCAGATTGGCTGCCAAATCTGCTATCTTGTTCCCATCTATGATCTATGTAAATCTGTTCAGCTTGGCTAGGCATCACTTAACCCCCTTGACTACCAAGATAAATTCCCATGCTTTGCACTGGACCTTCTTTACTATTTTGTTAAGAATTAGTGAGGCGCCTTCAACAAGGATTGACTTCTAACTTCTGTCGAGGGCAATTTCCATGCCTCTTAGTAGCACGGTTCCTTCAACTATGTTATTGGTAAAACTTATGCAGAGTGTATGGAAGAACTGGTAGGCTTTCATTATCTTGGAATATATGATCACCAAACTTGGGTTTCCTTTGCAGCTCCATCATATTTCCATTTGTTAGTTCTACTGGGAGGAGGGTGCCATATGACCCAAGGCTTGTTAGGTCAAATCAAGCCAACCCCATTCTTGGATGTTTGCATATCAATGTTGTCTAGATACAATCACAGAACTGTATTTGTGCTGCACTTGGTACATAGGTCGCACCCAAGATGCACCCAAGGCAGCCAACTTGCCTAGGGGAATTGGGTGCGTTTTCTTTATTTTCGCTCTCATTTCATAGGAAATCAATTAAGCAAAAATCAACAATTGTCAAACAAAAAGTTTAAAACATAGCTTTTTTAAGAAACCGCAATGCATATTACCATTCACATTACTCTATGGTCATTGAAATTAGCATTCATTTTCAACCATATCACCAAAATTTACTTGTAATAACAAAGAAATATATGGTAAGGATTTTGATCTATATGAAGTAACAAGCAATCTCTCAACATTTTGGATTTTGATTTGTGATTGGCTTATGACACATATTGATATATGAGTTTATATATTATGATATACATTATATAAATAAAGTTACCAGTTCATTTTGGGTACGGGTTTGGGTATAGAAAATTGGGTTTGCTGGTATGATATTTTTTTCCCCGGATATGGCTTGGGAACAGTTATACAAAAAATATATAAAATAAAAAATAAAAAATATAAACATTCTACCCTAATAAACAAGAGTTAACCATACAGTATACTTAAAATATACAAAATAACCATAAAAACGCTATTGGTAAATTGATGATACTAAGTGAATGCCAAAAGTAATGATAAATATTATATATTCATTGGCATATTGCTCTTCATTGAGAGCATCGACATCATTATAGGGAAAAAGGCAAAACATGTGGGTTTGCCTGGGTTCTTTAGTAGCAGAATCAAAATGTACTGGGTTCATCTTAGACATCCTTGGGACTAACCCAAAGATGTATTTGACCTGGACCACTTATTGGGTTGGCGGATATTGACTGACCTGGTACCATGGGGTGCCGAATCAATGTTTTTAGTAAATAAATTATAATGTGATATAAGTATATAAAACAATGATGTCATGATATAAATTGTATAACTCAATGATAGTATAATTTTAATGTCATAAAAGTATTTGATTTGATAAGTTCCATGATAATCAAATTTTCCAAATTTCACCATTCAATTTTCAAGTTTGATGTTGTAGTATATCCATATTTTTATCAGTATGCAATGCTTAGACTATCTGTAATGTCCCTTTTTGGGGACACTCCGAAATGACCCGAGCTGATTTAAAACTCAGAAAATCAGACTTGTAGCTGATGTAGAAACCCTTGCAAGAACCCTTGATACAGCTGTAATTAATTTCCCAAATGGCGACTTGCTTGGGGAAGCAAAACACCCGTTCTAGGGCACAAACACACTCAAAATAACTTGCTAATTGCTCAAAAAATTATGATTAATAACCAACAACATTAATATGCAAGAAATCTGATTTTTAGAAGCCCACAATTGCAAATATGAATTTATTGATAAACCCTTACACAACTGGAATAAATAAATACTTCAGATCTGAAAATAACATCCACAAGCTTCCAAATAATGATGAAAATGTAGATTGCACCTTAGAAAAATAGAGAGAACATGTCCATGCAAGTCACACTTGGAAGAAAGAGCCCAAACACCAAGATTTCCTCCTCAAACCAAGTCGCTTAGGGCTGTAATTGAATATAATCAGCAATGAAGATCAATACAAATGAGATAATGTGGGTTTTCGTCCACACTATCCTCTCCTCAAGGGTTTTCGTCCTTGGGAGGTACTCAATTCAAGGGTTTTCGTCCTTGAATGAGGTGGAGAAAGTGCTTCAACAAGCAAGCCTTCACCAACAAGATAGATTCACCAAAACATCCCTACAAATGACTAAGCGACCTCCTTTTATAGACATAAGGGGTGCTTATTACAATGCAATCCAAAAAGGCTGACCCCTTAAGAGAGGATCTTTTAAAAGTTCATTAAGTATTTTGGGCCTACATGCCACAAATACTTATTTTATTTCCTAATTACATAGCCATCTATTGGAGCGCTAATCGCCCAATAGGAATACATAAATACAAATGAAATAACTATTAAAATAATGATGCAATTACAAAATTCAGATCTTCCCCTTGCTTTCTCCTTAGACCCACGGGGAGAAAATGGGTTAAGGTCTTCAAGAACTAGCCTTTGAAAAGGGAAATTACACTATCGCACCCACATAACCAAGTTTTGGAGTTTGCCCTTGATGTCGCATGCCCCGAACCTACGCACAATTATTCGTGACAACCCCTTAAGGGGCTTGTCTTATAAAAACTTCATCCATCCACATATATTTGAGGAACTCATAAGGAGGTTCTTCCTAGTATATATTTGAGGAACTGTGAATGCACTTCTTAATATTTCTTAATTTTTTTGCTAAAAACATTAGTTTTTTTGCATTAGACCTCAAATTTCAATTTTCAAGTTTGATGTTAGTGTACTCACGTTTTTATTAGTTTGCACCTTGTGCACCCCTACACCATGGCACTCATGTAACCAATTTTTAGAATTCGCCTTGGGTGCCACATACCCTTGCACTTACTTACAATTATTCATACAACCCTTTAAGAGGCTTGTCTTATAAAAGCTTCATTTATCCATAAATGTATATTCGAGGAACCATTAAGGAAGTTCTTGTTCTAGGTAGCCGATATGTGGTACGGTTTGGGTGTATCTAGTACGTCAATGTTTTTGGGGGCCTTGGGTATGGCCATACAAAATATATATAAAATGTTAAAAATATTGAAAAATATAGCCAAACAAACAAAATTAACCATATACATGCATAGAATAAACAAAATAAGTGAAATAGCCACAAAACATATTGATAATTCAATGCATTTTGTCATGACATTCATTGATCGAACTTAGAACAAGTACATTGTTCAAATGTTACAATGTATACACAAAAATAAGATAAATTAGTATACTAATTATAATCATAATCAAATGGCTCTCCTCCAATGTCTTCAATGAGAGCATCATCACCATCATGTGGTTCATTAGAACCACAAACATCAGGAGTAGAACCACAAGCATCGGTGGTGCTGCTCCGCTAGATTATTTTAATGTTTAAAAATCCCGATTTGATCTTTTGTTGACAAAAAAAAAAAAAATATTAAGAAATCCCATTTTTATTGTGGGTGTGAGTCGGGTATGGTCAGGGTACTTCCAGACATACTACGGGCACGTCTAGCAATTGCCCAGGTGTACCATCTGCATACTAAACGTGTATCCCATACCAGGCATGAACCATACCCATGTACATGGCCTCCAGGGCTATACCTGGTAACACAGTTAGTATATTTAATGCTTTTTAAAATATTTCTTAAAGTTGTCACATAAAACATTTGTTTCTTTGCATTGAACTTATGATACAAGATCTATGTATCCAAGAATTCAAAATAAAAACTTGTTTAAAGGAGTTTTTCTAGAAGGGCTACTTTTATTTGTAGATTACAATTTCTGTCTAACTAGAAGTATATATTTTTTTAAGGAACTAGCAATTCTTTGTAATTTTAGCCAACAATTGTGAGTTTTAGGAAAACAATCAAAACAAACATCACATTAGGATATTCTATACAACAGTTTCACAGAAATGAATCTAAACATACAAATGTTTAGTAATTGATTTTTAATAAAAAAATGGGTTGGACTTAATATAAAAAGTTTAGACCTATGGGGTATATTTTAAGATATAAAGCAAATTTAGATCAACACTATTCTAGATGTACTGAAGAAGAAAGTACCCTTAAATTTGCTAATCAGACTAGTTCATTTCTATGGGACTGTTTCTGTATCTCAGTTTCATCTAATCTCTCTCTAAATACAATACATTATTCACATAAGTCAGCCTCATTATAAATTAATATGATGATAGTCTCAAGTTAGCCTGACATTATCATCCTTAATAATGTGGGGATTTGAGGATGTGGGAAAGGATTTCATTTTCAAAACATGTGGAGTTTAAGCTGCTGTTATCCAAACACTTCAATTGATTGAACTTGTAGAGAGAAAATAGTTGAATGCCTGTTATATTTATGTTCAAGTATTACAATGCTCAATTATCCTTCCAAGGGTGGCCTTTATTGTTGTCATTGCATGGGTGTTTTTCTGTGAATCCATGCAGAGAAAAATAATGACATCATAAGTAATATCCATACCAATAAAGGATAAGTTTGCATGATACAAAGATAATTATTAATTTTTTATCCACTTTAATTGTTAGTTATATGTTCTTATCTTAGCTAAGAGATAAGGTCCATATCGGGAAGTAATTTAGGCAAATGGAATTAAAAAACAAGTAAATTACGAGATTTTATTTTTGCCTTGGGTACATCCGTACAAAAATATATAAAAATAAAAATATAGAAATTATAGCCTAATAAATCAGAAATTAGAGACATTAACCATATAATATGCATATAAAAAAAAAATAAAATAACCACAAAAATGAAAATATTATCCGAATGCCAAATGTCATAATAATCAAATATCTCAAATGTCATGTGCTGATCATAATTAATTACATCAAAATTAATATTCATAGTCATCTTGCTCTTCATCGAGAGCATCAATATCAACATCATGTGGTGCACTAGAACCACAAGGACTACCACTCCCACTAGCTTCACCACTCCCGCTAGCTCCACCACTCCCGCCAACTATACTATGCCTCCCAGAGAGTCAATGTCAAACAATGAGTGGTGTGAAAGGGAAGAATTCAGGTCAACATCCTCGGGATTTATATCCCAATGCTTTGACAACCCTCATTGTACTCGGCTTCTTGTGGGAGATAAGGTGCAAGTTCGAGTGTATGTAGACCAAGTCCTCGACCTTTTTGCTCCGAGCTTGTTGTGCTTCTATGAGTGGATGAAGTTGTATGTGCTCCAATTTCGCTCACAAGAAGATGAACTTGCAACCTATATTAAAATTTATAAAAGGTAAAAGTTAAAATTCAAGTTTTAAACAAAAAAAGAAAGTTAAAAATTCAAAAAAATAATAAACTTACTTGTGACAAGACCTTGATTGCAAGATTTTGAACGGTTGGTGTTGCTTGGCCATGGAGGTGCCACCACATATGCGCATCCTTCTTGTATTTGTCCCGCATGGCACCAAGGCTTTGACCTTGGGAGGTGATGAAATTCCCAAACTTGGTCATAAATGTGTCTTCTACCTCAGGATTGGGAAAAATCTTGGCTAATGCCAACTTGAACCCTTAGGCACTTCCACGTCCCTATATGGTGCCACCCTCCTCAACAAAGAAAGGATCTTTGTGCTATAAAATCGAGGAGTCAATGCAAAGGCAAGGAGATGTAGTGGGGTGGTCATTTTGTTCCACCATCGATCGAGGGATTGAATGCACTTCTTTGAAAAATTTCTCCTCGGGATCTTGCTCCTTTGCACTAATGACGACTTTTATCTTCTCAATCATTGAGTCGATGTCGTCATATACTTCTCCCAAACATGGATGATCCATGTCTATGAAATGAATCATGCTCATGATGGGCTCTATGATACTCAACAAATAGTCTACACGGCCCCACCAATCATCATCTAGGACCATATTTTTCAATCTTTGGGCCCGCTCTTTGCTTGACTCTTTCCATACAACCCACATGTTGTTGATGACCATGCATTGTAGTGCCTCTTTCACCTTCACAAGTCGTCTCAAGACGATTGTGTGAGAGGTGAACCTTGTCTCAACAACCTATTAGAAAAATAAAACAAAAGAAAATTAAAAAACTTATGAAAATAAAAAATTTACAAGTAGATACTAGATATTAAACAAATTTAAAAACATAAAAAAATTACAGTTTACTAAAATAAAAAATTATAAAAATTACAAGTACCTTCAAAGATTTCCAAAGATGAGAAGTTTCTAAACATGGCTTGGGAGAGGTGATGGTTTGTGATGAACATCTGAATCTCCTCTCCCTCGGCATAAACTTGGCTGATCCACGAATTTTTTTGCAAATCTTTTGAAGCATGAGGTTGAGCGAGTGGACATCACAAGATGTCAAAAACGTGCGTGATACCTCTTTGCCACCAACATCCTACGGCCTTACATTTTTTGAGTTATCCGTAATGACTTGGATAACGTTTTGAGGCCCCACCACCTCAATGGATTCAATGAGGATGTTGGCAATGAACTCCCCATCCTTCACACATCCCTCGCAATCAATGACCTTCAAAAACATTGCCCCTTTAGGGCACACTACAACCACATTGATAAGAGGCCTATTGCTTGCATCTTTCCATCCATTAGAAACGATGGAGACCCCCGCTTCCCCATGAATCCCTAATCGGCTTTATGAATTGTCAACATATTGTTTCTCCTTGGCCAATAGGGTGGTGCAAACTTTTTCATACCCTGCCCTTGGTAACCTTTTGGGGCCTCATTCATTGCTCTTATCATTTCCTTCCAATATGGTGACCTAACCACATTGAAGGACAATCCATTGGTGTACAAGCATTGAGCAATATGCTCATCCACAAGATCTCTCGCCTCATTTTGAAAAGACCTCTCCAATGGTCCTTTTGTTCTCTTGCTTGAAGGAGTATCTTCATCCTGTGTGGGGGGTGATGGCAAAAATGGATGTCTTGGGGCCACCATAGTAGAACCGCTAGTAGCAGGTGGGGCCATGGTGGCTTCCTTGATCCTCTCCCTTTCTTTAACAAAGTGACCCACTTTCATGGCATGGGTTGTGTCTGCTTCCTCTTGCTCCTTGATAAATTCAAAATTTGTGTTTTTGACAACAGAACAAGCCGTGTCCCCTTACATCCTCTGATACCCGTATTAGGTATGTGACATAGGTGGGCCTTCACCCGACTATATGAACTATGGTGCATAACATTGCACTAGTTGTCTCTCCATTTAACCCCCCACCACCTAGAACCAAACATAAAACTGTCACGTCTCCAAAATGGTGATTGTTCATCATGTTGAAAATGAAATTGGTCATGACCCACTGACCTAGAACTAGTTGACATTGTGATTGTAAAAATGTAGCTGCAAGTTAAACAAACATGCAAACTATCACAAAAAAAAAAAACAAAAAATCAAAAGAAGTTCAAGATTCAAAACTTACCTTGGCAATGAATGGGCTCCTCAATCACCTTAGGAATACGATTGCAATGAAGTTTGATGAAGCTTCACCTTGATGAGCAATGGAAAGTAAGTATGCAAAGAGAAAAAGAGGATAGTTTTTGCATTTGTGTTTTGCTTTTGTCTTTTGTGGTCTTTTATCTTTGTTTTTTGTGTTTGAGTTACTTTTTAGGGTTAGAATTAGTTTTTTATTAATTTTTTTGTTTTTTTATGTTGATTTTTCAATGAAAAAGCAAAATAAAAATAAAAGTACGTTTTAGACTGCAGATACTCCTTGGGTACACCCTGTACGTGCGGGTATGCCTGGGTACATTTGCAGATGTACCTAGCATGCCCGTATGTCTAGGATGTATGCAAGGGGTTTTGTATGCGTACCACATGTCAGCGACATACCTAGATTGGGTTTGAGGTTGGGGGCTGTATCGGCTACCTTGTTAAAAAAAATAAAGAAACGAGGCCATGCAAGGCTAAAGATAACTTAGGATATTTGAAAGAGACGATTCCCTTCTCCTTATAAGTTTGGGAAGACATTGTAGTGGGAACTATCTTTTTTTCATAAAAGTTCAAATCAGTATAGAACATAGAAGATTGGATATTTTCACAAATTTGAAGTGGCTCATCTCTGAGCTTTGGCTGTTTGGTAACAAAACAGCCATTTTTATTGTGTTTGAATATTCAAAATTTGTTTTTAGAATATTTCCAATATTTCAGTAATAGAAGTTTAGATTTCCATTTCCAGATCTAAAATTTTGTATTACGTGTTCAGTTTTAGGTTATCGCTCATTTTCAATCTCTGTTCTCACATCTTTGCAGTCCTAGGGTTTTACAACTCTTGTTGCAGAATTTTGTTTGTAACAATCAATTTTTTATAGGCGGAGGATCCAAATCAAATCCATTTCTTTAATTGTTTGTCTATTGAATTTTGCAAGGAGTTTATGTTGGTTTATTAAATTAATTGTTTTAGGTTATTGTTTTTGATTAATTTAGGATTAGATTGAGAAGGCAAGTAAATTCTCTATCATTGAAAATTCTCTTGATTTGAGTGAGCCTTGTTTCCATAGTAATTAGCACCGTTACCCTAGTAGATTGTCCGTATCTCTAGTTCTATTGTAAGTTTAATCGGAAGAGAATCCTCTATTTGGGCATCTTCTCTTTGTTTGTCTTGTCATGCCTTTTTTACAAAAGGGCATTATAAAAAATCATGCAAAAATGAGAGACATTTTTTAAATTTCATTGAGATTGTTTTCAATGAAATTTACACCGAAAACATTGTGCCAATTTTGGTCTTTTGTGAGCTAATTTGTAGGTGAAGTTTAATGCATCCCCTGGTTGGAGGAATTGTTTTTGTGATGTTGTATCAGTGCATTATGCAAGCTAGCTCAAGATATGCAAGCTCAAGATATGCAAGCTAGCTCAAGATATGCAAGCCTACATATGTCAATGAGCATTTTTGACTATGACATTGGATATAAATTAGGAGGCATCTCGTTTTGAAAGATCTGGCTTTTGTATGCTGCATATTTATTTTGGTGAAGCCAATGTCAGCATCTAATGGCAATCGATTGTCTTTTTTTGAAAACTTTTAAATTTCATTGTTGTTTTGCATTTGGGCCTCTTTATTGACAAACCATTTAAAAAATTATATTACCCCCTTTCTAAAAAGCTGTTGTTTTTGTTATTGTAAAATTTTAATAAAATTAAGCAAAATATTGTTTTTGATAAAATTGAACTCTATTTTTCAAATTAATAACTAAAGAAAATTGAGGGGGCTTGTTCTTCCACACTTCTTGCATGTGGCTGGAAGCCAAATCCACAGCTTGGGAATATTCACGGTCTTTGTGTAGACAAACCAATGCTCCTCACATAAGTTGTGGCCATGCTTTGTGCCCTTTGTCATTGAACCTTCTTTGTCACCTGTGATTCGAGCTTGTGCTCTGTGTCTCCACTGAACCTTAGCCTTGGAGGCCTCTTATAGAGACACAGTAATATGTACCACCTTGTTGCTTATCAGTCCCTCCCTATTACCATGGCCGTGATGACCTTTTCCTACATCCGGTGGTCCTTGCGAATTCAGCAGACTTACCTTCATGACCCACTTGCTACTCCACCAATCACAATCCCCAAACCTGGTCTCCATTCTTAGATTGCTGACCCCTTGTGAATGGTGTTTTTTTAGCTTTTTGTTTCTACCGACATCCTTACTACCTCAACATTGGCTTGTGTACCTCAAGCAACATGTCTGAAGCTTGTTTTGCAGCTCCACCCTCGATCGATGTTGCATTCTCCAATTGTTGGACACTGCATTTGTTGTGTAATGTCCCTTTCGGGCTCAAAACTGAAATAACGGATATTGCACAAACCCCAATAGATAATGAACTGAAAATGTATGACAGCAAGTACAACAAACTGATTTATTTATAACAGCAATCAGATTTTTGCAATTTCATCCCAAAATACTCAAATACAAATATACCCAGATTGTTCCAAAGCTTAAGAAATATTTTTAGAACACTTAGGAACAAGGAAATGATCATCCAAGCCACCAACTGATTTTATTTAATTAAATTTATGACAACAGCAAGTACACTCACAGATATGGCCAGAAATAATGATTCCAAGGCCCAAATACAATTCTGGATGGTACAATTACAATCGGCCTCCAAAAATATGAAGAATCCAAATACGGAAGGAAAGTGAGTTGCCGTGCCTTAGAAACCAATGAACTCCTCCCAAGGAGGGGTCGCTACCCTAGGAGAGGGTCTGATATTGGTCAAACAGCCCTGCAAAGTATGGCTCTTCTACCCAATGGATTGAAAATCTGCGCAAACCTCCTTGTGCTGATCCAACACGGACTTTTGTGGTTGTTCGACACTCAAAACTAAGCAAATCTGATCTGCCCTGGGTGAAAATGATTGAAAATAGTTAATACACCAAAGAAATCTGAATGTAGCCCAATGTAACCTTTAAATGAGACCACCTTATGCAGGTTTTGAGGGTTTCCGTCCCCAAATCTGAATGCTATTGAGAGGCTTTGTCCTCAATAGACCTCCATGGACGGTTTTCGTCCTCAACGGAAGAGAGAGCAATTTCATGCTCCAACTCAAAGAAAATGAATTCCAAAGTAAGTGTCATTTTCCAAGCCAAACGACCCCTTTATATAGCTAAAGGTGGCGCCAAAGTCATGAGGATGATCCCCAAAGAGGACCGACCTTTTATAGAAATATAAATTCTTTTTTTTTTCAAGTTGGTATTTGCACTTTTTGGAACCAACTTGACTTTTCTAAGTCATTAAAAAGCTGCTTAAAAACAAATATAAAGCTACAAAAGCAACTGACAATCATGACATTAAATACTTCCCTTACTCTTTCCCGTTAAGCCCATGGGAAGTGGAATGGGCCCAAGGTCTTCAAAACGAACTAGCCCACGGAGGGGACATTACATTTTGGCTTGTTTCTACAATTTCGGATGAATGAACCTGCTCCATTACTATCCGAAAAGCTCTAGAGCGTGCATTTTCTAATACCGTTTAATCATGAGATTGACTTTCTTGTCATTTCGACCATGTCCTCCGTTATTTGGCATTATGTCTTTGCATGCACATGTACCCACCGGAAGACCGGTGGGTGGGGTCTGTTTGATAGGTGGTTAGACCTTTTTACAAGAACCTATTATTGGCATACACGTGTTATGACAATTTTTCACGCTTCAAATTTCCCACATCAACACCTTTTGCATCGTTAGTGCTTTGGTGGATTGCCACTACGTTTGATGCACACACTATCTGTATGGCCACAAATTACACACGTACCTTGTTGACGCACTTCAACTTGACAATTAGTTTGTGGGCCCCACCTTGTCATCATCGCCTTGATCCATTCTCATTGCACACCATTTCCTGAACTTATTTCGACGACAATAAATCAATCAAACATGCTCCGATTTTCGTTTCACTTTTTGGTGTTGTGTATTTTTATGAGGGCTTCATTGCGGCAAACTTACTTTTCAAAGTTTGTGTCATCTGCTGTTGTAATTTCACGTTTTTCAACCTTGTGAACATCGTTGTAGTTTGGAAACTTTTGCAAACGATATTTTCTTAATTTTGAAACTACTTAATTTTTTTATGTAATTTCTTTTAGCACTATCAAATCATGTTCAACCAGTTTTTGAGTTATTGATTTGTCAACTGTTTTATACTCCACTATTCCTAATGATGGCTGGTTCAGCAACCCTATTTTTACTCATGTAAATCCTATGTAGAGGACCAATTGAAGAGTAAAGGCACATCAATTGACACACAAAAAACTAGAATGGCAATGCCCTCTTTGTCATGGCCCTGTAATAATTTTCTCTTCCATCAAATCAATGGACACTAGATTCAAGGACTTTTCATTCTAACATAAACTTTTCATTGGTGATGTTGCCCACTTGTGATTTTTTTGGTGTTTCTGTACAAGTTTTGCCTTGAGATACTACTTTTCACACTAGTGTTCTTCAACTTTTTTCCCTCTTATGGAATTTCCTGTAATGCACTGTTTGCACTTTTTCGATACCTATTTATTACTCGAGGTACTTTTGGATTATCAACTAGTTTATCAAGTTCCATTGTCTTCAACCACTTTTCCTTATACCTTAATGTTTTTTGATGAGGATTGTGTCATTCCAAATTGTATAGCTCATGTTTGGTGTTTTTCGTCTTTTGCACAATTTCATGCACGTGTCGTGGAGCAATTGTTTGGGTTTGTTACACCCACACCATTTAGGCTTGGAGAACTTCAGTTGATAACCTTTGAGACATCTTTGTCAGATTTCATTTACTTCACCCTCAATGCTACCATGTTTCAACTTGCACCAACCTTGTCATTTGTGTTTTTGGAGAGATAGAAGTTGTTTTTGTTAGCACGAGATTTCATTGCATATTCAGAGTCAATAGAGTTGAAGTGGAACTCTTAGTGGAACTCCGGGACAAGAATAAAACATTTTTTGGTTTCAGCATCAACACAGGTAATACCTTTCGAAGGGTTATGACACTATATGAGGTAATGACATGTGGATGCAGTCATGAGTCATGTCCTTTGTATCATAGACGGGTTGGGCATTACCTAGATATCAAGGAGTACGAAGTAAGAGAATAAGATATGAGATAGAGAAGTATGAAGAGTGAGATGTAATGGAGCCATATGCTAAGACTAATTATCATGTGAATAGAGATAGACTTGTTGAGTAGGAAATTTGATGTACTATGTATGTGTGAAAATGTAACGGACCCACTTCAAACGTTTAAAATGAATGAATGGTTATTAGATAATAGTTAATGAGTAATTTAGTTTAGTGTGCACCATTTGTAACTAGAGTTGAACCTTATCTAGTTGAAATAATTAAGTTATTCAGTTTTATGTCAACATTTGGTTTGTTGTTGGGACTATTGTTATGATCTAAATTGGATCATGAAAGTTCGTAAATTCATCTTACTATCCGTTATTCTCATTTTTTTAGTTAAAACTGACTAAGTATGTAACCTGAAACAGTCCTTATTTGATGAATTCTATTAAGAACAAGTATGCAAGATTGGTTCAAGGGTCTACAGAGGTTTTAGATTGTTCTAAGGTGACCTGAACACCTTGGAGTCAAACATAGCTGAAGCAGGTTCTTGAGAAACAAAGCAAAAATATAGAACAATTTTGTAAGTGACCAAGCCACTAGAAACAACAGGGTGGAGGTTTTGTTTGTGTCACAGCTGTTGTGAAAGTGTTGTTTCTAGTTCTTTGGCTTCTGGGCTTGTTGATTCGAGCTTATCTTGTTGTATTTGTATATACACACCCTTAGGGGTCATTGTAAAGCAAGCCTTCTTAGTTAATTCTTATTGGTCGATAATCACAGGGAGTTGAACACAGTAGGAAAGTGCAAATTTGAAGCAAATTGTAGAGCGATTTCAAGTGTTAGGATATTGTTGATACGTTGTTGTATCGTCAAAGGCCTCAAGAAGGCAGAAAGTTTGTAATTTTACAAAGGACATAGTGGCAAGAGAAGGCAATGCCTTACCCTTTTGAAGTTTTCTCGCATTGGGTTTCTGTAGGGCATTTTGTGATGTTTCGGTTTTGTCACATTGGGCTTCTCTAGTGTTTTTGATGTTTCAGTTTCATGCATATAGAGGACTTCCCCATTTCCAACACTTTTAAACTCATTTCTAAGCCCAATTCTGCTGTTTTCATAAGCAAAACATATGGGTGCAGCAATACAATTGAGTTGTTTATTGGAAAGACAAAGATTCGTGATATGAATTAGTGATGGAATATCCATGCTAATTACGGATCAGATCGGTATTAGAGCAGTTGCTCCTTGGTTTTTGTGGTGTGACTGTTTTGCAGATTGAGACATGTGTCTAGAATAACTAGTGCAAGAGGAGAAGATGGATTGGCTCCTTGCATCTAGAAATATCCACTAGGAAGTGGGAAGTGGGATAGAGAAGTGAGAAGTGTGGCCAGAAGAAAAGAGTGCCTCAAGATAATGAAACAAGATTTATCTTGTTGAAAGAAGATGTGGCAAGCATTTTCCATTCCATGGGAAATCTTGATCAGTTGGAAAAGATAATGGAAGTTCTCATGGGGAAGCTAGGAGATTCTGAAAGAAGATGAGGGGCTGCAAAAAACAGCCCCCAGCTCATGAGAAGTAGCAGTTCCATACCAACCTAGCACCTCCAACTCAACCTCCATTCAAAGTGGAACCCAAAATTGAAATCCCACATTATGTATGTTATGTAAATGCTGAGAAACTTGACCATTAGTTGGCTTAGCTTTAGGTGTATTGCAATTTACATAATATAAGTGAACAACAACAAAAAAATTCCTTTGTAAGATTGAAATTGGCAAGCCATGCACTGCCTTGGTTTGAGAATTATGTTCATTCATTGGCTTTGGAGAAACTACCACCAATTTGTAAGTGGTGTGAATTTAAAAAGTTGATTAAGAAGCAATTTTATCTTATTTGTTATGAAGAGGAAATGTCTATTAATTGGCAATATCTTAGGAAAAGGCAAGGCCAAAGTGTGTAAGAATATACATGTTTCTCAAGAAGGCTGTCTAAATGGGCAAACACAATCAAGTTTAGATACCTTGATGAGGTATATGGGAGGGCTTCCTAGTTATCTATAGAGGTCTGTTTTGCTAGCCAAGTGTAAAAATGTAAACAAGGTATATTCCCAAGCCCATCATCCTCTTCAAATGTGTTGGAAGCACAATGGACTGAGAGGGGGTTGAATCGGTCCTACAAAACTTTAACTACTTTTACCATGAGAAATGTTCAACATTCATTTAACCATTCATCATCCATAACCACATGTGAGCTTATTAGATGTACATTAACCATTCACAAGAGCATGCAATAAGAGAGAAAACACATAGACACCAAATGTAAGTGGGAAACCCTCATGGGGAAGAAAACCCACTGAAAACCATTGCTTATATTACTCAAAGCAAGGACTTGCACCAACCCCACAAGGAGCACCAACCCCTAAACCTTTATTGATATTACGTACAACAAATGACTCCTATGAATATGACTCATCATAAGAGATTTTGATAAAGAATGATCACTGAAAATATGCTGATCACACAGCTGATTGTGATCCAAGTTCAGCTCCAAACACACCAAATCCTCATCCAAACAAGCTCCCTCCAAACTTGCTCAAACTCTCTCCTTCAAGGGCTGAATATATCAATTTGCCTTGCACATCTGATCCTCATACTTCTTCAGGTATTCATAGGTCTTCTCAGATCTGTTCTTAACCCCTCTTCACTCTTCTTCAACCTCCTATAGGTCGCTCATAACCCCATAGGCTCAACTACTCACAAATGACCCAACACACATGTTTTTTCTTTACTCAAAATCTTCCTCTCCTTAAGCTGATCTCATACCTGCCCTAGCTTGCCATTACCTGCACTAAATATGGAATATTACATCATCAAATTCTCCTCCTCATGATGGTCACTAAGACCTCCTTCAATCTCCAAACTCGCCCTCTAGGTTGCACTTTTTCACCGTCCAATAACTAGTCACAAATGACCACTAAAACATGCTTATATAGCAATCTCAACTCCAAAACACACTGGGTCGGCCATGACCAAGTAGGTTGGTCACCCCAACTCAAAAATAGATTAATAACATCATATAAAACATCTACAAAGGACCACAAGGGTCAGCAAGGGTCAAATCATCATGAACAAGCACTAAGATGCACACACAAGCTCAAAACAATGCCTCCAAGCACTAACGAATCCTCCAACAACTCCAAGGTCTTCAAACAACTTTGTCATGACTTAGAAATCATCATACAATATGGGAACAACCTCAAATAATCATAAACAGTCTCAGAACAACTAAACATCCATCTCTACCACGAAACACACCAAGAAGCATGCAAACCCTACTAGGTCTTCAATGCCCAGAATTTCAGTCTTGAAGAGCAACCAACTTGACATAGCAAATCTCATCATTATGACTCAAGTCATATACCATTGGAAAGCTCTCTAAGTCTACTTTCTAGAACAACTCACTTTTTCACTCAACTCTAAGTGGAAGACCTCCAAACAACTCAATCTCTGCAACTGCTCCAAACTGGCTTCAAGACCCCAAAATTAGGTCTTCAAAACTGAGCTAGTTCACCTATCAAAACTCTTCACAAAGGCACAAACCATATATCACTGGAAAGGTCTCTGAATCTAGTTTCCAGAACATCTCAATTCATCTTCCAACTCATAGTGGAAGGCCTTCAACCAAGCCAATATTTGAAACTGCTCTTTCAAGCTCTAAGGACTCAAGAACCAGTCTTGAGAGGAACATGCACAAATACCTCTAAACAAACTTCTGAGCTCAACCACCACCTAAATACTTCAAGGACACTTGTACCAACATGTACAAGCACTAACATGCATATGTCACATGGAGAAATCTTACCCACACACTTGTTCCTTCACACCTTCTTGAGAAGCCAACTAGGGCTTTCAAGGCCAATAGGTCTTCAACTAAAAACCACTTCACTATATCATTCCAAACACTTCAAAACATCATATAAGGTGCCACCAAGCCATCCATGACCAAAAACATCAGCTCCAACATGTAAAATGATCAAACTCACTTCCAAACAAGAGACTAACATTTTTACCCTTAAGGCCAAAATCGATAGGGTCACTTTGAGCCATTGATCTTCCATTTTCTCCACTGAACAAGTATTAAACTTTTCATGGATACTTAGATCAACTCCCAAGGATTCTAGAACACTTTGGTTTTCATTCAGGAACCACCATCTCAGCCTTTAAACTGCAAAACCCCAAAAACCCCATAAAACTAAGGTTTTTCTCTCTCCCAAAATAGCTAGAAAACCAAACCACCACCAAAATGAGCTTGATGAATTCTATACAAGCCCATATCATCACATTTGCATTTTTAGGTCATTTGGATGCCATCCCAATCAATTCTTCCAAGTCGCTTTGCTGCTAGGGTTTTAGGAGGGTTTTGAACCAACTTATCTTCTTAAACTTCGTTCATAAAAGTTTGACGATCAAACAACTTCGTTCCACTTGGAAAATCTTCTTGACTGACCTAAAAATCTATGCCAAAGAGATCTGATCTTCATGCAAAGCATACAGTCCACAACGAGCATATGAAAGTCAACATTTGCCTCAAATCTTCACTCTTGCAAACCTGGTTTTACCAAAAACATCATAACTTGACTCTCCTTCAACATTTTGACCTGAAACTTGTCATGAAGCATCATGAAAACATCCTCTACCATACCAAACTCCTCTTTGCTCAAATATATCTGAAACTCTCTAGCCATAGCGACTTACCCGTGTCTTTTTACCTTGTCTTCATTGTTGTGCTTCCCAAGGACCATGAAACATTACCATATTGCTTTGAGAACTGACTTGAAACTCATCATACACCTGCTATGCAACATTTCAACACATTTCCCATGCTTGGATAGGACTGCCTTTCTCCATAACTCATGCTACCATACCATGCACCATGCCCTAGGTCTAGGAATAGGCCTAGAATGACCTCTTCACACCATAACTCTTCATGAACTATCCATGTTGACCATATGCAAACACTTGGACACTTGTAACACACTTATAGGACCATGTTTGACATTATGACAATCTTCAACCAACTTAGGAGGACTCATACAATGACCATGCACACTAGACCATGCACCAAACACACCTAATCACCATACTTGCTTCACCCAAACAACACCCACCAATGCAATGCACCATGTTTGACTTGAAAGACACCTCATGGGTACTCACATGACCTTTACACAACCTTTGTCATCAATGACTTTGACATCAATGATAACACAAACACACAATGGCCAACAAAATGCACCAAAACAACAAGTTGGTTAAAGCCGGAAGGAAAAGGTAAATGAAAAAGTAAGTGTAATGCAACTAGTCCATTTCCAAGAAAGATTCTAAGAAGCATCAGTAGACATTGTGATGTTGACGGTCATACCTATGAGATTTGTTGGAAATTACATCCATATAAGAACAAGAAAAAAGCTATGGCTTCCTTTAAGGAAAAGAGGTTGCGTGTAACTCCGGCATGGATGAGAGGATCACTTGCACTTTCATCCATAAGAGGTATGCTTGAGTAGCAATAAGACTCATGATAAAGGTGTACTTACCAAGCTCTTTGATATTAAAATTCAATTTAAGAAAACAAAGGTTGATTCTCTTTTTGATCCTTGTTTACAAACAAACTAGATTTCTAAAGCATCAGGTAGACAAGTTTGATTCGATTACATATGATCATCCTATTCCTTATTCATCAAGTTAGGGGAAACAAGGTGTAGAACTAGAGGTAACCAAACAATGCAAAGAGAAGTTGGAGATAATTCAACATTTCATTGACGAAGTTGATGTGGTCGATGTAGATGTTTCTCCTCTTGATGTGTGCGGTGTTGCCTTTGGCAGTCCATACATGTATGTTAGAGATGCTATCTCACGAGGAGAGCTAACAATACCTTTGTTCTAGGATGGGGAAAGCTACATCATCAATGCATATGAAGGTAAATTGAAGTTCTCCACCGTAAGTTTCAATCAAAGCCAAAAGATTGATTAACACCTATGCGAAGTTTTCTTTGCTTCCTTTTGAAGGATAAGCAAGATAATGATGTAGATGTTTCTCCTCTTGAGGTCGATGTAGATGTTTCTCCTCTTGATATTTGTGATGTTGTCTTTGGCAGTCCATACATGTTAGAGATGCTATCTCACGAGGAGAGCTAACAAGTAACTTTTTTCTAGGATGGGGAAGCTGCATCATTAATGCATATAAAGGTAAATTGAAGTTCTCCACCGTAAGTTTCAATCAAAGCCAAAAGATCGATTAACACCGTGGGAAGTTTGCATTGCTTCTGTTGAAGGATAAGCAGATACTTGATGTAGTTGAATACATGGCTTCTTCCATCATGTTTCTAACAAAGAGTAAAAACAAGTTGAAAGTTGTTGCATTAGTTTCAAGAAGCTTTCAAAAGCCCAAGGGTATGTCGTCCAAGAGAGCGGTTGAGCACGAGATGAAGTTGTTACCAGATTGTCCTTTTCCCAACATTGTTCTTTATAGACAATCACTAATAAAATCGAATGAGGTAAGAAATCAAAATCAATGTTTGTTAGATTAAGGTGTAATCCATCCTAACACATTTCCATGTGGCTTTCTTATTGTTATTGTAATTATGTTAGGTAATAGTTCATGGAGAATGTGTATTGATTATAGGGCCTTGATTAAGATAACCATTAGTAGCATGTACCCTCTTCCACGGATTGATGATTTATTGGATCAACTTAAGCATGCTAAGTATTTTACAAAGTTAGATTTGAAATCCTAGTTTCATCATTTAAGAATCAAGGACGAGGATGTGTGGAAGACTGTATTCAAGACAAGACAAGGTTTGTATGCGTGGCTTGTTCTTCTTTTTTGTGTTGTGTAATGCCCAATACTTTCATGAGGCTGAGGAATAAAGTATTGAGACCATTCACATATTTTGTGTCATTGTTTAGCTAGATGATATATTGTTTTTTATAAAAACTTATGTTGAACATCTAATGCATTTGAAACTAGTTTTGAAGGAGAATAAGCTGCTTCGTAATGAGAAGAAATGTGAGTTTACTCAACAATGTCTTGTCTGGGTGGGGCATGTGGTTGGAGATAGAGAGTTAAGAATTGATCCAACAAAAGTGAAGCCTCTTTCAAGTGGTCCAAGCCTTTCAATGTGACAGCGACAAGGATTTTTGTAGGGCAGTCAATACTGGAGAAAGTTTATCAGATCCTTTTCCACAATAGCAATGCCTTTGCACTCCATAGCAACAAGTGGTAAGTTTTTACTTTGATTAGAAACAAGGAAATGCATTTGTTGAGTTAAAGGACTATATTGGCAATGCACCGGTTTTGGCACTCCCTAATTTGCAGCTACTATTCGAGGTGGAAGTAGACGCAAGTGATTATGATATGGGGGCTGTTGTATCACAACGGGGCAAGCCCCACCTGTTTTCATTCTGAGTTGTTTTATGTAGCAATTTTGAAATGTTGCACATATGATAAGGAAATTATGCTCTTGTTTAAGCAGTTAAGAAATGAAAGCACCACTAATAGGGACAGAAAGCATTATCCACACCGATTTGTTGTTGTAGACTGGTTTAGCCAGAGGTATACTCTCGCTCCATGTAAAAAGACTTTTAAGGGCAATACTGCAGCTGAGTTGTTTTTCATTAATGGTTGAGTTCACTTTGGTGTGCCTACCTTATTCAGACAGACATAATGTGCACGGGCATGTTTTGGACTACATTTTGGGAGATGGATACAAGGTTGAATAGATCAATTGCTTTTCATTCACAAAGAGATAGCAGATAGTCAAACTGTAGTGTTTGATAGAACATTGGTGCAGCTCTTGAGGGGGTATAATAGGAAGCATCCTAAGATTTGGGATGAAAATTTGGCATATATCCAACATTCTTACAATAGGGCAATTCATTCATCTACTAATAGATCTCCATTTGAGACATGTTTTGGTTGCTTACCTCCTAGCCCTTTTGATGTAGTGATGGGACATCCACAAAGGAAGCAAGAAAGAATGGTTTTGAAAATCTACAAAGCTGAAATCTTCTTTGAGAATACAAGACAAATACACCTCCAAGAACAAGTAAGGTTGAAGGAGTCTCAAGCTAGGTGAAAAGCAAGACATGATCAATATAGAGTTGAGCACAAGTTCCAAATTGGGAACAAGGTATGGTTGTACTTGAGCAAAGAAAGACTGCAAGGGATAGTAAATAACCTAAGACTACTTAATTATGGTCTATTTGAGATTCTTGAATAAGTGGACCCTAATGCATTTAGGTTAGGCTTGCTTTCCTATACGAAGTTATATTTAGTTGTAAATGTGAAGAACTTACATATCTTTGGGCCTTGTAGGATAATGATGTGATTTATAATCTCTGGAGTACAATTACTATGCTGGAAATAATAGAACTGCTAATGCCGTACTGTTTTGAATTTTCAGATGTCAGTTTTTACTATTTAGAATGCAAAATTGTGCTGAATTAGTGGTTTTAAGTTGCTGGATATAAAATAGTACTGTAGTTGCCTAAAATACCGCTGAAACAACCAGATATTAGCTATTAAGATTGTCATTTTTACTCTTTTTGAGGAAAGGCAGCAAGGTCCACCCGAGCATTCATCAGTTGACCAGCAAGAGGAACAAGTTTAGACTCCAAAGGAATAACTTTTTTTTGTGGTTTTAATACATGACTGTAATGTCCCGTACAGGACAGATCTAAGAAATTCTGGAATTTCCTTGAAACCCTTATACAAAATATAACAACAATCTGATTTTTATGCAAACCCGTAAGATAGAAAATACAACAATCTGAAATCTTCCTTTATTTATCAAATAATCACAATACAAAATTACCCAGAAGGCCCTAAGCATCTCGAAACCCTCTTGGTACAATTAGATTAAAAATAATTTTCCAACCAGAGTCTGAATTTATTTGTTTTTTATTTTCACACCATAAAACAAGACAAATACCCGCATAAGATTACAAGAATTTTCTCACAAAAGATGTTCTAGATGACAAGAGGAGACCAAAATGAGACACTGCAAACTGAAACCAACCAATTTTGTCTGCTGTTGATGCCCTAAACGCTGATCTAAAATCCAAAGGGGTGTAGACAGCCCTAGAAATGGCTGCAAATCGTGCCCTAGCTGTCCTTGACTGAAGTCTGGTGGATTGTTTCTCCACTGGCTGAATTTCTTCGCTTGAAATGCAGATTTGAAGTGGAAAAAGTAGAAAACGTGCCCTAGTTGAACTGCAAACTGACACAAATTGAAAATAGACATGCCCTAGCTCTGATGATCTGAAATTACGCTCAAATGTGACCCTTGAGTGAAGCCACCAAGAAGATATTGAGGGTTTTTATCCTCAAATTTGATCACAATGAGGGTTTCTGTCCTTAAGTGATGAATGCAATGGAGGTTTTCATCCTCAATGCACAAACAAGCAAAATGCTCAATGTTTCCCAAAAGGAGAGAGATAATAGACAAGATATCTCCCAAATGACCCCAACACTTCCTTTTATAACCTTTTCCGTTGCTTCTCCCAAGTGTGGCGCCACATATGGGCCTTTAACTTTATTTAATAAAGGGACTTTCTATTTAATCACCGAGTTCACTTAAAATGGAAAAGTCACCTTTATTTAGTAATAATAACATAAGTGTCTTTAGTAAAATCACTTTTTGACACTTAAGTTATATTATTAATAATAATTTTTAGACTTTATTTGAAAATGGGACATGACAATGACAATCCAATGGCAATCAAAATTTTTAGAGGCCTGATGTTAGAAGCTTGAAAACCAATAATATAGTTGTCAAGACGGTATCCTCCGACAAAGAGAGAAACATAAAATGGCTTTGGTTTGTCATCACATATGGGAGGAAAAGCAACTAGAGTATAGGGAGACACATCAAAACTACCAATGCTAACATGGTATATTATTATATCCAATTGGTTAGGATTAGCTTGGAAGTACTTTAATTGTGACATTTGGACATTTGTTTTTGACATAATTCACAATATCAAAAGACATATATTGACTGACATGTGAGATGGACTCAAGAACAACACATGACGGGGACAAATTTTGAAAAGCTTTAGGTTGAAGGGTAATTTGAGGAACAAGAGCTTCTTTAGGATGAACAAGTTTAATGACAAACAATTTTTTAGGCTTTTGTTAAGCTTTATCTTCATCTCTTTCTTCTTTTAGGTTTTAGGCTCTTGTGATTTCATGTTGATCGGAAAATGGTAATTGTGATTGCAACCACAGTATATAAAGGGCAGCTCTGTAGTTTTAATCCTGAACAACCTCCAGAGAAGACCGAATTTTCTATCCTAACACTACCTAGCACTTTGTAGGGAAGAGGGAGAAAGAAAAGAGTACTGAAAGCATGGAAAGGCGATGCACCAAGATGGATGCGGTCATCCCCTAAAGGAAAAAATAACACAAAATACACATTATTTTTTGGGTTCAATACAAATAAGAACAATAAACACTATGTAAAAGTTAAGAAATCTAATGCTGAAAGCAGAACTTACAAGCTAAACCATTCACATGAAACTCTAGGCCAAGGGCAGAGTATTAGCCCCAGATCCTTCATTTAATGCTTAAAAATGCATAGATGAATATAGCTTCACATGCAAAGTACTATTGAACTTGTAGAAAAACAAATGCTAACATCATGAAATATTCACAATAGAAATTGACTAGCAACTAGAAAAGCTAGAAGCTAATCTGACAATTAAAAACTCGAAAACCAACATACCTCCCAACAAAGATCTTTACAATATTTATATTAAAACTAAGGCATTGGAAGGTGTTCCACATGCACAAATCCCAACCATACTGAACAAAAGAAGAATAATCACATGTTGAATCCTTAGAACAATCCTTTTCGAATTATCCTCCTCAATTGATCAATGATTAACATTCCATTTCCTTGATGCCTAAGACAACCACAAAAATTCTTAGGAAAATCTTCTCCACAATTCATTCCCATCCAAAATATCTTTTTCGAAATAAAAAGGCTTGAAACACCTAAAATCTTAGAACCCTAAAGCATTTAGATTGAAGGCATAGCCTTGTATCCTTATGATTATCCATAAGAATATTTCCACCTTTTGTGTTTAATGAGGTTTTACCTCTTACACTTTATTTCCATAATTTTATTTGAGGCTTTGCCTCTTCACACTTTTAAGTTTGAATTTTATGCCTAGTCCGTCATTTTTTGGCTTCCTTTTTAAAATTCAAGGTACTATCTCTTTTTCTTTTTCATTTTTTGTGGAGAACAATGGATTACAAAAACATAAGGGGTGGGGCCCCATAATCTAAAACATTAAGGTAAGGTAATATAACCTATTCTACATCAAAATTTATATTTTCTTGCACAAGAAAAGATAACAGAAATTGTCTGGAATTGGAGAAATTAAAACATTCCATTTTGAAGATAGTGAAAATTCACTACACAACACAAGAATAACTATTCATATCTTGAGCCAGATCATAATCTGATTCATATGTAGAGTTGCCATTAGGTTGAGCTTCCAGTTATTGAGAGGGCCCTGCAACCCCTTGGTCTGATTGGCTCTTGTAAACAATTGCGTGACTCTTATTGTCTAAGGGCATGCATTCCATCATGCTCATTAGTATCACAAAATGTACAATATGCAATAGCAAGAGGCGGTCCTTCAATTGCTGGTTTGATAGGATGAGGAAGAAGACAGGCACTGTTGTTATTGTAAGGAACAAATGGTCATCTTTGCATGCCTTGATATTGAGGGTTATTTATTGTTTTGGGCCATCTGTCCTTTCATTGCTGTCGCATCATTAGAGACCCTCTGAAGAAGCAAGTCATTATAATTTTGTGCATGTGGTCTGGTCACTTCTCTCTTCAACTTACTAGCATTAGTTATGTTGTATTTAATCTCATTTGCTTGTTCTTACACATCTGCAATGTTGTTTACTTAGTTTCTTTTGAGAAAGAAACTGATTTTAGGAGACCGAGCGTTTATGGAGAAACACAATTGGTTTCTAGGAGTAGGTTTGGCATTATGAGGAATCTTTCTTGATTTGAGATATCTGAGCAAGGAGGGAACGATTGTCTTCCACGGGATGAGATTTTGTCATGAACTTCGTCTTCATGGGCCGTCAACTGCCCCTTTGGATAAAGACTCCACAAAAAGTTTGACAGAAATATCCGCATGTTGCACTCCATGAATTCTGCCTGGAATAATGAAGGCTGTGATGTGTTAGTTAGCATGTTGTGAACCATCACCAAAGAAAGGACAGGTAGGAGCACTGGTTGATCTTTTATTTCCTCTTCTCTTAATTTGCCTTGAAGTTTCGAATACAAATGAAGGATCGGAGCCTCCACTAGCTTGACTGAACATATAAATATTTTCTATGTCAGCCTCAAGATACACTCTTTTTTAATTGTTTTGGGGCTTATCTAACTTCTTGCACCCTTGGTCGGACCTCTCTTACAACATGAATGACTCTTTGGCCATGTTGGTGAACTCGCTCTTTGAGAGCAACATCTTAGTTGGCTAAGTTTGCGCCATCTTCTTTTTGGTTCAAAGCAACAACAACAATACATAAGTGTTTAAAGCACTATCTATTATCTCAAGTGAATCTCCTCAAATGGCTAGCTATATCTTGTTCTACTTAAAATAATTCTAGACTGGGTTGAAGAAGCACGAGCAATTCCAGGGATGGTCATTAATTCTCATGTACTAAGAATTTTGTGGGTGATACATGACACGAAAACTTGTGCTCCATGGTGGGTGCAAAAAATATTAGTGAATAAGTTTGCTGCAGAACATGTATATACAATTATATGTGGGACTATGTCATCCTCTATCACGAGAGGACATTCCCTTTAGTGAAAATCAAAATTGAAGGTTAAACAAGTTCTATAAATATACAACTCAAAATTGATTGTGGGGTTTTACTTGTAAATGTAAAGAACAAGAGATTTTTTTTGCATACTTATCTAAATAAACTCAGAGTGTAGCAAACATGCAAGGAAATGGTATTGAAGGATAATGACAGTTGACTGTAACATAATAGCTTGAACAACCATGCAAGAAAGAATTCTTGTACTATCAAGCAAGGAGAATAATAACAAAAGAGACAAGATTAGTTGAAACACAAAGTTCTTCTATTTATTTTAATAGAACATAGTTTCTTGAAAACATCATTGAGACAACCAAAATTGTAATAAGAGCTAAAAGCCCTTTTCCATCATCCAAATTCAACTTGTAATCTTTCCTATTCTAAAGGTAGTTACATCACTACTTGGATCAACTCTCAAGTCACTTTGGGAACACATTTCAAATATTCAAAGAAAATAAATTGTGCCAATATGAAGTGGTACTCTTTAGTCAAAAGTCATCCTTGGAGGGATGTGACCCATTGTTCAAGTCAAGTCAACTGACCTACTATCCCTCTTCACTTTGTATTAGTCGGGATATCCATGAATCTAGCCCTTGTATCCCATAAGTACGACGATTCCAAGTTCTTATTGGGCGAAATTCTCCATTTTAATTTCATCTTCTCAGTCTCAACAATCAAATTATGAATCTTGGTCAATTTCTCAAATCCTTTTTAATTTATTGGTAAATTGATTTTCTACTGGAGAATCAGGTTGCACTTAATCATCAAGCAAAACAAAAAGGAGTTTTCTCATCAACTCCTGAATTTCAAGAAAGTCCATTTAAAAAGCTTGTTATCTAATAATATATTGTATCAACAACCCCTTTAGTAAAACTTAGGGAGGTCTATACAAAAAGAGGTTGAACATTTTATGAAATGGGTATTGACAACTATGTTTGATAAGATACTCTGGACCCATGCACAATAAATACAAATAACTGCTCTAAAAAAGTGAGATGTCACAAGGGTCTCTCCAAAATATAGTACAGCATAAGTGACTAAAGGTGCAGAGATGTGCCGTAAGGATACCCAAGAAAGTAATACAATAATATGTTGAAAGAGAATGGGCTGATTTGTCATATAAGAAAGATGCACATGATGGGATGAATCCATTATAAAAGGTGCACTGGGGGCTGATCCAACACTAAAGAACTTCCAGAATTAGATGCTGAGATGTGCTGTAAGCTATGTCACAAGGTACGTCAAATCTTATGGAAAAAAATTCGAATTTTTCCCAACTATATCCTTAGCGAACATGAACTCTGACTATTTTATACAGAGAGTTTTTGACATGATTTTGCATTATTTCATATAAATATACTGACTGAAAGCAGAGGATGAAAAATTCTTCCACCGTGTCTCTCTAACATATTTATGCACTTTTTCCTAATTTTTTAAAAATATTTTGTTCGAACTTTAAGATAATTTTTTTAAACGTTTTTTTTTTGACGAATGTAAACCAAACTCTATCCTCGTCGAACAGGACATTGAATTTGAATCTTGTGACTTAAGCAGCAAGGATACCAAAGAAAGCTAGACACGACACCCCAAGATGTAGTTTACCAATGACCCCCTCCCCCATAATGCTGGATTGGGTGGAGTGGATGAAAAATCTTGAGGAAAACATTAGAATGCTATCAAAGATGGCATACAAAAATAGGAGATGCATCTCAAAGATCTCAAGTGCACGTGTTGGGAAATTTGTTGCATGGAACCTAAAACAACACCAAAGTAGTTGAGTAGATGTTGTGGCCTCAAGAAATTACTCCGCACTCAAGTGAAGAGGGCTAATTGGTCGACCAATCCAGCATGAAGACAAGGTTTGTTTTAGGTTGAGAGCATTGCATGACAAGCATGGTTGGTACAAAAGTGAAGTGGGTGAACAATACATTAAGATCATCGATATACAATGTCATCGACGTTGCCACAATTGATCTGAAATCCATATGAGTTGAATGTGAATGGTGGAAGAAGACACTTGCATGTGATTAGGCGCCATGTTGATGAATTGAGCATGTAGTGAAGCATCGAAACAATCCTCAAATGAAGACTCAAGAATCTCATGCTTGAACAAGTCTAAAGGGATTGCAGAAGGACTCATAGGACTCTCATGCTTGAATGAATCTAAAGGACACTTGTGAAGAACTTATAGGACATACATGTCTACAACATGGTCAGCATAGATCAAGGTTTGCATACTAGAGTATGTTTGAATGCAAAACAAATGAAGCGGTTGAAGGGCTTGGTGCAAAGGGGACGTGTTTCTCAATGTCCTCCGTAAGAGTGGAGCAAACAAATACAGTGTTGAGATCATATAAAATGGTCCCTAAAATGAAGAATATGCTTGATAGTAAATGCCATGGCAAGCAATCCAACAAAAATACTAGACAAGTGACATAGTGCTCTGTCTCGATTTCATCGTGGAGGAGGTTTTCGCCCCCCTCTCCGGGTTGCTAGTCCATCGGCGCTTCTTTTCGTCACCTCTGTGGCTCTTTCCGAGTAGACCATTGGTCCTCGTTTGCCCCCATTCCCTTCTTTGCTTCTCTTGTCTTTCTCCCCCGCTTGCTCCATTGCCCCCGCCTGTGGGGGTATTGGCTTCGGGTTTCCTTTCTGCTTTGTCTTTTCTCATTTTTTTGTTTTTGGGAACTCGTTTTGAGTTGTCCCCGCTCGCACTTTGTATATTGTTTGGGCTGCAGTCCCATTGACCTACTTTTGTGGTCATTCGTTGGACATTAATATATTTATCTTATCTTATTTGGAAGTTCTTACCAATGGCTTTGTTAGAATGACCCATAGAATGGAGTAAACAAGAACCAATGCTAGTAGTGTGCTTCTTGAATAAGGTAAACACATCTACATGATGATATGAAGTGTGTGCCACAATATCGGCACAAACATCAATAATTGAAAGGATAGTTTGCCCATTCAACGAGTACTCGCCAAATTTCTTTTGAGACGAATATTTGCTCAAAAACTCTCCACCCAAAAGCGATGAATATTTGCTAATACTTGCCGTGAACATTCGCCAAAACTCAACTAGTTCAGCCAAAATACTCGCCATACGTGGCCGTGACACAAAAAATAGGGAAAAACCAGATTTTACATTGAAAAAATGTTGGTTTTTGTCTTATAAATGCATCACAGGCCCTCATTTGCAATCACAGAGATATGAGCATCCTTTGCATGAGTTGAAGTGATTTTATAGCGAATTCAAGGCATTCATAGATATGCAATTTATGATGATAATTGTTAGTGACAATCATCATAAATTCTTTCATGTCCCTTTTAGAGTTAATTCCGTTTGAAGACCTTGACCCATTTTTCTTCCTCATGGGTCCAAGGGAACAAGCTAGAGGAAGCCAATAATATCATCATGTACCTAATTTTGAATTTGTGCTTATTTCTTTAATTGGCATTGTTTTTGTTGGACAGCCTAGTGCCCAACAATACATTAAAAATAAAAGATATTGTGAGCATGTGAGCTCCAAAAAGTAAAAAGAAAATAATAATAAAGCGTGGTAGGCCTCATTTGAGAGCCCCAAGACTTGGCGTGGCCCTCTTATTATAAATAGAGGTTGTTGGCATTAGTTTGGGATATGCTGATTTATGAATTTTATATCTTGGTGAAGGTTGGCTAGTGTAGCCCCTTTTACTATCTCTCTCGAGATGAAACCCCTTGATTGAGGGCTTGTGTGGAGGACGAAAACCCTCTCACAAGGGTGGTGAGGGTGAAAACCCTCTCCCACGATTGTATTTTGCAAAGAGGCATTCAAGGAGTAATATATTTATCATTCTTTGCTGGTATTTCTTTGAGTTTGCTGGTTATCTTCCCTTTTTGAGTGGAGCGACCCACCTTGGAGGGGAAAGTGGTATATATGCTGATGGTAAATTGGTTAATTTGAGTGTATTATCTTATTCTCCATATTTTTAAGAGCCAAGATCTCAAGTTTCATGAATTTTGGAGTTTCCTAGGTAAAGTTATGAATTTTTAAAGTAACTCTGCAGACAAGGGTTTATAGAAATTCATATCTTCAATTCTAGGGCACTAAAAATCAGTTTTCTTGCATGATATGATTGCTGGTGATATAGAATAATTTTAGAGACTTAATTTGAAGGGTTTTGAAGGCACAAAAGTAGGTTTGAAACCCCAAAAAGGGTCGCTGCCCTAGAAGGGTGTTTGCTGGCAGCAGTTAAGGGTTTTTACATATATGTTTCAGTCACTAACAGCCTACCAAAATTCTGAGAGGTGTTGTTCATCTTCAACTTTGCATTGTTTCCTGTGAGCCCCCAAAAATGGACATTACAAATTCATAACGCCTATCACTAGCTGTTGTATTTGCATGATGGTGCGATTTTGTACTGTACTTGTATTGAAATCTAATACAAAACACTTCCCCAACATTTTATAGACTCATTTGATACATTTTAAAGATATATTTTGCATATAATTTATGTTTTTAATGAAATTCTTGTATTTTTAGGTTGCGAATATTGCTGAATATTCGTTTAGTCTTTTAGAGTAAATTTTTTTGGGTCTGCTGAATATTTGCCAAATACGAGTATGCAAAGAATGGTTGAAAGTGAATCAAGTGAATCCCTACTAGAGTCGGATAAAATGAAAAATGGACTAGGTGTAGTAGAAGTGGAGTCCATAGTAGGTTGTCGAACTTTTGTTCCAAAAAGGCAGCAATGTCCTGCAAGGATTTGATGAAGGCATCTTTTTCATAAATTTGTGAGAAAAATAAGGAGGTTTGCTTTGTAAGTGACCTATTCTCTTCAACAAATGTGATAAGGTTCTCTTGAAGTGCATATACTTCAGAGGATAGCATCATTCTCCCCCTGCAAGTTATTATTTGCTTCCATTAGGGTGGTTACATCAAGGCACCAAGCCATTGCAAGCAAAGAAGGGGCCTTAGAAGGAGGCACACCAGAAGAGTGTCAATTTTTTTTGTCTAGCAGAATAAGACCAAGATGCAAACCGCAAGGCTTCCAAAGAGGTCCCTCAAATAGAAACAAGGCTTTTAAGGAAAAAGGTACTTGAGTTATGAGACCTCCCTTTCTCACTCCCCAAAAGAGATGTGGCGCTTTATTTTATTTAGATTGTAAAATATTTCTGCCCAACTCGGCCCCCGCGCCCCAAACAATATCACTTTATGTTCTAGTGCCAATACAATAAATGAATCCCTCACCATTGCTTATGATTGTGTCATGAGTTGTACAATGCATAGTTCAAAAAATTGTTATCGCAACCCAAAATTTGACTTGAAAATCGGTAATTGGCATTTTCTTGGCATATTTTTCGCTGCCTTAAAAAAATGGTTAAAATTCATAAAATAATCTTAAATTAAATGTAAACCATTGTTAAACCATAGCAGTAGTCACCAAATTTTCGAGACAAATTGTAGAGAGAAAAAATTGTAGAAAAATGGTGTAAAATGACTTTTTTTTGTTTCGGATGTTTTATACATTCGCATGGCGATTTTGGGCGATCAACATATCAATAATTGTGATTTTCTCAAAGATAAATCGTTTAGGGTTTGAATCACGATTCATCTCTCGACAAATCATGTGATTTTAAAAGCAGAGTAACAATGTTTAGATTACGTAAAAAATGGGAAACATATTTTTGTTTCTATACATTTTGATTTTTTTATAATAGATATGGTAAGTACTCAAAAAATCAACATCAACAAAACAAGAATGACTGAATTTTGAGTTACCGGTTGAAAGCTATGGACTTGCAAATATTTTGCCCGAAAAAGGGGCCTTGAGGTGGTCTAAGCGTAGAAGATATTTCAACATTTGTACAAATTGAACGACCGAGGACTGAAAATATAGAAACCTTGCAAAAAAATACACAAGTTTAAAAACACCACTTGAATCACCGCGTGGTTTGTGAGATGCAACTCGTTGAAAAACGTCCTTTCAAAGAAATGTGCTCTGAGAAGGGCACGGAGGTGCGCACAACAATTAATGGTCTGTCTGCATAATATGGGTGCTTAGGTATGCATATTTGGATTATTTGCGAAAATTTGTAATTTCATAACAAATAGTAACTAGTTTTCCCACACGATTTATAAGCTATATGGTTTGTTGAAGAATGTGCCCTACTGGGGACATGAGGGTGACAGGACAAGTTGGAAAAATGCTTTCAAAATTTTTACCAGGATATGAGAAAATCATTGATCCGAGAAGAAATTCAGAAAACTATATTTTTTTGCCCAATAATTTTACTTAAAAGAATTTGAAAACCTTGTGAGGACACCTTAGGATCCTCGCAACACCCGTGAGGAAACCTTAGGATCCCTTGCAAGTCCCGTGACTAGTAAACTTAAACTCGCCTTTTGCGCCAAAGAGAAATTGTAAGTTTGAAAATTCCCTTTTTAAAAAATAATTATGGATATTTTGAACTTTCTCAAAAATACTGCCATGTCCTTAAAAATATGAGAATATAAGACTTATTTATAAGGTGCCTAACTACAAGTTGGTTGTAACCAGTTGTAACTACATCAACCGTTTTGTAACTTCTTTGTTTATAATAAATAGATGGACACACAATCTCAAATGTGTGCAATCCGCCTTCTCTTTATTTCTTCCTTGTATACATCTTCTAACATTGGTATCAGAGCAAGGGCAAGTGAGGAAAGAGAGTGGGTAGAAAATCTGCCACATTAGGGCACGAAATCTGAAGCATAAGGAGAAAAATGAACACATTTTCATTTTTTCTAGGGCATCTCGAAGGCACAGTCGTATTTTGAAGGACAGTCGCTAATATAAGGAGAAAGACGAAGATTTTTCGTTTTTGTTTTTCAACAGAGATCTAGGGCACACTTATTTTCGTGAGAGCAGAAAACTGTGACGTGAGAGCAGAAAACTGTGACGTAAGAGCAGAAAATTGTGACGTGAATCCAGGGCTAAATGCCACGCAAATATACCTAGTCGTGGAAGAGCTTTTTCAGCCACAAATAGTCAGATTTTAATAGCCACGAAAAATCGTGATTTTAGACTTTTTACAGTCACGATTTGCGCTAATATGGTGCATTACAAATACAGATCCGCAATGCAAGGGCACAAACGCGTTTTCACGGACATATAAGCAGAAAGACGCTTGAAGCAAAAAGACTACTGCGCTAGGGCATGGAACTGTGCAAATGGTATTTTATTTTATTTTATTTATTCCTTTCCAAAATACGCAATTGTATTTATTCTATTTTATTAAAATGGAAATGCCCATAGAAAAATATTCTAGTATATCTTTTCATACATGGAAAATGAAAATACAAATGCAACTTATGAACAAAAATTTGTGGGATAGTCGTGTTTGAGCCAATGATGTGCTCAAGGGTAAAACATATCAAATACAACCAATATAGCCATGGTCGAAGACCCACAAGATGCAGAAGGTAGTGAGGACAGTGACGAATACACATTATAAAGATGCTCTAAACTTTGAAGGCAAGAAAGGATATAGGGTAGATGAAGCTCGGTATGGATTGTTGCTCAGATAGTTAGGGAGACTGTGGATCTTGGGAATTATACCCTCACGAGGGTCATGAGACAACTTGATGGAGCTTGTGGATGGCTCAGTATGGATGGTTGTCGAATAATTCGGGAGATTTGTGATTCGGGAGTTCGGGGAGGTGGAATTCGGGAACCCGGGAATTTAGCTCGGGAGCTACACCTTTACGAAGGTCATGAAGCGACTTGATGGAGCCCTACCTTATCATAGCATTGCTTTCAGAGTGAAAGTGTTTGAAGATAGCGTAGTTCTATTTTGTTAGATTGTTTTTGCTTTATGTTGAATAAGTCTTAAGAGGGGGTATGAGAATATAAGACTTATTTATAAGGTGCCTAACTACAAGTTGGTTGTAACCAGTTGTAACTACAACCGCTTTTGTAACTTATTCGTTTATAATAAATAGATGGACACACAATCTCAAATGTGTGCAATCCGCCTTCTCTTTATTTGTTCCTTGTATATATCTTCTAACAAAAATATAGATTTTGTTGTGATAATTCAAATACCCCCAAAATGCCCAAAAAAGGCCTTTTTCTCAAAAAACGAAAAACAACTACTCATTTTCAAAAACCTAGTAGCTCAAACCGAGTTTTATCTACTTTCACCACTGAAAATGGCCTATAGGATTTCGAAAACCCTAGAGGTTAGAAATGGTCTCGAAAAAAGCCACGAGAAGGAGATAAGATAAGATAAAGATAAATATATTAATGTCAACGAATGACCACAAAAGTAGGTCAATGGGACTGCAGCCTAAACAATATACAAAGTGCGAGCGGGGACAACTCAAAATGAGTTCCCAAAAACAGAAAAGAAGAGAAAAGACAACGAAAAGGAGACCCGAAGCCAATGCCTCCATAGGCGGAGGTAAAGGAGCAAGCAGGGAGAAAAAACGCGAGAAGTGAAGAAGAGAATGAAAGGGGGGGCAAATGAGGACCAAAGGTCTAATCAGGAATGGTAGCCACACCCCTCCTAACATTAGAGGTCGACGAAAAGAAGCTCTTGATGGACTGACAACCCGAAGAGGGGGGTGAAAACCTCCTCCCAGTGAGATTCGAGAGGCCGACACGACGACCAGGGGGACATATGGAGTTGGACTGTCCTCTGGTACGTGTGTGCATTTGATGTTCTTGATGGTGATCGAGGGAGGTGTGAAGGTCCAATCGGGGATGAACTGATCTATGCACTGAATTTGGGCCAGAAAGGCTCTGTCGTTTAGTTCCTCCACTAGTGGGTAGAACCGGAAAGAAGGTTGTAATTCGTCTCGTGGGGACGACTCGCGGAGGGGGATGAAGAATTTGGTCTTGTAACAACAAAGACTCACGGATGTAGAGGGCAAGACACCATTGGTCGATATATCTGAAGAAGACCGAGAGAGTCTGAATCCAGTTGAAGAGATAGTGAAAGCGTCCTCTGATCTCATAGTAAATGGGGCAGCGGAAGATGAAATGAGTCTTAGTCTCCACCTCATGAAGGCTACAAAGCCTACAAAGTCTATCCACCCGATCAATGTGGTGATCAGTCTCGCACCGGAGTCTGTGGGAGCCGACTCGAAATTGACCCAAAGGTATATGGAGGGCATGCACCCAGTGATGAGAGGTGTACTGAGGGCGGATGATGAGCCCATCTCTGATTTCAAGAAAGTGCTTTGCATAAAAAGACATCTTAGGGCGCAAACCCCCAGGGGGGTTCACCCAAGTAGTTTGAATGAAGCTCCTGTAGATATCCTCTCGGATGGACCTGTTCAACACTTGCTTGGTGGGCAAGAGATGACTGGGAGCATTCAGAGAATACTGGAAGGGGGGGAGACGATCAATCTGGATACCAATTGATTCCAACAAGGCAGAAGTCTCGGCAAACCAACAACGGCCTCCAGCCTGGGCAATACTCACAGAGGAACATTAGGCGAGATATGGATACCCGTCTGCTCATCGAAAGATCGCCAAACCTCCTGATACGGTGAAGAAAGGATGATACGTCAAATATAGTCTCTAGACGGAAAGGTCAAGCTCCGAACACATCGAAATAATGTGTCTTTGGGGACCGTCTGTTTGCATCGATGAAACGCAAAGGAGGAGAGTTTGAATCCTCTTAGTTGAAGTCTAATGTGTGCAAAAGGAGGCCCCCGGATGACAAACCCATAGAGAACAGTGGGGCGGATGAGGGAGTTCATAAGAAACATCTTGGAGGAGATGTCCTGGAAGTGGTGCCGAAAACACTGTCTCTCGAGAATGGCAAGAGACCCATACCCTTTGTTCACCCTCGGTTGAAGAGCATGCCTCATATTGAATCTAGGCCCTGAGAACTAGACTCCCAGGTAGGTGTATGTATTAGTAATTTCAACCTCCTGCCCCTTGAAGAAGAAATGGAGGTGTGATGTCTGCAACCCGTTGAAGACCATGACCTTGGTCTTACTCAGATTGACCGTCAAATGCCGAAGATCACAGAATAAAGCAAGTGCATCAAGCTGTCTCTGAAGCCCCTCAGGAGAAGAGGCGAGTAGAACAATATCGTTGGCAAAAAGGAGAATAGAAATCAAGATGTGGTGAAGAAGGCAACCATCCCCTTCCTGAATGTGATCCCGAAGAAAGGATTCCAGCTCATCAATGTAAATGCCAAAGAGGGTAGGAGACAAGGGGCACCCCTGTTTAACCCCAATGGTGCTCCTGATGAGATCAAACAATCCGTGTGTAGTACGAAGACGACCAAGGATGGACTCATAGAGGCGCATGATGGCAATAATAAGAGTCTCAGAAATATCGATGTCTCGGAGTCGCTGGAAAAGGGCCATGCGAGGTACGAAGTCAAAAGCTTTTCGAAAGTCTACAAAACAACAATAGACTTTCGAAGAGTGGTGACGAGCCTCCTCAATAATAGCACGAAGGGTGAAGATGTGGTCGATGGTGTGGTAACTAGGGCGAAAACCAGCCTACCCTCGGCTCGAGCCACTTATTTACTCCAAAATCTCGGACAACAACCTGTGGAGAGGACCGTAGGGTAGAGTATGGAGAAAGAATGGCCCACCATAATAGTTACGTAGTTGTTTGGATCGAAATGGACCCAACTTTGTGGATCGGGTGAATGAGATGATGAGACCGGTAGGAGGGAAGCCTACGCTAACCACTTGATTGAAAAGATCTGCCAAATAGTTACCGAAAACCTCAAAGCCTTGCTTAAAGAACTCGGCTTGAAACCGTCCACATCAGTTGCCTTGCTACAATTCAAAATCCTTATTGCCTCTTTGATATTATGGTGAGTGAAGGGATTACCAAGCGGTGGGATGCTAATTTGGGTAGACTGTTGCCCGGAACATTGTAAAGGGTAGAGGTGTGGGAAAAAATGGAGATAGGATCGATCGTTGTGGAGGAGGGGGAGTGGCGGGGAAAGACAGTATGCCAGAAGGACCGAGGGTTAGTCCTAAGGGAGGTGGAAAGCATATATCTGCGGTGGGAAATGAAGGATCGCTTCTTACGGCGGAGAAGGCACCTGTAGGCAACCTTAAGAGTGGGGAAGGAGGGGAGGGCTTGGGTAAAAGCCTGACGAAGACGACGGTGAAGGGATTTGCACTCTACATCGTACCATTGGTTCATGGGGCAAGATTTAGTAGTACTAGTGGCCGAGGGAAGGGTGGTGGAGTTGGGAAAGGATCTCAGGGCAGCCTCACACATGACAGAGGAAAGGCAAGAGTACTTGGCCTCTGCACTAGGCATGTTAGAGAATAGGGGCTCAGAGGGGAGAAGGTCGCGGATGTGGGATGAGTAAGATCCGTAATCCCCTTTATCAAATTGAAAGGAGATGCGAGGTGGGTAGTGGGGAGGGGGAGGAGGGGCGGTGGTGGTAGGAGAGCTGGCGACCAGAGAGAAAGATAGGACAACATGATCGGCAAGGGGAATGGGGGAAACAAAGGAGCAGAAGAGGGTGAGATGTTTGGGCTAAGAGGATATAGTCTACCACACTAGTGCCCCGCCATGGGGACGACATGTGAAGAAACGTGAATCCGAAAGCGCTCAATCCCGTTGAGGATCACCATCCCCTGAGACTCCCCGAGCTGAAGGAGGAACCGTCCATAAGCTGTGAGAGGGCCATCTCATATCCGCAGAAATCCTATGTAGAACAAGCGCATGGGTCAATCCATTTGTGCGCAGTAACGCATCCACCGATCTCTCATGGAGAGGGACCTGTAGGTGTCTGGTATGGGCATTAAAATCACCTAAAATGACAACTTCTCTTGCAAAGACAAAGTCTTGGTGCCGATCTTGTCGTATAAGTCAAAGAAAGGATCACCGTCTGGGCCATTGTGGATGGCATAAGGGGAAGCAGCCGGAGGAAAGTAACACACTGCTATATAGAGATCCCTAGAAAATCGAGCGGATCCCCTGATACGAATCCACATGAACCTAGCAGACTCATCAAAACCAACCATCGAGATCCTGTTCCGAGGGAGTCCCTATAAAGACAGCAACCCCACCAGAGCCTCTGACACCACCCGAACCCCGAGTCTCCTGTCTGCAAGCTGATAACCAAAGAAAGCCAGTAATACCTGGGAGAGGACGAATCGGGCTCTCGTGTGTCTCTGTGATGAAGAGAATGTCGGCAGCCCCGAGAGTCTAACATAAGACCAGGGGAAGACCAAAGGGAACCGTTCCCATTCCAAAGAATCGATAGATAAGTCTTTGGCTCAGCACCTCTCCCACTTTATACCTTTGATAGATAGAAAGTGTGATAAATTTAAGTTGCCTCGGATATTCACAAGACCTAGCTCGAAAAAAGAATGCTCTGGTATCATGTAGAAAATGGAGAATAAATGCTGAAGCCATTCTTGCTCAAGTCTCTACAATAGTACTCATCTATTAATGCTTCTTAGAAGAATTGTGTTCAGTAGACAAATGAAAATGAAAACAGAATATTGTATTCATGGATAACGCAATATATTTCATAATCATAAAATACATGAATGGAGAAGGTATTTATAGCTAAACTAAGGGCTAGTTCCCCTTCTTTCATTAGCCAAAATTTAGGCAATTAACAATTGGCCTATGAAAAGGTGTTTCCTTCTTAGCTAGCATAAAGTCTAGTCCTTATTTTTATTCTAACCCTAAGAAATTGTGCACCATCTTAACTTAATATAGAAGCTAACTTAAATTAGCTTAAATTAGGTACATATGGTATATTGTCTTTGCATCAATTACTCTATTTCAAAGACATTTGTTCTTTTTGGGCTCGTAAAACATCACATTTAGATATAATTTCTACCTTTACTATTCTCAAGTACAATCAAAGCTCAAAACCTATGATGCTTTGAAACGCCTAGGAGGGTGGTGTTTCACCCCATAAATGTTTTGGAAACGACAACGTGGGGGGAAACGGTGGAGAAACGTGGCAGGTATTTCCGGAAACGTCTGCCACGTTTCCAACGTTTTTAAAAATTTTAAAGCATCAAATTTTTAAAAAATATAAAAATAACGCTTTTAATGAACCTAAACCTAATCTACCTACCTAGACTTGCTAAAGACACTTCCTAAAAGCTATATAATGACATCTTGGGTCCATTCTAAATCACTCTCATTTTTCTTGCTAAATTCTGGCTCATAGTTACCCTGAGACGGGGGACGGGGGACGGGGTTTCTGGGACGGCAAAAATTTCTAAATTTTGGGGACGGCGGGGGGACGGCTAATTAAAAAATATATAAATATTTAAAATATAAAGATATAGTGACTAAATTATATAAATAAGCTGAAATAAAACCATTTGAGATTTAAATAAGGTGAAACTTGAACTCATAAACATCAAATACATTCCTTAATACTCATGATTCTTTCAGAAGTTTGCAAGAAGTTGCTTGGTCCAAAAAGGTGCAAAAATTGATTTTATGAAAATAAGAAAAATATTGCCATCAATGCATAGAGCTCAAGAAAATATGCACTTTTAGAGAAAACGACACCTGAAACGGAGCCACAGAATGATAGTTATGGCACATGCAAGTTTTTCTTTGCTACATCTTCCCGGACCCTTCCCAAAAATGGCAATTTTTTTGTCCTTGTGATTTTTTCACCAAAAAGGAAAAAAATGCCAAAAAAGGAAATAAATTCGTGGGGGACGTCTGGACGTCCCCCCCACGTTTCCCCGTCCCCAGGACGTTTTCCAACGTTTTTAGACGTCCCTAGGACATTTCCTAGAAAAAGAAAAAGGGAAACGTGGGGGAAACGTTTCCCCCATGTCCCCGTCCCGTGTCGTCCGGGACGTCCTGGACGTGTCAAAACAGGGGGATGCGTCCCGCGTAGCTATGGTTTCCGTGGAGATGATTATGAGGAAAATCTGGATGATATATTCTAGAATCTAGATTATTAGCATGTATATGTGAATCATTGAAATTGTAACCATGTTGAATGATGGGTCACGACTCTTTAGAAGTTCAAATTTCAATGAATAAAAAATATTTTGAGTGCTTTATCAATTATCTCTTATGGTCTACAATTATAAAATGAGTACTATATATATATATATATATGTATTGTGCGGATGTTTCCGAATAAATGTTTCGTATCCAAGGTTTTTTGAAAATTGTCGTTTCATTGCGTTTCGTATCTGTTTCCCAAGAAACATTCACGAATGGCAACATAAGACTCAAAACTTTACTCACCATTTAACGAACTATCAGACATTTTATTCCCATGAAGTGCATATGTTATATTCTTGGATACACAGAAACACCAACCAGGGCAGTGTACCAGTGTACTGATGTACCCTAGGTGCAGGTACTTGTCCCGGTGCTCGCCTGAAATGCTTTTGGAACTCAGGATGAACCCCCTTTTTTTATGGAAGGAGTGCTCTTAAAACAGTCTCAGATATGTTTCTGTGGCTCTGCCATACCGGGCCGTACCTAGGATATTTCTATACTGTTTCAGCAGTGCTTGAGCCATACACAAGTATATTTTGATGTACCACCTTCAGCAGTGCTGTTTTTTAAACTCAAAATAAAAATAATAACACTAGATACTTCTGTTTCAGCGAGTACATTAGGAAAATCTAGATGATATATTCTAGAATCTAGATTATAATCATGTAGATATGAAAATTTAAGCATGTTGAGTGTTTTGAACTTTCATGAATATAAAGTATGTTAAGTGTTTTATCTTTTATGCACAAAAATGAATATTATGCATTTCTATATATATTTATATTTTTAATAATATATTGTACAGACATTTCTGTGCCGTTTCATACCCAAGGGTTTTTTGAAAATTAGCATTTCTGCGTTTCAAACCCATACCCATACCCGTTTCCTAGCAACCTAGGTTGTTTTTGATTCGTAGTTTGCCTTTGTAATTTTTTTGCTAGTTTAGGTCCTATGTTTCTGCTTTTAATGTATTATTTTTTCTACTGGTGTGGAAGGTTACTTTTTCACATAGTGTCTGTTTTTAAACTGTCAAATTATGTGGTTTACGTTTTTGGCTTTGTATGTGATGCAACCTTTTACCATTATTTCTTTTGAATTTTTTCAGGCTAAAGACATGAGTAAAGATAACTAGGAGATTTTCTAATGTTTTGCATTCTACCTTTCATAATCCTTTTTGGTTGAATTTAATCAGAAAGCAAGGCTCTCCAAATTGAGAGTCATTATCGGGCTCAGTTATTGATTCCAAAGAAATGTAATCGAAATAAATCAAAGCGGTGTAGCTGCAAAAATTCCAACTGCTTGAAATTGTAAGCGCTTTTCCTATTCTATGTTTACCTGGTAATAACTTATGAGTAGAATGCTTTGTTTTAACCATACTTAGAAGATTGTTGTTTGTAATAAAATGGGTTTATTTTTAACTTCTTGTGCATGTTGCTGCTGGTAGGGTTTAAAGAAATTCAGTAACCATAGTTGCTTGTCAAATAAAAAAATCTCCAGGAAGCTGCTAAACTGTTTTCTAAAGAAATTGCAATTGTCATTTTGGTTTGAAGAGTTTTTTGCTTTCGGGTTAGTCTATATAATCCAGGAAAGGGCTCTATATTTGGTTGGGAAATATAATCTACTATCATGAGTTTCTAAGTGCAATCATCCAGGAAATATGTAGTTAGGGCAATAGCTGGTATATAAAGCTCCCTCAGAAGCTGACCTGAATCTTATGCAAGCCCCTGGGACTTTAATGGGCAAGGCAGTCTGAATAATGGACAGAAGCCTTGAAGGTATGTGAGTAACCCATCCATCGTACTGAAGGTCCAGTGCAGCAATATATCAATAGAAAACAGTTTGGAGGAAAACATCAACTTACACACAAATTTACCAAAAAGGTTTCAAGGCGGAGGAATCAGAGATTTCCTAGCCTAGAACAAGCCTCATAAATTGGCCTGCTGCCTGACAGGTCCATGAGGAGTAGCATAAACTATTACACGCCCATAGGTATATAAGAACCTCACAGGTTTTGTTACTGATGCCTGAACATGCAGTGAAATCCTTAATATACCAATGTATCATGTCCTTTGGATGGGGGAAACAAGGCTTGTAATGATGACCATACCAAGGTACTGCCTATGGCTACCATAAACACAAGAACTTGGAATTTTACTTTGGTGGCACTCAACCAAGCAGTGTTTGTGTGGTGATTCGTTGAGATAAAAAACCTTCTGTGGTAGTTAAAACTCCTCTCACCATGGCAGGAATTTTTATCATATCAGCTATCCTTCCAGAGATTTCTAATCCCTAGGAACACAGTCCTTGAAATGTTGGGATTTTCCAACATGGCATGCATAACAGAAATCCATTAAAGGAAGCTTGGCTTGGTGAGGGCCCCAAGCACTCAACCAATGAAGTTAGTCAATCATAAATCATCCAAACATCCAACCAGCCAATCTATTTTGACATTTAGAGGATTGGGAAAGAGACTAATTTCCTTGAGTAGTTTGACCAACAAAAACCATCATAACTTAAGTTGAAACCAAAGACCCAAATATGTGCCCATGCTCGCTAACAGATTGTGCATTAAAATTTAACACCAATCCTCTTGATCAGGCCATGCACCTAGAAAATTTATTCGCAAATTGGGATGGATCTTTAAGAGACTTGAAGAATTTCATCATCCATACGGTTCTGTTTGGCTTTTCCTCAATCTTAAATTTAGTTTCTGTAATTGACTATTGTGTTTGAGTTTCTGCCATAGAAATCATGCTCTCTATAATTCCTGAGCAACTAAGTACTTTTTGCCGCATGTCAAAATTCTAATTGATCTTTTCTTATAGCAAGGAACCTATATTTGTACAATATTCTATGCGTAGATATTGTGAATACTTTGCATCTAGGATATACTGTGATGGATGTACCTGTGTCAATTGTTCTAATAATGTTGACCACATAACTGTGAGGCAAGTAGCTTTTGATGTGAGTCTAGAGTGTCACCAAAATGCATTTCAACCTAAGATTGCAAGCAGTCCCAGTACCCTTCAAGACAAGGTGGTAAATACTGCATCCGTAGGTTCTAATCATAAATTTGCAGTAATTGCATTTGCTTTTCTGTAATATATGTACCATTGTTTCATGTGTTTGGTAGATATAATAACTTTGGCAAATTGAGAGCCTTCATTGGACTTATTAATGCCAGCAGAAATTGGGAGCCTTCATTGGATCTATTAATGCCAGCAATCCAAGAATTGTTCCATGCAATATGATAATGATAATACTGCATCGGCAGGCCCTGATAATGAAAACCTATGTCACAAGGTTCTCTGAATTTTATTGAAAAAGTTCGAATTTCACTGAACATGAACTCGAACTTTATCCATTATTTTTACATGGGAAGTTTTTGACGCGATTTTGCATTATTTTACAAATGTGTGTATATATACATATACCGACTGAAAGTAGTGGATAGAAAGCTCTCTCCACTCTGTCCCTCTGACATATTTATGCATTTTTTTCAAAAATAAAAATAATAGGAAAAAAATTGTTCAAACTTAAAGACATTTTTTCTCGAACTTTATCCCTTGGTGAACTTGAACCGAACTTTATCCTCGTCAAACATGAACGCGAACTCGAACCTTGTGACTTAGATGTAAACAGTAGTATTTATTTTTCTAATACAGAGAATGCTTTTATTACCAGGCTTATAATTTATTGATTGCTAGTGGACCTTCAATATGTTGTATTGGTAGCAAAGCTTGGTTTTAACTATAAAAGAATGTACTGGTCATTTATGATTGCCTATGTAATGAGTATCTGCAACTCATTGAATCTTTAGCAAATTATAAAGGCGAAGAACAAACAAACGACAACTCCTAAAAAGCACTCTAATAAGACCAATCTAGATTCTAAATTGTTAGCATCAACATTTTACTGTCCATAACCACAATATATAGAATTTGGCATAAATACAATCATTTTGCATTGACAAATCTGTGTTTTTGGGACATTTGCATGGAAATAGTGTATGTGGAAGAAAAAAATATTTCTGGTCTGCAAAGAACTGCAAAATATGGTGGTTATCCAAAGTCTCCCTTAAACAGAATTTGAGCATATGATGTCTACGATGCATGTGAGATTACATGGGTTGCTGCAAATCAAGTAAAAATTGTTCTGTTCAGCAGAAATTACTCGTAAATATCAAAATGAAAATTATTTCTGGAGGGATGCAAATTCTTGGGAGTAGATTGATAGCTCAGCTTTCGTGTAACCTATCAGCTCAGCTACTTGGTTTCAGATAATATTATGATTAGATGTTAGCAGAACCTAGAAGTTTCCAATATTTGGACCTTACATAAATTCATGACTGGAATTTATAGGCAGTGACAATTGAATATAATAAAGGCAAGCTATTCCATCTCTCTTGATGACATGGAAGACCTCAAAGTTATGATTAAAATTAATCAAAAAATAAAAATTATGATAAAACTGCTGGGATGAAACCATTTCTTCCATCTCATATGTTTAGTCCCCATTCATTGAGACCATGGATTAGATGTAACAAAGCTATAAAATATATATTATATCAATGCATTCTGTCGTTTTTGTCCTCTGCGGAACTCTACTTGAAAATATGGGGCAATATGTTCTCAATATCTTTGTAATTGTTCTGAGGCCTAAAATGATTGCAAGAGAGGAGGCTTGGTAAGGTTGCTCTGTTAATCAAGAAGTTCTAATGCCATTAAGATACAACTTCAACTTATTGGAATGTGCCTTATGTAATATACCTGTCGGCAGCGATATACAAGGATGTTCATTCCCGGCTTGGGACGTGCTTCTAGTGTTTTCCACATTTTAGGGGCAGGAGACATGGAGAAAATTTAATCCCAAATTACCCAAAATTTGGGAATGTGGCAGCCACTCCATAAGGATGTGTTTTTGGGATTCGGAAATGACTCAGTGATGTCTTCCTTACATGGCATTCCACACAGCCCCCTCATGGATCTATCATACTTCAATGTATAAAAAGCTAAGTATAACCCCTTAAACACTCTATGAACAATCAAGAAAAGTGAAGCCGTCTCTTTTTGTATTCCAATGCAGCTATCGTCATTAGCAGCAAGAGGACACTTTTTGGAGCATGTTTCACTTCAGAGCAGCTTGGATTTCAACTCTAAGATTGGATTCTTGGCTTGTGGAGAGAAGATTAGTGTTATGTTGATATTAGTTAAGTGTTAACTAAAACTTTTCACCAACCAACCAAAGAGTGATCGAGAATTAATCCGAAACATGGCTCAAATTGAGTATATCTTGTATGGGGACAAAACCGTTGGTATATGTAGGGGTGGTTACGTAACCCCTAGTTTCCATAAGGGTGGTTGTATAGTTTCCAGTTCTTTTAGGGAGGTTTAATAACCGCTGTTAGAATATGCGGAGAGAGAAATAATAAAGAAATATTAGAATGTACAAGGAATAGATGAAAAGAAACCGGAAACACACACATTATCATTGTGTGTCCATCATTTTATTATGTGAAAGATGGTTACAAAGTGGTTGAAGTAGTTTCAACCGTTTATTAGTTAACACTTAACTAATATTAACATAACGCTAATAAATAAGCCTTATATATTAGTAACCCCTCTCAAGGCTTACTCTATAGAGTATCTTGACAAAAGAGTAAAATAACATAACTAAACAAGACCATGCATTCTTTAGAAGCTTTCCCCTTTGAAAACAATGCTTTGACCAGGTATAACTCTATCAAGCTGCCTCCCTGACCCTCATAAAGGTGTAGTTCTTGAGCTGAATTTCCAAGTTCCTAGATTCCACCTCTCCGAACTCCTAAATTACAGGGTCTCCCAAATTGCTGGACAACCATCCAAACTGAGCTACTCCCACAACGCTCCATCAAGTTGTCTCATGACCCTCGTAAGGGTAAATTCCCGAGATTCACAGACTCCTGAACTATCTAGACAACCATCCATGCTGAGTTTTACCTACATTGGATTCCTTCATGTCTTCAAAGTGTTGGGATTCTTTTAAAATACACATTCTCTATCAGTGAGTTCATCAATGTCAGCATCCAATGGATTTTCAACACTGGCTTCATTTGGTTTGTCTTGGAATTTTCCCTTCATCTTTTTCTTTACGATCTTATCCATCTCTTGAAAAATATTTCGTTCAATAACTTGATAATATAAACTTTCTTCACAATTTTTTAAAACCCTTCTGTGACTGTATTATCTTCTGATTCGCTGGTTTTTTGTGCCCTAGATTTTGTCTGTATTTGTGCTGAAAAGCGACTGTATTTGTCTTTATTTTTCCCAAGGATATACTGAAACAACTCCCGAAGTTCATGACTGTAAATTAATGGTGCTAATGATGACTTTGTCGGCTGTGCCTTCAAAGGCATTTAAAACTCGCATTTGTGCCTTTTTCTGCTCTTGCAACTTCGTGAATCATGTTTTTGTATATATTCTGCCCTACGATTGGTAATTTATGAGATTCATGGCTTAAATACAGTGTTTGATTCCATGAATCAGGTTCCTTCCCTTGTGACCCCTTGCAGGCCCTCATGATCAGGTGTTTATCCTAATTTGATTCAATTTTTCGACCACGACCACGACTGTATTCTGTCAGACGTGACTGTATTTTATCCAAACTGCATGACTGGCTTTCAAATGTTTGCTGTAAATCAATTTGCATGCCCTTGTGATGACTTGAACTTCTTCCCTTCTCTTTCTCCTTGCTTGTCGCGCTCTGATACCAATGTTAAAATATGCAGAGAAAAAGAATTAAGAAAGATGAGAATGTACAAGGAACGTATGAAAAGAAACTGGAAATGCACACATAATCATTGTGCGTCCATCATTTTATTATGTGAAAGATGGTTACAAAGTGGTTGAAGTAGTTTCAACCGTTTATTAGTTAACACTTAACTAATATCAACATAACACTAATAAATAAGCCTTATATTTTAATAACCTCTGGTTGACAAGCGGCAATTTTGCCTTGCATTGAGGACACGTTTGCTTTTGGAAATTGTACAGGCAGAGTAATGACAGAATTTTCATTGTCTCTTCAGTTTGAGTTATCTTGGAGTCTTTTTATTCATGTACAGCTGTATGGGTCCACGTTGTTTTCCTTGGGTATTGCGCTCCTCAATTGTGCAGTGTCTTGTGCCATGCCGACGGACTTGCATTACCTATGTGCATTGGCGCATTGCCTTGTGCGCTACCGTGTAGCTCCCTAGTGTGCACAAAGTCTCCCGAAGTTTGCGGCATGCACACAACCTTGCATCATATTTTGTAACATAGCGCACGTTGGTTCCACACCTCGCAGCTGCACAAGATTTCAGAATTTAGCATTTATATGTCATCTTTCTACTACCACACAGTATGCCAAGTGGCACTCTCCTTGTTCATGCCATGCTAGAGCACCTGTAAACGTATTGCATGCTAGAAGCTCAACTGCCACACCTGCAAGAAGATCAATCGTTATTTAGGCAGAAAATGAAAAGGTTTGTAACCACTGTCTGTTGTAATTGCCTTGTTGTAATGATGTATACATATACCAAAAAGTTGACGGGTGTAGACTCGAAATGCTAGCGTGCCCTAAGTATCTAGTATTACTCGTACGCATTTGTAAACACGATCTAGTCTAGGCAACTCAATTAGAAAGTGTTCCCCCTGTTCTGATCATTGGAGTTCTCACTCTGAGCCTTACCGAACATTATACACCATTATACTCTACCCTATTCTTTCTCATTGAATAGAAGTTGAACTATTTCGCAAATCTCTTCAACATTCGATTATTTTTTTGTTTGCAACTGTACTAGTTTTCCTTTGCGCATTTTATAACTCATAATCGTGCCAACAAAATTAGAAGGTTGTCCTCTACATTGGATTCTTGGTCCCAATGGTGTAGATTGTTGGTATTAGAGCAAGAGCTCTCATATGCCTATTAACATGCGTACACAAATGCAGAATGTAGGACACCCACTCGAACTTGTTTTGGGCTATTTGAAAGATCGTTGTAACAAGAGTAAGATGGTTGATGCCCAAATTGGGGCATCCCTAGATGTCTAGAAAGTGATTGGCATGTCCTTGGGAACACCACACTAAACTCTTAGACCAATGTTGCGAGTTCATGATGAAACATGGTCTGACACTGTCTCATTTTTCTATGCAGCTTACACATTAGTGGTTTCGAAACAGCAAAGCCCGTTCAAGGTTTGAGTCAATCTTGATATCTTAATGTTTGAAGGCAAAATTTGACGCCCTGGTTTGGATAAATGGATTTGACAACTTGAGGCATATTTCTGAATCAATTGCTTCGATGACTTGGAGATCACATTCACAACATTGAAGATGTCCATTTCAGTGTCCCGCTAATGGGAAACCCACATTGTGCAATGTGAGAAATATGACTAGATTGTTGAGACTTAGAATGCATTTGTCGATGCTTTATAGGAGTTTACTTTGCTTTACCCCTCAAACTCTAGGAGGACAAATATACTAAGTTATAATATTTGCTTGAGCATAAGCAATAGTCGGTTGAAGATTACACCATTGAGCACCATGCCTCTGTGCGTAGGCATGAGGAGTTGATAGAGCAACATAAGTTGCTGAAGTACAATAGTGGACTCTCACCTCATATCCCCTGAAAGGAGTTTTGACTTACCACACATTGAAGAAAGTATATGACGATGCTGCCAAGATAGAAGCCAAGGAAAATACGAAGCAATTTTTTCCTCTTCATCAAATGTTGTGTGCATGAGTCAGCTCATGTACAACACACCCTCAAACCCCCATGTAGAAGTAAAACATGTTGTGTAAAGGAGAACAACCTAAAAGGCCTCGCAAACATGAAGAACCAAGGTGACTAGTGGTGCCACCGACCTTTGCACATGCTCACACATTTTGAATGCCATTCACAACAATCCTTGATTTCCCAATCTACACAAGGTTTATGAAAGTATATGTTTAATGAACTATTAGTTATCAACTAACTAATATTCAGTTATAACTTCACCAACTATATTGTAACCTCTTTCGCCATAATAAATACGGCGCCACACACCTCTCGATGTGTGCCGTGTGCCTTCTAGTTTCTCTTCATTATTTGTTGTTTAAGGAGTCCATGGAGGGTAAGGACAACGATGTTCGAAGTTCAAAGAAGCCTTGAAGCGAGTACAAATTGTGGGAGAAAATTTGTAGAAAGTTGAGGGCAAAATTGCAAAGAGATCTATCTAGTAGGCTATTCTGATTGGCATTTATGATGCGGACCGATGAAACGTTGTGGTCCGAAGGTTGATTTCCAAAATAGAGGAGTTGCGGACATGAGTCTGATTTCTAGAATAGAAGACAACACACGAATGGCAAATTGTGAGTTATAGTCCGACTTTGAGGGAAAAGAAGACACATTTCGAATCACAAATTGCCCTCAAAATACAAAGGCACGAGATAGTCAAAACATGAGTTTACCATTATAACCCTTTACTGATCCACAAGTTCGATACAATTATTAGTCGCAAGATTAATAAACAAGAGTTTTCTAGTTATTTTTAGTCATGATTTGGAAATAAATGTGAGGGCACAAATTTGTAGTTACGTTTTGTATAATTCGCTAATTCACGGAGGGCATTTACGTGTGGGTGAAGGCATCCTTGTCAAATTAGTGGTCATTTTCAAGGGCATGTCAAGGATTTTCGATCACGAAGGAGAATTGATCTTGTTTTTGCACAATTGTGAATTGCACTACAAAAGCATAGTCGTGATTTTGAAAAACCTGTATTAGAGCAAAACAATCATAAACGAAAGATTTGTAAGTTTTTCTTGAAATTCATGTTGTAATAATTCATTCGTGCTTGGATTGATTTTTGGGTAAAAATTAGAAGTCAACAATCATAATATACTTTCATTTATTGCATCGATTTGCATGTCAAAACTCATCTTGAGATTGTAGTTTGTATTTTTCTGTTCTATTGATTTTCGGGTCGGAAAATCAAGTATTGTGTGAAAAACGACCAATATTCAAAAACTTGTTGTATTGAAGGCACATAAATTACATGGCCAAAATTATAATTTCTAGAGTCACAAGATTATGATGATCGAAAGTATCGGGAATGAGATAAAATCATTCTTAGCGATGAGGGCTGCATATTTTTGGATTATGACAAGCATCATAAGGAGGGCTTGTTGAAGTATTGGTGTCGAGATGATTTGATCCCTAAGGATTGGAACACCACCGAGGCAAGTGTCTTTATGGACAAGTTTGAAGAACATGTATACGACTTTAGAGAAAAGTTAGGTTTTATATTTGAAGAATTTGCTCTTTTCAACAAGGATGATTGAGGACAAGTCTCTGTTTGAACACCTTATTTGCATGAAAGATCTTCGAGACCAACTCCGTTTTATCAATAAAAAGGTGGATGATGATGACTTGGTGGCACTTGTTTTGAATAGTTTGTTGTCTTCCTATGAAACATTTTTAGGAGGCTCTACATTTGATGAAGGAAAGCCGAGCGTTGACGATTGATCGGGTCGGTTTCTATTTCCTATAAAAGAAATGTAGGCGGACACAAGCAATTGAGACCTATTTTGGACAATTAGAGATTGCATTGATTGCTCGGTCAAAGGGATAGTGGAAATGAATTCCTCATAACTCATCTTCCTCATATGCATCTCAAAAGGATTGTCGAAGTGATAGTATGATCTATCTAAACACACCACAAAGCCACAGAATGAGGCAAATGTGGTAGTAGTTGTAAATAAACAGGATTATGATGAAGAGTATGCTCTCTATGCTCTCACGACATCATGCTTGAACAATGGTGCTATCGGTTATTGAATCATTAACTTTTGCGCATCCAAACATTTTTCCGTGTTGAAGGGACGGGTATGAATGTAGATTGTTTAGATTCAATTGTATTAGTTGATAGAGAGTCACTTGTTGTAGAAGGGATATGAAATTTTTGTATAGCCTTAAATAATGCTAAAATACTCTTTGTAAGAAATGTTAGGTATGTTTTAAACATACATAAAAATCTCTTATCTGTTTGTTAGTGAACAAAAAGTCCTAAAATTTCAATAAATTTCCTGGCAACAACGTGTTGTGTCGGATGTGAAGTAGGGATGGGTAATTGCTCTAGGCATTGGGCAAGGTGGCAAATATAGGTTTGTTGACTATGTTACAATCCACTTAAAAACACATGTAGAGGGACACTCCACCATTTAAGATGTCTTTGGAGGATAAAAATCCTCATAGGCTTGTTGACCCTACTTGACCAACTTACATGCGCTCGTTGTGGAGGGAATATGCCTGCATAAAAAATTGCAAGAGGATGCAATGCCTTAGGAGGATATAATTCCTCACTCGATCAAGATGTGTGCGAGGATGAAATGTCTTGGGTGGATGAATTTCCTCACCCAAATGTATGATTAATTATGGAAGGAGACTCCACTATTCGGGTTGTGTTAGAGGTGCATGGTGGGATGGTAGTGCATGCCACTCAATTACATGCATTGGCTTGAAGGTCAATAGAGCATGAAGATCTGTGCTCATCTTGTGGCAAAAGGTTTTTTGCAATAGGGGGAATAAATGAGGAACAAGAGGAGATGATTATTTCTCCCACGAGTGAGGAGATGGTTATTTCTCCTATCTTTGCTCCTATCGAGTAGGTTTTTAGTCCTCTATGGATCTTGCAAAAATGCGCTCATTTCGGTTTGAGTTGTTTTCTCTCTAAAAATTTGGACAAGGAGATCTACATGGTGCTGGTTGGAGATTTTTGGGTACTGAATGTTCTCATTTGGGTTGTAGGCGATTGAGTTGATGTGTGGAATTGAGTAGGCTCCATGAACCTGATACACTCTTTTTGATCAACATTTCCAAGATTTTGATTTTAGAAGTATGGAGGTTAGGTTGAAATTATCAGCCACCGATTCATCATCGTTGGTCAATGAATTATCTTATGAACAATTGGCAGACCACCTATTATATCTTTTGTCCACACGACTGGATCTTTGTGTTGTTGCTAGCTGCCCTTTTCAATTATTATCTACGCTGAAGCTCGCACATTGGATGGTATCAAAACATCAAATGATGGCGCAGATTTTCAAATTAATATCTAAGGAGCAGCCTATAATTTTAATGACTAAGCTTTTGGTTTTATTGTATTTGTAAAATGTTAGAACAAACATGTTATCTTTGGTTTAGTCATGTTGTCATGCTAAATGTCTAGCATGCAAAATTTAAAATTTTGGTCATGACAACCAAGCCCCCACTTGAAAACCTCCTCCCTAGTCATTATAAACCCTTCTTCCGGCCAGCTTATCAATTGTGTCATCCTCATTTTGGCTGAGAAGAACGTGCTAACATGGTTTCAAGTGTGTTTCATGTGCAGGAAGTATACCTAGTTTGACTTATGAAGTTGCTGAGATCCAAGGTGGAGTAGTTGTTCTTGGAGGCATAAAAAGGGCTATTTTTAGCCATTTTGCAACAAAGGAATACCCTTCAAAGGATGATTGCAAGGGATCAACCCATCTGGGGGTTGTGCAGAGGAGTATTGAAGAGATCCATGACGTTTCAAAGAATTTTGTAGGGTCATATGGTGTCGGGAGTCATTCAAGCAAAATAGGGTCATTGCGGGTGCAGGGAATGATAGCTCCAATGGAGAAAGTGGACTTGTTTTAAAGATTCTAGGAGTTCCGGGAGGAGTTGGAAGCTAAACAAATAGGCAATGGAAAGCTCTTGGAATTCTCCACATGATAGACACATCAATTTTGGTCCAAGTCTTCAAAATCTTCCGTGATAGTTTGAGTCACTACAGCTGCCCCTTTGTGCCAAAAGAGTGACTAGGCCTAAAAATCAAATTGCAAGCAAAATTAGCTCTTGGAAATGGTTGGAATGGTCTCAACATGTGTTTTAAAGTCAAAATCATATAAGATTTGGCCTCCAAACTCCATGTCTTGCTTAGGGTAGGAAAATCACTTTCGTTGTTCTAATTTCAAGTTTACATGATGATATCACCATGATTTTCAAGCTTGGGCACACTTTTCACCCTCAACTATCCATTATCCCTTGGTGCAAGGGGACACAAAAGTGCACCCCCTTATCAAGCAAACAAGTTGTGTCACTTAAGACTTGCAACTTGCTCCCTAGGTCACTCCACAAGCCAAAATCATGACCCCAGGTACCCTTGGCACATTTTTCAAGGTTGTGTGTTCTTTGTCCCTTGTCCCTTGGTGTAATGGGACAACAGGGACACCAAAGTGCGCCCCCTTTGTTTGGTGTGTTTCGTCACTTAAACACTTGCAACTTGTTGTTAGGAAGGCTCAAACTTGGTCTTAGTTCACCTTGTCCCCTCATGTGCACATGCCCCCATGGCGCATTTTCAGCCTTGTTTGTCCCTTGTCCCTTGTCCCATGGTGTAAGGGGACAACAGGGACACTAAAATGCGCTCCCCCCTCCTCAGTTAGCCCCAGTCACATGCAGGACCAAGTTGTAGCTCCCGAGACCTTGATTTCAGCCCCTTCCATCTTGCTCACATGAAACCACGTAGTGACACTTGGCATGATCCTGTGCAAGGCACACTTTGGTGTCCCTTTTGTCCCCTTGTTTCATATATACCCTATTTTTAGGGTGTAACTCCACCTCCAACCCCCATTGACCTGGGTTAAGCCTAGGTGAGTTAATGATGAGTTAAGGTGTGCAAATGGAGTTATATTCAACACAACCTTTTTGATTTTTGAAACTTTATTTTCCCTCCCAAAACTCATGTCCATGCTTTTATGCTACTTGAAAATTTGCCAGACACCTTCATACTCAAAAAGCAAAATGTTGCTCATATCTCTAAAACCCCTCATCTGATTTTTATGAAATTTTAATAGCATCCTCTTCTCAAAAACGCCTTTGCAATGAGTATAAGCTCATCCCCATTGATGCTCTGAACAATTTTTAATAGCCAAAATAAATTTTCAGCCCCTGTACCTTCCTTTTCATATCTACGGAGTTACGCGATTGAAAACCTCTAAAAATTAGCGAGAGAGATTCCAAGAAAAACCTTAACTTTTGAGACTTCCATTTTCCATTCGACACCTAGAGGTCCACCTTCCAAAAATAGTAAGTTGTGATAGGTCCTCTCAGTCTAAAAATAGTAAGTTTCGAAATAGAAAACTTTCAGTGTCACCATCACTCCTTACAAGTCAAAAACACTAAAAAGTGACAATTTTGGAAACTTACTAAAAATAGCCATCTAGAATAGGACTTGTTAAAAATAGAAAGTGTTGGAATTAGGGTTGAATCATTCATATCCATTCATACCCCACTTGTTTCACTACTTCCCAATATCATGAAGGTCAAATATTCGGGTTTGGAATTAATTTCCACCTTGAACATTGAATATCCCAATGTGGGTGACAGTGATGTAACACACATGGACTTGGAAGATCTGAAAGCAAGAATGCTAGGTGAGCCTCGTGAAGCCGTGGAAAAAAAGATCTTCTCAAGCGGGCTATTCGGAGCGGTGGTCATCCTCTGCATCTCATTCAAGCACCGAGCTAGTCCTAGCTTGTGCACAACACTATGATCTAGACGCAAGGACAATCAAGGCAGATGACAATTCCATTCTTGCAGTCCTCACACCAAAAGGTATTTCTCAATGCCTACAAATTCCTACTTGTAATAACATGGTAATCATCACTCAAGAGTTTGCCTCACATGAATGGGCAAGAATAGACTCATACTTACAGGGCTTGGCAATTGGTTCGTGGCTTAAGCAGGGAAGGAAGCCTTCTCGAATCCCTAAGAATTTGTCCCGAAGTGAATTTCACGAAGCATACTCGGATGCAATTGTTCTATTGAATAGAGTGATGGGAGAAGAAACCACAAAGGATTTCCAAGATTGGATGGCTCAATTCATTCTGGTGGTCACGAAGGAGATCAAATGATTGACTAGGGGCAGATCATAAGCAATAACATTCATCGGCTGTTGCAGTTGCCTACCTCCAAGAAGTTCACCATGACTTCCTATCTGGTGTATGCCCTTGCATACACAAGGCCTTTTCAAGGTCTCTCCACTGCACCTAATGTGCCACAAAAGTCACCACCTATGAAAAATACCCACATCTCACATTTTGGGAAAGTAACTCACACTTCTCTAGGGTGAATGATGCATTCACCATGCATGTCATAAGGCTATTTGAAGGTAATCTGAATAGAGATTCCCATCTCAAGTAGCGAGAATAGACTTATACCTACGGGGCTTGGCAATTGGTTCGTGGCTTAAGCGGGAAGGAAGCCTTCTCGAATTCCTAAGAATTTGTCCCGAAGTGAATTTCACGAAACATACTCGGATGCGGTTCTCTCTTGAATAGAGTGATGGGAGAAGAAACCCCAAGGAGGATTTCCAAGATTGGATGGCTCAATTCATTATGGTGGTCACAGAAGGAGATCAAATGATTGGTGGGGGCGATCATATAAGCAATAACATTCATCGACCGCTGATGCGGTTGCCTTGCTCCAAGAAGTTCACCATGAATTCCTATCTGGTGTATGCCCTTGCATACACAAGGCCTTTTCAAGGTCTCTCCACTGCACCTAATGTGCCACAAAAGTCACCAGCCTATGAAAATACCCACAACTCACATTTTGAGAAAGTAACTCACACTTCTCTAGGGTGAATGATGCATTCACCATGCATGTCATAAGGCTACTTGAAGGTAATTTTGAACAGAGAATCTCATCTCAAGTAGCTGAGTTGATCAGGAGTATGGAAGTCACTTCATTTAGTTTCCCACCTTCACCTATCTCAGGGTCAAAGGATTTGATCTTGCACCTCGCAGGCTACTAAGGTACCCGAGTGACAAGATCATCATAATTGAGTTGTGCAGGCAGTTATCCCATGTTCACACCATGTGCAGAGTGCAAAGAAGAAAGGTGTATCCTTTCCTATTTCTCTGGGAATCTACTCATGCAAGAGTATCACGAGATGCAACAAACATTGAGTCTTCCTTCGCAACTTTCAATTTGTATTCCTATGTGTCTTGGTCTTACTTTGACATTAGGAAGAATTTCGAGACTTTCCTCCTGCCAAGATTGCATCATATTCCACAAATTGAGGACTATTGGGCTAATTGCACCGATGACTTCGAGGTTAGGAAACGAGACTACATGAGAATGACAGTGGATCAAATGAGGGACTTCAAGTTTGATTGGTTTGTGGAAGGAATGAAGGATGATGGATCATACCTATTTGATCTTGAATATCAAGCAATGCAATTTTCTTCTCTTCCACCCACCCCATGGAACATTCGAGAGTCTAGTGACATCAAGGATAGAACCATGACAGTGATTCAAAGGTCAAATATTGGTTCCAACGGAAGAGTGCTTCTTTCATCGAATTTGGTGGTCTTTTGTTTCCATTGAGGCAGTGTCTTTCACTTCCTCTCTCGAGGCTCTGAGAGGGCCATAGGGCTGCTCATTTGGAGGAATTTTTCAAGAGGAAGCTTGTGGAAATTGAGTGCACCAAGTTTCTCCCACTAGGAGACCTCACAAGAAGGCAAAAATCCGATAAGATCTCATTAAGCCACTTGAATTAACTTTTAAGGGAAATTGATCCATCACAATCTCCTAAGCATCCCCACAATCCAAGTGTCTCCTCCTTGACAGCTAAATCATCTCATCTTGGGAAAGCCCTAGTTCCTTATCAAGTGCCCGAGAGTTCCCCTATGCCTGACTTTGTGTCCACACTTGCTGACCTTCCCATGGGTACAGGAGTTGCTTGGAGGGAATCAAGAACAGTCACAAGCCATGACACCTAAATTTGAGGCCATATCAAAGTACATCAAAACCAAGCATACCAAGAAGGCACAAATAACTTCTCGTTTCTTCATTGAGGCTTTTGGATCTCAGTATGTGGAAGTTGCATGTCCGAAAGTTGTTAAGCCCATGGGAGAAATGACTGGATGATTATGAGCTAACTAGGATTTCCTTGGGACAAACCACTCACGAGGGAGATGTGCACCTATTCAAAGAGTCTGCAACCCGATTGCTTACAAGGAATGAAGAAAATAAGCGGTGTGGAACAAGCGGAAGAGCATGTGAGAACCCTCATTGTCTATGTACAATCATTTCTAGAATCCAAGATAATTTGTCTCCCATATGGTCACGCACAATGAGTGCCGTGTGTGATATGATAAATGACGCAATCTCGAATTTGAGTCTTGTGTAGAACATGCCTCTGAAATCTTGGAAGATGTCGGCAATAGTGTGCAAAAGCTCGGATCACCTCGGCTCACTTAACAATCATCCTTGGAAGAGCTCCTAAAGTCTTTCCAAGATTTGGTTTAGAAAGACGCAGCGATCCTTTCTTTCAATGAGGATACTTATGGAATCCTCGCTGAAATTAGAGGCTCAATTTCTAATACTGCAAAGACCATCCAGTTTGGTTCACCAATACAAGAGTATTGGTGGTATTTCCGAGACTTAGATCAATGCTTTGGGTTGTGTTTGCATTTCACGGGCGAGAGAAGGTGGGCACTCACCGAACTTGTTTGATAAGGAAGTGAAACACAAGGAGTTCATTTTAGGAGCATTTCCTCGAGAATTCTCAGAGCTAGATCTTCATCATTGGAATCTTCTTCATCCTCGGACTAACCACTCTCTTCTTCCCTCTCTCACCATGTTCTAATTCTTCATTGGGAATGCACTTTTTGAATTTTTCGTCATATTCACTTAAGTGGCCTTTTAATTTGACATTGTAAAAGTTTCTTTTCATTGTTAAGAAAGGGGATTATTTTTATTCCTATGGGAATATGAAAAGTCACAAGTTATATGAATGTGCAAAGTCATGTGGGGGAGACGAAGAGACCTATTGTAAAGCGATATATCGGGATGACTTCTCCATTTCAAAGGGTTGATAGCTATTGTTTTCCTATTACAAGAAAGAAGCTATTTCTTGTGTATGTTCTTCTATTTCCCTACACAACTTTTCAAGCATTATAATCTTGAATAACCAAGAAAGAGCTTTATATCTTTGAGGCATAAATCAATTGAACTTTGTATCTTTGATTTATTAATTTTATTTATTGCTTACATGGTTGTTTTTTCTATTGGATGTGGACCTACTCTGGTTAATGTCAGTGAAGTTTGCAAGTGCCTATTCACTACCTTAACCCTCTCTCCCTATATTCTTATCTCCACTTCACCTCTCCCCAAGCAAATTCCTCCCTTGTATTCATTACAAGCAATTTGCCATAGGTTTAGTGGAGTATTCTTGTGTTATCCCGGCCTAACGACCACCACACATTTTACTTTTCTAGCATGCAACATGGATAAGCGCGAAGGAGCTTGGTCATCTTGGCCATACTCCGAGCCTAACTCGTGAAATGGAGCACACTTTTGTCTTACCGGGGTGTTTGATGCATGAGGATCGTGGGGATTCAAAGAGTGCATGAATTTTGAAGTTTTGACTAAGTATTTGAGTGTGCATGAGAATTGTAAAGGTCGGCAAGATAACAAAGGCATGACAGATATTGAGCGACAATGCACAAAAGTTGCGCGTAATGGGTGAAACTGCGAGGAGCACGGTAAAATGGTATGAGACGGAAGTTTGAGAAGAGGCGTGCAAATTTGTGCGAAGTGCTGAAGAGGGATGCGTAAGTTTTAACAAGGCACAAGATGTCGCATGATAGATAGCAGACCAAGGGTGTGTATATCTTTTCCAAAGATTAGCACACAAAACTTGAAGAAAGACAGATTGCGCGAGAAAATGGAGACGGAGACAAAAAACGACAAAGTGGTAGGTGAAGTACAAAACTACCAACTCAATAAAGGATGTGGAACTTCTAGACAAATTTATCTCAACTACCAGACCAAAGTAGTTGGACACCATTAATGCGTGGGATTTTAAATTCCAATTTGAGCGGGAATGAAGATCTATAAAAGTTTGCCCAACGCCTTATTTGGGAGTCTTCTTTTTGGGTGGACCTTTGGGAATAGACTTTTGGTGGGATCAGAGCCATTGTTGAATCTATAAGATAGAGGAGCCTTAAGAGGCCAAGAATGCACCCCCTTATAGTTTTGAAGTCTTTTACAAGCTCTTTAATTGCCCCAATAGAGGGAATTGATTGTAGATGTCGTTAAGGCCTTTAAATTAATGATTTTTGTTGTGTTAAAGTCATTTTTGCTGTGTTTTGCTCTACAAACGGCATCGGATTGTCTCGACCCGCCGCGTCGTCGTCAATTAGGTTGTGTTAGATCCCATGTAGACTACCTATTGCTTGGCACTTAGGCTACCCTTCATAATCCCACTTATTTATTCGGTCTCTCTTGATTTCGGTGCTAAAAATGATCCTTTAGTTGATGCGTGAGCCAATGATGATCTTGTGCTATTGTGCTACTATTAGATAGGAAATCTATAGTCGTAATGATGTTTTGGAATTGGACTTAATCAGTCTTAAATCGAACAAAATTTAGACCATGAGTTTGAAGGTTTTTGTGTTGTTTGAGGCATCGGTATTGCTATCTTTCCTCTTGAGAATTCACTCAGTGAAATACCTTATCAATGCTACTATAGTTAGAAGTGCCCAAAGAATGCACTTTGTGTTTGTCTACTCAATGAATCTAATTCTTTTTCCCCGTAAGGGGTAGGCCTATTGGTTGTAATTCCAAAGGACATTCAACATAAGAATCATTTGAAAGCCTCTTTTGTTAAACTCAATACAAATGGCACATCCAAAGGGAACTGGTCAAAGGTAGCTTTGGTGGCATTATTTAGGACACTAACCGTTAGGTGGTTATCGAGTTTGACTACATTCATGGAAAGCAAGGAAAGTACTTGCAGAAATGGTTTGGCTGCTACATCGTCAAATAAGTCTTCGGATCTGGTACTCATCAATTGCGAGACTTTGGAAGGCGGCTTCGTTATTAAACCAGATTCAAGTGAGCTTTTGACTAGAGCTATGAACTAGAGGGTTATGGGACCCCACCCTTACAAAACATAACAAAGAAGTACAAAAACCCAATAGACAAAAAAACCCAAGTACGAACAACGAGGACCTCACCGTGGTGGGAAGAATATCTAGAGGAGCCAACCAAAAACCAAGGCGAGCCTAGAAAACAAACACAGAAGCGACCAAACAAGCAGAAGAGAAGAAGTGAAAACCAGACCAACGTCACTTGACGTCAGCGACCTGGAACATTCCCCGAATTGTTAGTCTTTTACCGCCACCGCCACATTACCACCGCCACTGCCACATTACGCGCGCCACCTTGAGTCTCTCCACTGCGGCTGCACCGACACGTCGAGAAGCCTCGTCAAGTAGAAAAAGAAAATCCACCTTGGCGCAATCCCACAGTTCATTAAGATTGTCAATAGCTGAATGCAAAGGAAAGCGAGCTTCGGATATATCTAAGGGTGGTACAAGTCGAGGATCTGGATGGCCATGCCTGAGAATGGTGTCCACATTTTCCGCATAATGAAGCAATTCTTTGTATTTATCGCCGAGCCATCGTATCCCCCGCCCAGGACCAATCGCCGGTTCATCCACCTCTTTGACCCAAAGTAAGGGTCGGGAAGTTGAAAATCAACCAACTCTTCATGTAGGCCGCCTCTATGAACTGGGTAGATAAGATCTTCGGCGACGAGCTCGACTTTAGCGAGAAAGATGGATGAGAAGACATAAGGAGATGAACGCTGCTGCAATGTCGGAGTTGGCTCGCGCCCGACGCGAGTCATGCATGTAGGACTCTCCCGGGGCGTTCTCAATTGCTTCACTTCGCGGGTGGAAGAATAACGAAGATTCGAGAAGACGCCAACGAGAAATGGCGAAGTGAGGGCCATCTCCATCTGTTCTCCACGAAGCAAAATGAAGGGAAAACCCAGGAACACCATTAAACACAAGCCGAAAAAGCGGAAGCGAGAAAAAGTAGGGAAGAAAAAACCGAAGGCCGACTTAAAAGCATAGCCGCACGAGACACCATTAATTTTGAGGAAAGAGGCCGTAACTCCCTTCATGCGAAATTATTTCGAGTAAGTCGTGCCAATCTGTAGAATTACATGAAATCTGACGGCGTCCAACTCATCAATGGGAGGATTGGCAAGCAAATTGCGCCGTCGGCGGCGTGATTTGCTTCTCGAAAGATATGATTGATACTCTAGCTTTTTAATTTGCCTAACCAAAATAAAATATTGGAGATGTAAAAATTGAGATGCCAGGAAAGGGCAGAACCCTTGGCAATTGCGTGAACAATTACTTGCGAGTCGCCTTCCACCAAAAGAGAATCACAACCCCTGGAAACTGCTAATTTGACACCTTCCATGAGAGCTTGAGCTTCTGCTAAATTACAAGTGCCATCTCTAAGTGGGAAGGAGCCTGCCACTATAATATCCCCATTCTCATTTCTCACAACACACCCTGCCCCTGATTTACCCGGGTTACCTCTAGAGGCCCCATCAAAGTTGAGTTTGCAAAATCCAGGGGGTGGACTCCATTTCGTGTTTCGCCTTCTTAGTTTTTTTCCAATTTCCGGAGGGGTAATTTTTACTAAAGGCCAAGCTTTTCTGATCTCAGCGTCACGCGAGGTGAAATTGGGATTATTAGAGCTATGAGTGCTAACATTCTCCGATATGGCCACTTCCAGCTTACTGATAAAGGTCGGAAACCCTGAGGCCTCCTCCCTGAAGATTCTGATGTTGCGCTTCCACCAAATATGCCAAATCAAAATGAAAGGTGCTCTGTACCAAATAGAACTGAAAGTGCCTTTGCCCCCAGCCTAGGCCAAGCCATTAAAGTTTCAGCTATATTCCTGCATGGGGCCCAAGCTATGCTCAACTTACAAGTTAACCAATTCCAACCCTGAACCGCAAAGGGGCAAAATAACAAGTGATCGATATCTTCCTCTGCATTTTCACAAAGGACACATTTAGATGGACCAACATAGCCCCAAACTTTTCTTCTTTGTTGAGTGAGAATCTTCCCTTTGACCACTAACCATCCGAAGATAGCTGCCTTCAGAAGGATTTTGGGGCTCCAACATCCTGTCCAGCTTGGAGCCCTATTTCTAGATAAGGAAATCAATTTAGCATAGCCCGCTTTGACTAAATACGAACCAGAGGGGGCGCCTAACCATAGCAGGTTATCCTTTGAGCCTTACAAGCATACTTTCTAGGAAAAGGGGACTCCTTGAAATCCTTCGCTTCTTGCCGGACAAGTCGAGGGAAGAAGGATCCTTCCAAAACAAAGAGGGGGAGCCATCTGGAGCCGTGTCTCTGTAATTAGCCACTGTAATACCCCAAACGACCTTAGTGATCTGCATAACACGGTTTAAATTTTGATTTAGGTGAAGAGGCTCAAACCCGTTCCAGCTGTCCTCCCAGAAATTAGCTGTTTGCTCATTACCAATTTTCCAAGAAACATGATCCGCTATTAGATGCCTGCATTTGGTAAGAAAATTCCAAATGTGTGACCCCTTAGGAAGCTCGGCACTAGATAGAAGAAGCTCTGGACGACCAGCTCCCAGATATTTATGAGAAAGAACTTGAAAAACCAGCCTTTTAGGATCAGCAATGAAATTCCAAACTAATTTTACTCCAAGGGCTATATTCTGGAGATCCACATCAATGATTCTCAGCCCTACCAATTTTTTTGGAAGCTTAATATTTTCCCATTTCACCAGATGAAACTTGCGCTCCTCGTGATTACCTTGCCATAAGAAGGTTCTGACAATTTTCTCTATTTTGCCCATTGTTAAGGACACTAACTGTAAGGTGGCTGAATGGATTTTTACAAGAACATGCGTAGCTTCTAATAATGGGGCTGAGGTGCTTGCTACAAATCAAGTTATGTGGAATGGAGAATTTTTATCAGATTCCTTGTGGTTCAAAAACGTTCACAACTTACATTTAGCAAACTTAATTATCCTCTCCCTAACCTTGTTAGCAATTGATGTCTTGTATTATCGAGGATATATGACTTTTGGCCCATGTTTGAGATGGTATTATTCTCGCATGTTAGGAGAGCGAAAGTGGTGGATATATTGGCTAATAGTACTGTATATATAGAAATGATCTAGCACATCCCTATAAACAAGATCAGTGCCCCAGATCAATGGCTAAATCTCCTCACCCACTCCACAACTCATCTGCATATATCCTTAGGAATGGCTGCTGGATATGGGGGCATTTTTTCCTTGGCTTTTCAGCTGTGTCTTGGTTATCCTTTCTTGCTCATTGTTCTTCCTTTCTTGCTTCAGTGATATCTCTGTAGGTGGTTTTGAGTTTATCTGTAACCGTCGCATCGAGGCAGAAGATCTGAAGGTTGTAAGGGGCATTTCTTCACCATTCGAATTGCCAAGGAGGTCCTTGTTAAGGAGAAGTGATGATAGGAACTGGATAAGCAACGGACTGATGTTGGAAATATACCAAAGTTCCCCAGAGCATGTGCACCCTGCTGCTTGTAGATACATGTATGATGTGGTCATATCTTGCCATCATATATTGCCATATATGATCTCATCCTAGGGTGTGGGAAAGTGTGTTGTACAAGTTGGAGCATAGACACTAGTGCACCTGTACTTTGATCTCTCATATTCTCACGGTGTTGTAGAAGCTGCATACCTATCTAGAACAACTTGTAGAAAGCTAGGCCTTTTCAGCTGTGTCCTGGTTATCCTTTCTTGCTCATTGTTCTTCCTTTCTTGCTTCAGTGATATCTCTGTGGCTGGTTTTGAGTTTATCTGTAACCGTTGCATCGAGGCAGAAGATCTGAAGGTTGTAAGGGCGTTTCTTCACCATTCGAATTGCCAAGGAGGTCCTTGTTAAGGAGAAGTGATGATTGGAACTGGATAAGCAATGGACTGATGTTGAAATATACCAAAGTTCCCCAGAGCATGTGCACCCTGCTGCTTGTACATACCAGTGTTTTAAAAACCGGCCGAACTGGAACCGGAACTGGAACCGGAACCGGCCGGTTCGACCGGTTCAACATATTTAGACATGAACCGGTTAAAAAACCGGACCGTTCGACCGGTTTGGTACTGAACCGGCCGGTTTTGTAAGGAACTGGCCGGTTTAGTACCAAACCGGTCGAACCGGTCCGGTTTCATCCTGAACCGGCCGAGTCATGTAAAGATGCATGCATACAACACTGAGTATAAAAAATTCAATTTTTAATTCAAAATTTCTGCTTATAACACCTTTCTTACTTGGAGTTCGTGCCATTTTGCTATAAACACCTTTCTTACCTGTTATATAGTATATACATGAGCAAACTTTGCATATTTTGTGTGTAATTGTTGGAATCATGGTTTCTAATCTTTCAAATATATTGTTTTCTTTAAAAATGTAATTTTTATGTGTTTTTTAGTAAACTGGTTCATAGAGTTTGAACTGGTCCGGTTCTGGTCCCGGTCCGGTCCAACCCTTGACCGGTTCCGAGTCCGGTTCCGATTTTTAAAACATTGGTAGATACATGTATGATGTGGTCATATCTTGCCATCATATATTGCCATATATGATCTCATCCTAGGGTTTGGGAAACTGTGTTGTACAAGTTGGAGCATAGATACTAGTGCAGCTGTACTTTGATCTTTCATATTCTCATGATGTTGTAGAAGCTGTATACCTATCTAGAACAACTTGTAGATAGCTAGGCTTCTACAACGGGTAATGAGATGGATACCAAAGGTTCTACAAATTGTACAGGTATAGATGCTATATTGCATCAAAGTGCTTCCTTGGAAAACACATGTAGGTCAAAGTTATATCCGGCTTGTGGGAATGGAAATGATTCTCTGCAATAAAGGTATATCCAACTTCATGAACATAGCCACAAATGTTACATACAGCTTGTGGAGATGAAAGACTTGTGGATGAGGCAACTGTGGCCCACTGTTTCACAGCTCTTGGGGAGGTGCTTGAATGAGCGACAGTTTCCATGTCCTCATTACCTTAATAGATGGAGGATGCACGGGCATGGTTAAGGCATCTTCTTTAACTTCTTCAAGTACCATAACTTTCCCAAATGGCGTAATTTTCTTAAATGAAGTGCTTTATTCCTTTATACTAGTTCTGATGGCTGGTTGCTGTTTTGTTTTCAAAAGATGCATTTGTTGCATTACAATACAGAGGAACAAATGGCTGTGCAATAATATGGAGGCATAGTTGCTCAATTTCACTCAAATTTCAGAGTTTTATCTGGCACAGAGATCCGTAATGTTGTCTGCTAACATCTGTGTTATGCTTACTTGATACGGACATTTAAAAATATGTTCCCAAAATTACCTCAATACTTGATTCTCTCACGTTTTGTAATGTCAAGGTGTGCATAGAATAGCTGATCGATAGATTGGCTATTAGGGTTGATTATTGTTAACCGCTACTCTTATGTACAGTTCAAGTGGCTTCCATACTTTTGTGCTATTTATGCCTGAATGTTAATTGGCCAAAAATGGGTCTGAAGTCAACAAAGAATTGAAGTTTTTGTTTTAAGAAATCAAAATCAGTGGGGAATGTTCTTATGCTTGTTATTTGTTTTCAATTTCTTACTGTAATGGTAATTTTTTTAAATTTTTGTCTTTTAAAATCAGGTAAATATGGGAGAGCAACCTGTTTCAGGTAAACATAATAGAGGGTGTCATTGCAAGAAAACTGGATGTTTGAAGAAATATTGTGAATGTTTCCAACGAAATAATTTCTGCTCAGATAATTGTAAATGCATTGATTGCAAGAATTATGAAAGTTGTGAAGAACGAAAGGCTCTCTATTGTGAAGATACTACTGCAAGCGTAAATTATACTCAATTGCCATCCAATGTTCCTATTTCTGGAACAAGCAGATCTATAGGCCATTCATTTCCTTCCCCTAGCAAAAAAAGGAAAGCTCAGGAATTTCATAGTGGACCAGCAGCAGAACACACTTCTTACCAAACTTCTCAAGCTGCACAGGTAAAGAAAATGTCCAGTTCATTGCTTGTTTAAACATTTTGATGAGACCTTGGTATAGATGAGCAATGTGATAAAAGTTGATTTTTGGATGCCAGATTTATCTCATTCTGCACTTGTCAGACTATATGGAACACAAGGTGTTATTCATTCACTTGACAGTTATATTCATGTAATTTAGCAGGCAAGCAATGTAAAACATATCCCTTCCACTGCAAATGCTTCAAATTCATCTCAAACTCATAATGATGCTGCTGCTTTTGGGATTCCATCATCGAAAATCATTTACAGGTACATTTTTTTGGTTATCCTTGTTTGCTTGACCGATCATAGTTTAGAAGTTAGAACCATGCTTTGTAAGGTGATAAATTGATAATACTAACAGTTTAATATTATGTTGTGAAGGTCTCTTTTGGCTGATGTGGTTCAGCCAGAGACTGTCAAAGGTCTTTGTAAACTTCTGGTTATTGCTTCCAGAGAAGCTGCTAATGCTTGTGGAGGTGATCTCATACTTCTCATTTCTACAGATAGCCTAAAGTTTCATTGGTTTTCCCTAAATTGAATTGTGCTGTTTGAGAAAGTATTTTCTCTCTCAACTTTATGTTGCCATACTTTAAAACTCTCTGTATGTTGTTCTATGGAGGTTGCATAGTCTGGTTTTGCTTTCTAAATTTTTAGTGGTTAATATGGATTTTTGCTGTAATAACATGTTTAACTGAACAGCTCAAACAAGCATGGAAAATGGGACTTTGGATATGCAACCACAGAAAGGATATGGTCTGACAAATGAAAAAGAACCTTCTGCATCATCGGGTAAAAATGAGAATCCCAGTGAGCAAATTAGAGATGACAGATTTGATTGTGATCAAGGAGATAAGGTGTGTCCTGGAACATCAACTTGTGATGGGGTTGAGGATGCTAAATTTGATGGTGGTGCAGATTGCCATAAAGAAAGGGCCATGTCACCTGGCACGTTAGCTTTGATGTGTGATGAACAAGATACTTTCTTTATGGGCCCATCTTCACCATCTGGTAGTTGTAGGAGGTCTTCCAGTCATCATACGACCAAGTGTTTTGCTGAACAAGAAAGAGTAATATTGTCGGAGTTTCGTGACTGTCTTAAGACAATTATTGATGTAGGAAAAACAAGAGGTTTGTACCTTCTGATGTTTAAATTGGTCTGATTTGTGATCTTATATAGTTGTAATGCTAGTTCATGGGTTTCTGGAAGAAACTTTGTCTCAATCAGTTTGCCTTTGCCTGGACAGCTATGCAGTATTCGACAGAGGCACTAAAATCAATGAAATCAAACCAGCAGACTGAGTCTATTTCTCATCGTGGCAGGCCATCACCTGTGGCTGCTGTCAGTACCATTCCTTTATCAGCTGGTTTAGGGTCAACGGCAGAGGTAAAAATCAGTTCATCTCATTCCTTACAAAATGGAGATAAGTCTGAGGCAAGCATAATGTAATTAACAGAACTGACATATCTCAGACTTATTAATAAATTGATCTCTAATTTATTGGAAAATGGTAGCTAACATTGTCTGCAATTGGAAGGTTATGGAATTTTGGATGTAACACACATCTGAAGCATTTTTGTCTTAACTATCCTTATTGGTAAAAATGTACTTATCAGGATTCTTTTAAAATCAGTGAGAAGGAGCCAGCTAGAAGTATGTCCAAAGTCCTAAGAAAAATAGGACATTTTTGTAGAAAAAACATGAAAAATTATATTTTGCAAATTTGGAAGCGTGCAATGGTAGGTGCTTAGTGTTAGAACTTAGGTTGTTTATTTTAGGATTTTTCAATTAAAGGTGTCCTTAGGTTTTTAAAAACTGTTAGCCCCATGGATGCATAGATGTCTCCTGCAAATATGCCCAAAGTTAGTTACAGTCACTTTTCTCAAATTCGACAAGATGAATAGTAAAATATAAAAGACATTTAAAAGATAGAAGTTTAGTCACAAATTAAAATTGATTTTATCGACAGGTAAATGAGAGTTTCAGGATACCCGTCGATGCCCAGAAAAGGAAAGCGGGATCACCTATACCTTCGTCAAGGGATGCCTGGCCTCCCCAAACGGGGATGTAATGAAGATGTCCACAGTCGAACTCCCATTATACTCCTCAAAATTCGTATCATATTTCCCATTAAATCCAGATTTTTTTCTCATTACATGAGATATGGACCCAAATGCTGCTTCAATAGAGGGATATTGTGTATAGAAACATGGTCATTTTGTTAGGAAATGTTTCAATAAAATAATCTAGACTTTTTCAACCTGCCCAATTATTGCAATGGTACTGTGTGGTGAACCAGACATCCATTGAACAACGAGGATTTTAGAGTCATAGAAACAATCTAAAATTCATTGAAGAGGCGAATCTGACTGTGGGTTGTAAGGCATGTATTTAGAGGAATTTGAGTGAGATTATGATGGCAGGGAGGGGAGGGAAAAGCTGAGTCTTATTTTCATTGTGGCATCGCTCCATTGTCATAAGGATTGTAGTATATTGGGTTTATATATTAATGTGGATCAAGCCTACCAAATCAAAGTAGATTATATTTTTAGATAAATGAAAATTGTAGTCTACTATTTCCATTATACTAGAGATATATGGAGGCTACAATAATATATTTACATAGTTAGTGTACCTTAGTGTACTAAAAAGACGAACAATACAAGGTTAAAATGTACAACAGTCTAAAAAGAGATAATACACATAATCTTCTAAATCTTGACAAATACATTATTTTATTATTAATGCAAGTTATTTATCTTACACATTTTTCGGCAAGTTACCCATTTGGTCCCATTATAAAGAACTTAGGGTTATTTTCCACATGCCCTATGTACATATTATATTTCTAACTATCATACACATGGCTACATAACATGCTTTTAGTCATTCTGCCGCTCAGAGAGACAACAACCACAGACGCAATGAAACCTCCCAAGGTTGTGAGAAAAGAGGACAAGATTAAAGCTAAATGACAACAGTTTAATGTAAATGACCACAATCCTTTGGAGGAATCTAATGATTGAAAAAGGTAACGTGATTGAATAAGTGTTGCTTCTTTAAAGAGATTGGATGAAAGACTATTTGGAAACCCGTGCATTTAAGCACTGCTAAGTTAGAATAGGCAAAATTTAACACAATGCTAAATGTGTGCATGTAAATGTGTAACGTCGACTTAATCATTGTGAAAATGTGAAATACAATAAACAATGTCTAATCAATTGTTCAATCAAATGGAAGGAAATAGAGGATAGAAGGTTATTAAGCTTTTTTAATACTTCTGTTAAATTTGAAATATGAATATGAATAGAGTATTTTGCAATCCTAATAAAGTCTTGGAATTGTGATAATTTTTTCAAATGAATTCATGGCCTCTTGAAATCTGTAAATTTGAAATAGATGAAGGGTTTGTTTAGGAGTTCTAAGATTATGATGGGTTGGTAGCATTAACTAGCTCAAAAGAAAATATGATAAATAAAAAGTACATAACAAAAATAATTCTTGAAAGATGTTCCAACAATTGATAATACTTTCCAAGGATTATATTTTACGTGATAAACAAATAAATCTAATTACTTGTCTATTCACATGATTTGAATTCAAACTTTGGTGAGGTTTGCACGCATGTTGATTTCCAATGGTTGGAATCGAGAAAGGTGGAAGAGGTCAAATGGGCCCATCTATTTAAGAGGGAGGCACAAATAAGGTGTATATTGCACGGGCATTACCAACATGATACAAGGAGAATTGAAGTACTAGCATGGAGGTTGTAAGAGGGTGCACAAGAAATATGGTTCAAGGATTTAGAAGTTGCAGCGACATCCATTATGCTTGGTTTGGACCAATATTTCATACATAGACAAATACACCAAACATACATATAGTCACAAAGACACAATAAGTGTTATGATAGGTAGGTAGCCATACTAGGCATAATGTATTTATAGGCATGTTACTTATTTGAATGTCAAAAGAACATTCTATCTGAGTAATATCAATCTATTCACTCTTAATATTTTATTATTTTTAATTTTCAATTTTATAAGTTAAGTTTTAATAGTAAATGTAAGGATATATTAAATATACATCTCAAAACGTCAATAAATCTCAGTCTTGAGGCACTTATCTCAGACTTATTTCATATTTTTCTATTGAAAGGTTCCATGTTCATCAACGGATCCATTGTCACCACTTTAAATTTTATAATGACTTGAAACGAATGGCCTCAATCTAGTTGTACCAATGTATTAGGTTCATTTTTTTTAAGAATAAGAAATAGGTTCTAAACTCCTCTGAATGACCAAAATATTATGATTTTTTGATCACCTTCTTCAAATAAGAAAAATTTCCATAATACATGGTTATTGAGGTTGGTGCTACAATCGAATTATTTTTTATTATAAATATTAGTGTTTTACATATAAACATAATAGTATCGACATTATATTCAACTTGTACTCGAAAGTTCATGCAATGTCCATATAAACATATTTAAAATTAAATAATGTATCGTGTCAATGAGACCTCCTAATAGAATAGATCAATCAACCCACGGTTGTGAAAACCTTATTTTTATTTTTATTTTTAACAAATAGATATAATAGCCATGACTCTAACCATTGGTGCGGGAGTAGAAATGTTTTTTCTTTTGTTATGAAGAGGAATGTTCTTTGGTTAAATTGGTGACACCATGGCTAACAACAATGTCGTGTCAATCTATGTATTTAAGGTCATCGTAATTGTTGAACATTATAAGCTATATATAAGAAGGATTATTCATAAGATAATAATAAAAATGTAATGAGTTGGATATAAAATATAATTCAAAATTTATCATGGCGAGAGGTGCACTTTTCCATTTTTAAAAGTTGGTATCATTAATATTTGAATATGTATGTTTATTTGTAAAAGATATTTAAAAAAAAGAAGAAGAGATGGCTATCTAATAAGTAAATATTATTAGAAGGAAATAATCGCTATCTTTTATTTAAGTTAGATAGTTCATACATTCTCATTTTCCAAAATAAAAACTTTAAAAGTAAATTATTTGAATGTTATAGTACATACCAAATATTTAATATGAGATGTATATTCTTATTCTTTTATTAAAATTTGTTTATTCAAAATTTTGTAAGTTTTAAGTTTTAATTGAAAATATAAATATATAAAAATATATTGAAAAATGTTTGATAGATATTAATTTTGAAGTATCTATTTTAGATTTTTCTCATGGTCATACTCATTTACGTTTCACATTGATGAATGAATTGGTCACCTTCTCTACAAATTGTATTATGACTATTAATAGATGACCTCACTCTAGCCGCACCACTACATTAAGCTTGAAAAATATTTCTAAGATCGAAATTGACCCCAAACTCTATCATGTGCTTTATTGTAAATATCAATATCCGACATAAGCATGATCACTTGAATTATTATTATGATTTTTAATTATCTTTTCTCAACAAGAAACAAAAATCACACAATTCTTAGAAATGATGTGGGTGTTATATTTATGTCATTCATTAATATAAATGTCGAAGTATCCTTCACTTACCCATGACCACTCAAATTATTATCATTTATGTTGGTATCATACTTGTGCTTAAAAGTTCATATAATGCCTACAAAACCATATTTCTCCAATTGTATTGGTGATAGAGTGAGTGGTGTTACAAACACCTCCAAAAGACATTGAATTATATTGTTCTAATAGAAATAACTTGTACACATATCTCGAATACATCTATCCAAAATATGACAAGAGATACTCAAAATTCATATCTTGGATTTTTTCACATACCACATTGACTAATGTCTCCATTGCCTTCTTTGCCAATTTCCTCTTTGATTGGTGACAAATGGTATCCATCTAGGTACACCATTGTGTGGCGCTCGAAAAAATCCTTTCGATAATAAAAAACTAGCTCCAAACTTTACACTATGACCAAGATATTATAAATTTTTAATTGACTCTCCGTACAAAAAGAAGGATGTCTAGGTTAAATGGATGTTAAATTTAGAGTTGGCATAACAATGCAATGGTTAGATGAATGTCAAATTTAAGGTCAAACATAAAAGTAAACAACTCACTATTGTAGATTGCTTATCGACATAATTAATAATCATGAATTTAACTATTGGCATAATTATTAACCATTAATTTAACCATAGGTCAAGGTATTCATTATCATAAATGTCAAAGTATCCTTCACATAACCATGGCCATTCCTTTAATTGTTATTGCAATTTTCGATCACCTTTTCTAAACAAGAAGCAAAAAATTCACAATAATTGGAATTGAGGAGGTGGATGTTACATTCAAGTCATTCATTATCATAAATGACAAAGTATCCTTCACATAACCATGACTGCTCCTTGAATTATTATTGCTTGTGTTGGCATTATATCAATCTTGTACTTAAAAGTTCATATAATGTCCACATAAACATATTTCTTTGATTGTATTATTGATAGAGTGAGTAGTGTTATTGACACCTCCAAAGCCATATTTAACTAACTAATATAATTATTAAATTGCACTAACAAATATATTTATATTTATGAATTTAACCATGGTTGTGGGCATAGTAACATATTTTTTCTTATTTCTGATGAGGATTGTTCTTATTTGGTTAAGCTAAGTTGGCGACACATCGTTATTGGCATTTTGATTTAGTTTAGGAATGTATAGCCTTAGTAATTGTTTTAAACATTAGAGGACACATATTTGTAAGAAGGAATTTGTAATATTTGTTTATAAGTTTATTAAAAAAGTTATACCGAGTTAATAGATATAACTAACGTTTGTACTAATTGTTACAAACACACCTAAAATGGAGTAATTCATCTCCCATTTTTCGAACCAAAGCAACTTGAAACATAATCTGATCTAGACTTTAATAATGTATGTCATTCAACAAACTTATATTTGACAAGGACTTACAACTCCTATTCATTTCTAAGCATCTAATTGTCAAATGCAAGTTCTTGATCATCTAGCTCATCAAAAGGCCTCAAATATGAAAAGAATTAAGACTTACAACACATAATTACTCCCGAGAGAATCTAATTGAACAATCCAATATATTGATTAACCAACTCAATAAAAGGCATCAAATTTGTCAAGAATCGGCTACAATGCATACTTATTCCAAAAACATCTAATTATAATCAATAAAAGGTAGTTCACATTGAGGTTCTTTTCCAATATAAATCATGTTTTCTTCCTTGTGAAAATGAATAAGCATCATTTGTTAAAATGTATTAACTATTTTTATAATGTTGTTTTAGATGCAACTATGGTTTGGATTTCTATTAAAAGGATGCCTTAGATTGTGGCACAATTACCAAATTATGTGGAAAATATTAACAATGAAAAATTACAACACCAACAATGTATTTTATTCATCAATATGATTACATCAACTTGAGACCAATCACTAACAATATAGTCGTACACACAAACTACGACACCAAATGGCTTATTATAATGAAACACTCACAAAATCCTACATATTTATAAACACATCAACAATGTAGTGTTTCTTAGGCGATTCAATTCCTCCCATACATGCACACAAATATCTACATGTAGTACTTCTCACAACCGCAATCTAGGCTCCAATTATCCCAATTGAAAATCATATACCTTTCAAAAGAGTACCGACATGCTTATATAGAGACAAGGGCTAACTCCTTACAATATTTTCCTCGAAGTCACAAGTGTAGTGACATGTTATATAAACAAAAGGCCCAAGTACTTACAATATTTGCCTTAAAGCCACAAGTGACCTATATGATACTTTATGTGTCCCAATCCTTTATACAAGATAGGGCCCAAAAGATAATGTAATGTGATGCACTTGAGTCGGTTTTAATAGTTACAATTATGAGTTAGGTGAAATCATGTCTTTGGCTTCTTCTTGAACACCGTATTATTGTTGTCACTTGAAGTTATACCCCTGCTTTGAAACTTGAAAAGATCAACACCTCAGTGAAACATGGGATGATCTTTCAATGTGGGATTTGACTGTATGAGATCACCCTCTAGAGAAGGTCGACTTCCTCTACTTGTCTATCTAACACTTACAATACTCTTAAACTAAGCTACTTTGTGATATGCGGGGAAAAAGGGAAGGATGAATGCATGAAATGAAACCTAAGCTAAAAGAATGACGATGACACCAGAATAGAAGAGGGATCTCTCTCCACGAGGGGAAGAACAAAAAAGGAAAAAACATAGAATAAGAGGGAATATACGTGCCATAGATCAACATTGTGCGAACCCTTCATCCCGCACATTATAAACACAAAGAAATGAAATCCATGCAAATATAGTCCATACACAACATGAAATGAAAAGAATAGAGAGGCAAGAAGACAATAATCTAAGTCAAAGGGTAGATATAAGCCACATTCAACATCATATTATTTCTTATAAGTATGCATAATCTATTATAGTCACTTAGAAGGATTTGGATGCATTACAAAAGATTATATAAGAGGTCTCGCACTTGTGAAAGTTCGACCATCGTTTTGACATGTTGACTTTGCGATCGGGAGAGGATGTATATAATGAAATTGAGTTTCTTTTTATAGAGAATGAAGAGAAGAGAGAGGGAAAATATCAGATTGTCCTAGTAATGAAGAGGGCCAACCACTTGCCATCCACTAAGGACCAATAGCCATTGATTTTTAGGTGAGGTATGGGCGCCTAACATCACTCTAATTACACTCCATCATATCACCAGTGTAGGAGGACGATGCCATTCAAAATTTAATTCTGGTTGTTGCGGTGGTTGGGTGCCTGGTTTGAATTAGGTATAAATTTGTTGTGCTTCGTGGAGTTCGATATTCCGCCACCTTTATCATGTCTTCCATGGATTTGTCCTTTTTTGGCAATCGTTTGGTGACCCGAACTTTGTTTGTGACCTCTGCCTTGATCACGTCTTCTATGGCTTTTTGTCCTTGTCTCGTGGATACACTACATTCGAAAAGTCTTCTATGTTTTGTGACATTTTATTTTTTTGTTTTGTTTCATGGGTTCTCTTTGATATGTGTTTTTTCTTTGTTGCACGGATTTCTAAACCTTGCGTTGCTTGTACTCCATGCTTAACTTTTATGACCTCCATGTTTAACTTACTCTGCAATGCCGAATAGCCTTTTTCCTTTGTTCTGCGACATATTTCCTCGCGAATATGTTCCTTTGTTCCGTGGCTTTACCAACTTCATGAAACACTAAGTTTCGAAAACCCGCGGAACACTAAGTTCTGACTTCCATAGAACACTAATTTTTTTCACTTCCACGAACACTATCTTTTCAACTTCGCCAAGACTAACTTATGCATTTCCGTAGAAGACTAATTTTTGATTTTTTCCACGAACACTTCTTGTATCCCCGTAATGCCATAAAGTACTTAGCATTTGTTCCAAAACTTTAGAAACACATGCAACACTATGTTCCGGATTTCCGTGGAACACTTTTTTTTTTAGTTGAAACCTAACAGTCTTAGACCGCCATACCCCACGAGTTAGGTGGGTAGATTTCTTTGCTAAGCGACCAAGGTTTGAGGGGTTTGCATTCCGCCAAATTTTCTTGAGGCACGATCTTGATCTCATCCCTTATTACGGTATCTTCGGGCCTTTGCCTCAACAAAAATTGAACCCTGGTGGGCTCTTTGTGAGCCAAACAACTTCACCAATGGGCCAACGACCGTTCGATGGAACATTGTTTTTCACTTCTACATATATTAAACAAAAACACTTAAGTCCCTAACTTTAATGAATTTTTAGAAATATCATGGGTGCTTATTTTGGACAACAGTTTGGAAAGTTTCGGACATCTTCTGCTAGATGTAAGGATTAGTAGCTGACATATCCATTGGTCATAGAGTCAAACATACAACTTAGAAATGGATCCCAAAATTTAAAAACTCACCCTAAATCCGCATGAAGCACTTTGAACTTCACATTACTTTTGAAAATTCATCTTTGGAGCTTTGAGTAACACCTTGATCAACATAAAACTTCACCAAAATATGTAATTCTCTTCATATGAAGGTGAATGATTTGGACTATGCACAATGACAAAAGACACACAAAAACTATGTACAAAAGAGAAATCATACATGATCCAAATAGAAACATGCAGAGTGTGTAAAGCACTTGTTTTACAAAAAGTAAACCTAAACTACTCCTACTATAACTAAGAGAAAATGAAGCTAAACAATACCGATCTTTGGTTGGGAAATGTAACTTTCCTTTCTTACAAAATGTGGCCATGAGATCAATTTTGTAATTGGATCAAGTGGTGGGAGTGAAAACATGGTCTCACTCCTTTTTTTCTTAAAGTATCAACCTTAAACAAACCAAACACCTCCCCTTGTTTCTTTTCATTTGGTTTGGACAGGTGTTTGGGATGACCTTTGGCACTTTGAACATCTTCCTCATGTTTTGAAGTAAACATGACTAGTGACAACTTTGTTCTTGTCTCGATATAACTAGATGTCTAATTAGAAATCCATATATGATATCCAAAGGACCGATTCTTCTAATTTTCCCATCCCTTTTACATTCCATTCCATGAATAGAGCCATCATGCATATTTTCCTCATTTTGGAGAGGTTTTGCAAGTTGTTTAAACTTGTCTTCATTTGTTTCCTCCCCTATGACCAGCTTTGATTCAATATTGGGCTCCTCATTCTCCTCCTCAACTTCAAACAAGAAGTTTGATAACTCAAAAACATCATTCTCCTCAACATGAAGATCAATCGATCTTCATCTTTGATTTATTCCCAATTTTCTTCTCCCTGAGGATTTCCTCCAAGTCTTATTCAATGAATGCAAGTAAAGATAGATCAATATATTCATCTCCAAAAGAGAGCAAGAAGCTCTCAATGATCTCTTCTACATCCAAGGCCTCGAGAGAATGATTTATCCTCCCCTTTCTTGTGCTTTCTACCTCTACCTACTCCTTCTTGAGCTCAACCAATTCATCCTCCTTTTTAGATTGATCAAGAAAAACAACAAGAGGATTTTCAAAAGGTTGGGTCATTTCTTCATCCATGCTTTTAGAGTCAGTCCATTCTTCATATATATATCATGATTAACAATAATGGAGCTCACCTCAACTAATTTTGATGCATTTGCAAGAGGTTGAATATTAGCTTCTTGATGAAGAACTTGTTTGACCTCAAACTCCTAGCTCTAATCCTTGAAACTTTGCAACTAATCTTCTTTGTTTGGCTCTTCATTTGGAAATCCTCCCAAGTTTTCATATGTATATTATTACGCCAAAGGATGAAAAACATCCCCATTTCCATCAAAAGTTCAACCTCATGTTTAGTAAGGACTAAATAATGGGAAAACCAAGTGGTTGGCCACTCAAATTATTGGTTGGTTTGCAATTCATCATGGTTTGAACATGGTTCTTCATGAGGCTCATACACACATGAATTTGGGTCCATGAAATGAGGGAAGGATTGAGCTCTTGACTGATTTTGCAGGGGTTTGAATGATGGAGGAATAATATCCTCTTGCAAAGGAGGATGACTAGCAAGAGGAGCTTTGAGGAAGCTAAGTATTTGATGCTTTGGTTGAGATGGTGCAAGTTGAAAAGAAGGAATGAGAGAGCTATATGATGGTAGTGTATGATTTCCCCATTGATAGGGTTCCCTACAACTAGATTGGTAAGATTCCATTAAATCAATCCACTTTGGTATCTTGATTTGAGGATTCAACCATTATGTCTAGCTTCATTGAGGGCTATACCAACTCGGTAAAACCACCCCAAAGGGATCCCTAAAACCAAGTCTAGTTGCCTTGATTTCACACGTCACCTTCATTTGCAACATGTTTTCCTCAATCCAAACCTGCATATGGAAATCATCATCAAACATGAAACTACCTCCATTTTTTGCATATCTCTATTCTTGAAAAACATCATGGTCATAGGATAACCATATAGGTCGGGGGGTTGGGTTATATGCATATTCATCATGATAAGGATTATATAATTAATATGGAGGAAGATTTCAAAAACATGGAAGTGGAGGGGAATGGTATTTTAGCTAATTTAATTAAACATTTATTTAAATAAATGGTTAATTATCCTCTCACAATTTATAACTAATTAAATTAGTTATTTAAATAATCATATTTATCTACTCACACTCCACTCCACTCCACTCCACTTCTAGAACCCTATAATGGTGGGGGCAAAAAAATGCATATACAACCATCTTCCCACACAAAATCAAAATAATCATTGCCCCTGCAAAGCTGCAACTACACAGACAAAAATCCTCTTACTATTTTAGAAATTATAATTAAGATCTTGGAGCTCATTCAAACTATGATCCACTTCTCATGGCCTCACCCTTAGCTATAAAATATAGGCCATTCCTTTGTAAATCCATCCTTGGAAGCTTTGTGTAATTTGTACAACCAACTTCTGCCAAATTTTCCACCCACATCCTCATGTTTATGAGCTCATAGAATTTACATTCCACATTTGGAGAAAATTCAAGAGAACCATCCATAATCCATTTTGTATACAAGATTCTACAAGTTCCAAGTGCTTCACAATCTTACTTGAGGTTTGCAAGGAAAATCTTAGAGAAAGGTATACTATTTTATTTTTTTTCTTTCAACTTTTACTTGAGATTTTCACTTTGCTCACATTATGGCATGCCTGTGGACACCCACACTTCATTAATCATTTTCATTTATATTTTAGTAATCTAATCATTTTGTGTTTTTTTTTTGTTTCTAATCTTACTTGTTCAAGTTTTAGGTTCACAGGTGCAATAGAGAAGGAGAAAAACAAAAAAACTAGGTTTCTAGGCCATGTTTAGCTAAATTTTGTTCATTTCTAGATTCCTTGCTGCTAGCATTTCATGAGCTCCACGTGCTAGCGTGCATGTGCATATGCATATGCTAGCATCTTTGTGCATGCACGTTTCCATCTCTTTGTGTGTGCATGCTAGCATTCTTATCCATGTGCTAGTGTTACAAATAAATTTACTTATGCATGTTTTTTGTTAACACACACTTACATTTCATTATATTTTTATTTCTCTTTACACATGCTTAGTGTTACCTATTAATGCTAGTGCACTCAAGTGTACGCACTAGTGTAACCCTTAATGCTAACACACTCAAGTGCATGCGCTAGCATTTCCTACTACTATTTTTTTTTTTTATTTTCTAAGCAAGTTCTTTTAATTCTAACCTCTATTTTTTAGGATTATTTCTATTTCGATTTCTTGTAGGTTTTTCATAGTTTAATTAATTTAAGTACTTATTTTATTATCTTATATTCTATATTTTTAATCGTAATAACTTTCATGCGTATGCTCTTCTCTCTGATTTTTATAAGTGATCTTGAGAATTATGAAACACGATGATTTTGTTGTTTTTTCATTATTTTCTCTTTGTTTACCTCAGGGAAAAACTTCTAACAACTTGTTTTAAGACCATTCTTATAAAGATTATTCTTAAAATACTAATTGTAGGTTTCATTGATCATTGATTCAAAAAACCCCTTTATCACCCATTTTTATTACAATTTTTATAAAATTTATTTTAATTAAATTTTTAGTGACGGGATTATTCCTCGATACCACTATAACTATGGGAAGTGCATGGATAGGGGATAGAAACTCATTTTGTGAGGAGTACCACAATAACCCCAAAGTAGTCGGTGCCTTGAGGGATAATTGATGAAAAATGGGTACCCCCACCCAACTGACTAGTACACCTTTTGTGAGAGATTAGAGTTAAATATATCCATAATGGAAACCCCAGCTTGATCCTTTGAGCAAAGTAAAATCTATGGCTTATCATATCAAGGGGGTAAAGTAAAGTTGAAACTAGAAATAGTACCACACTCACTCGGATAGACTGTTGACATTTAGGGAGAGAAATTTATTCTAGGAAGCCATGCCTTGTCCAAGCCAATCTAAGTTAGAGGCCCACCTTCCATAAACATAATTTTTTTTCTTTATTTTTCTTTTTACATGTTAGTGAATTTTGTTCCACACTCTTTATGTTCCATTCACTTCCTTAAAAATCATTTTTGCATCTTTTTTTCAAATCTTCCAAATCTCCTTCATTTGAATCTTTCACTATCTCTTTTCAAACCTTCCAAATATCCTTTATTTGGATCTTTCACCATCTCTTTTCAAACCTTCCAAATATCCTTTATTTGGATCTTTTTCATCTCTTTTTTCAATCATCCCAAATACCTTTTATTTGGATTTTTCATCTCTTCACTCCTCTCAAACCTTTAAATTTATCCTTTAATTTAATTTTTTTCATCATCTTTTTTTCCCATCTTCCAAAATACCTCTATTTGGATTTTTCATCACCCCTTTTTTGAAATTTCCAAATTTCTTCCTTTGGATTTTTCTCATCTTGAATTTCTTTCTATCTTACCTTAGTCTTAAATATTTTGGATCACTTTTCCAAAGTTTAAGAAACTTTTTCCCATCAAATTTAAGCCTTGAGTTGTGGATACCCACGTCCTTACTTGAGCACTTTCATTCACAACCTAAGTCTTGACATCATAATATCTACTTTATCACGATCAAGTGTCATCAAGATCTTATCATCATCAAGATTTTATCTTTTTATCTTTCTCTCTACATCTTTTAGTTTGACATAGACATTGTTAAACTTTAAGCGCTTCACCCATCTTACGTCTATAAATTTAACATTCACTTTGTTAAATTTTAGGCATCATCATTTTCTACACCTCTTTTTCAACATTCACATTGTTGATATTTTAGTCTTTTTTCCACTTTTTATCTTGATAAAGCCTCATCCATCTTAACTTTCAAATTTGTTAAGGGTCAAGCACATCAAATGCATTTTCAACCTCCTCCATTTTAGCATTCACTTTGCTAGAGGTCAAGTGCGAAATCTTTTCATCTCCCTCCTCCATTCTAACATTCACTTTTTTAGAGGTCAAGTACGATCAATCTTTTCATCTCCTCCTCCATTCTAGCATTCAATTTTCTAGAGGTCAAGTACGGTATCAAATCAAATCAAACCCTCTTCCATCTTAGCATTCACTTTGCTAAGGGTTGAGTTTATCTTGATCTTCATTGTCACTCACTTCCATCTTAGCATTCACGTTGCTAAGGGTTGAGTTATCTTGATCTTCAAATATTTCAAACCCCTCTTCCATCTTAGCATTCACTTTGCTAAGGGTCGAGCTACCTTTAAAATTTATCAAAAAATATCTTCCATCTTAGCATTCACTTTGCTAAGGGTTGAGTGATCTATCACACCTCTTTCTTCATTCCTCCCTCTTTTAAAAATGGTGGGAACAAGACACCGAGACTATAGTCTCTTCGAAAGAGATGAAAGAAATCCTTTCCATATTAACTCAAAGATGAAGATGATGATCATCTTGAGGATCAAAAAATAACATTTCTTTCAAGGAACAAGTCCCAAATCAAAAATATTTTACGAACAAATAAGGACCAATTTTTACTTCATCTCCTCGAGATGGGAGAGAAACTACCTTCAAATTTGATGAGGACATTTTGAAAACCTTACGAGGTCAACCTAAATCCACATAATAATATACCAAAAAAATAACTATAATGATGTCAAGACCAAGTAAAATGAATGCCAATGATAAAGGAAAAATCTAGTGCTTCACCCCAAGCCAAATCAAGCCTTGATCGATCAAATCAATGCAATGGAAAAAATTGGCTCTCATATCTTCCAAAGTCACTAATGACACAAATGAAAAAGAATCAAATAAGAACAATGATGATCCATCTAAAACTCATATAAAAAATAAAGAGAACAAAATATAAAAATGATAATACTTCCTTTATCCCACAAAATAATTCACCATTTTCTCAAGAATGGAAAATGATGAAAGACATAATTTCAGGTATGCAACAACAATGCAAACAATTCAACTTTGATGAATTGTGTCCTTACCCTTTTCGATAAGGACATCTTATGCATACCCTTCCCAAAATCTTTTGAGACACCCAAATTTGACAAATATAAGGGAAAAATGACCCACGAGAGCATATTAAGGAATTCTTCATGGCATGCCAAGAAGTGGCATATAATGATATCTTTCTATTGCATCTCTTTCCACGAAGTCTAGGAGGAAAATTTGGATTGGTTCTTACACCTTCCAAAGGGATCAATAACCACTTTTGGGACTCTCAGAGAAGTTTTTCAAACACTTTTCCTTCAACCTTGACTCTGAGATCACCATGATGGATTTGTGCAACGCAAACAATGATCAAATGAAAATTTTACACAATTCTTACAACGATGGAGAGGAATCACAAGTCGGTTCCCATGTTCCATTCTAGAGAAATAATTAGTTAGTATCTTTGTGCCAAACCTCAATAATGAGTTATCTTTCCACATGTAGATGCATTTCCTCAACAACTTTGAGGAAGTTATCAAGAAAGGGACCCAAATTGAAAAGGCCCTCATTATCAAAGGCTTGATCAAGCCTCATTCCAAAGATAATGCACAAATAATAATAATAATAACAATAATCATCTGATAAACCTAAACATGTCAATATAAAACCACAAATGTTGTTAATGATGAATGTCACAAATAACCACCATAATGTGCAAAATAAAAAAAATCAACCAAAGAAAAAAAAATCAAAAAACCTATCATTATTCCAAGTAGAGAGGCTCCTCCTCTCTCGTGACCAAAAATGATGACAATTCACACCTTTGGGAGATCCTTTCTAGTGTCTTACGCCAACTAGAAAGTTCCAATATGGTCACATACCCCATCATGAAACCTTTTTTTTAAAGGGGAACCTAAGCCTTCTTGGTATAAACCTAACACCTATTGTGATTTTCATCACATTGATGGCCATCAAACAAATAGATGTGTGTGAATTTGTCATTACATCCAGACCTCATTGATAATGAGATATAGTAGTTGAAAACCCAACACCAAATAAAACACCCAATGATAATCTAAAGGTGTTTTCCAATCCATTCCCCAAGCATGGTGTAAATAAAAAAGCTACTAAACAAGGCCAATCTTCAAACAATGTCAATTTCAACTTGATAATTTCATTTTTGTTGAAGAAATTCCTCCTACCATTGCTACCATAAAATTCCAACCTCATAATAATGTGGCCACACAAAAAAAAAATTTTGGTGCCCGTAAAAAAACCAACCATCTACTTCATCCACTATGCCTCAAGTGGTAAATCCTACGGTTCCAAGTAACCCAAAGCCAACATCTAACACTAAATCTTCCACTTCCGTCCATATGACCTATTAAAATAGTTAGTGAAAACCTTCCCCATATCTCCCTCATGGAGTTATTGAAAGTCACCTAAATTTTAGGATATTCTCACTCATGCTCTCCATGAGGCACATGTTCTAAGAATCTTAATGTAAAAATTCCAAGCCTTAATTTCCAATATTTCACCAACCAATCCCATATATTGTCATTTGGTCCTCAAGACTTGCTAAATCCAAACCTACAAAATAATAAATCTTTGTATATCAAAGCATATATTACTAACCACAAGGTCAAAATAGTTCTAATTGATAATGGAGTAACATTAAACATTTGTTCCATGAAAATGTTGAGATGTCTTGGTCACACGAGGCTAGTCTGGGAGCTAACATTATAACCATTTCATGGTTATGATAATAGTGAATGAAAATATTCTGGAATGATCACCTTGCCTATACAAGTGGGCCCACAAATGCTTGACACCATTTTCCACATTGTTTATGTCAAGACCTCATACAATGTCCTCTTAGGTCAACCATGGATACATGTGATGCAATTTATACCCTCTACTTACCACCAATGCATTAAATTTCCACATGATGGTAAAGAGTTTACCTTGCTTTTTGATTCTAAACCTTTTGAGTACTATTAAAATTTTGGAGGCTAGATATAACCATGCTAATTATTTTCTCTTCCACATATCCATCGAGCCTCACGTCATCCCCATCCATGTCATTGATAAATGCATTGATCCTGAGACATTGTTTTGATCCCAAATCTACATCTATCTCACAACCTTCTACATCCTATTCACCTGCTTGAACCCAAATTTCCCATCAAGGTCTTGGTGAATACACTCTTGAAAATTCTTTCCACATTGGAAAAATTCATTGTCCCCACATAGCTATGGATGACCCAATGCCCCCACTTGAAAGAAGCTCCAGTTTATCACCTTGGTAAACTCTTTGGAGGCGATATGGAATCTTGGAGGATGAACACATTCAGGGTTCTGATGGCTCTTGGCTATATGAAGATCGGATGGTTGAGTGTTATGAATCAAAAAATTATGTCAAATCCCATAAGATGATGAAGAACATGAATTGGAAAGGTAAAGGACTCATCTCACAAGCACAAGGTCACCTTGAACCAATAATGTATGAAGCAAACCTATACCATCATGGTTTAGGTTATGAAACTTTTGAAAAATGCCTATAATATTCATGTAATGACTAGAAAGAGACACACTAATTCTAAAGTTGAGACTGGTTCCACACATAGCCTCTTTGAAGACTGGCTGAAACCACCCTCTTCCTTTGAAAATATTTCCATTCACACCCTTGATATTGTTTACCCATCCCTCATAAATCAAGACCAACAATGTCACATCTCCATGGACCTCTTTCAAAATGATGAGGCCATCCAAGAATTCCTCGGGACTTAGGACCCTATTCCCTTATTGGACCACAAGAAGGGATTCATATAAACCTTGACGCTACTACTTACTTTGAAAGGAATTTGAGTGCTCTAGTCCACCAAAAGTCAAAAAGAAAATAAAAATGGAAAAAATAAGAATACAATCTCGCATAGTGAAAACCTCATTGAGGTGTTGTGTGAGAAGCAAAAATTGAAAAAAAAAGTAAAAAGTAAAAAGCAAAAAAAAAGGACACATCTCCTGGTGAAAACCTTTTTTTCTAGGCACTAGAGAGAGGAGACTCATAGTTCCAGATAAATCAGATGACCTACACAATCCTACAATGTCATTCCAAGACACCGATACATCTAAAATGTTGGTAGAAGAAACTATCACCATCAATATTGGAATGGATATAATCCCAAAATATTATAACTCGAGAGAAAGCTTATCAGAATCATAAATCCAGGCCTTCACAACACTCCTCATCAAATTTTAGGATGTCTTCACATGGTCCTATAAGGATATGTAGGTTTGGATCCTTCTCTAGTTGTACACAATCTGGTGGTTCACCTAGATGCAAATCCTTTTTTAAGTAAAAACTATGGAAAATGCATCCTAAGGTGGCATTGTTAGTCAAAGTGGAACTTCAAAATTTGTAGAAGATGGTTTTATAAGGTCCATAGACTATTCTGAATGGATCTCAAACATGGTACCTATTTCACTAAGAAGACACCAAAATTCCAATTTGCACACATTTTTTTGGGATATCAACAAATCATCCTAAGGATGAACTTTCCCCTTCCCAACATCGACATGATTGTTGATTCTACAACAGTCATGAGATGTTATCCTTAATGGATGGATTTTTCAAGCTACAACCAGATCCACATTGTTGAGGAATATCAACATAAGACAACATTCACGACCCCATGGGGAACTTTTTTTATAAGGTCATGCCTTTCGACCTCAAGAATGTAGGTGCAACTTACTAAGAGAGAGAATGATATTATTTTCCATGACCTCCTTCATGATATCATGGAGGACTATGTTGATGATATTCTCACTAAATCTAAAACCATAATAGATCATCCAACCATCTTACAACATATATTTGAAAGGTTAAGAGAATATAAGGTTCATCTTAATCGAAAAAATGTGTCTTTGTGTCACTTTAGGGAAACTCCTAGGATTTATCATCTCACGGAGGGGAATTGAAGTTGACCCTACCAAAGTCAAGGGAATAATAGAAATTCCTCCACCATAGAACCTTCATCAATCAATGCAGGATTACAAGGGAGAATTTAGTCCATCATATGCACTTCATATCTCAACTAGAAGATAAGTGCCACCATTTTAACCAACTACTCAAAAAGGATGTCTAGTTCAAATGGACGCAAGAATGCCAAGATTATTTCACTAAGTTGAAAGAGTATCTATCAACTCCATCAATATTGATGCCCTATCCAAGATAAGCCAATGTTGTTGTATATATCTATAAAAAACATGCCATTGGGGCATTGCTTGCACAACATAATGATAAAGGACAAGAGAAAGTGGTCTACTACTACTTGAAAAACTTATATATCAAGATCTCAAATACTCCTAGGTGAAAAAGTGTGTTTGGAAGTGGCATTCACTTTTCAAAAGTTTGACACTATCTATCTCAATCATACCACAAAACTTATTTCCAAAGTAGATCCACTAAAATATCTTCTATCAAGACATGTCATAACAAGGGGATGTCTAGTTGGATCATGCTCCTAAGTGAGTTCGACATTGAATTTTCACTCAAAAGGCCATAAAAGGGAAATATTTGGCAGATCAACTGAGCCATAATACACCACTTCTTGGTTCTCAACCCCTTCATTTTGAGTTCCCTAATGAATATTTTTTGTATATTGATGTAGTTCCCTCATGGACCTTATTCTTTGATGGACTCTTGTAATATGCATGGATCAAGAGATGAGCATAGTATTGTGCACACACCAGATGGTGATGTCATACCTAAATCTTATCACATTGGTTTTCCATGCACTAATAACATTACAAAATATGAAGCTCTCATAAAGGTCTAGGATTTGTTATATCTTGGTGGCTCTCAAGAGATGATAGTTTTGAGACTCCCTCCTCATCATCAAAAGTCAAAAAAGAATATCAAGTTAAAGATGATAAGCTTGTTCCATACAAATGCATGGTTGATAACCTTAAAGGATATTTTCATCTCATAACATTTGAACAAGTTCCTCACATGTAAAATAAAGTAACAGATGCCATGGTGACTATCACATCCCTTCTTGAGTTTGATAAAAACAAACACACAATGAGTTTCTTGTGGAACATATTTTGGTGCCCGTATATGATTTTCCGGAGTCCACCATGGTGTGTGAAATTGTTGGTCTTGAAAACCCTTGGTATCACAACATTTACACGTTTATCCAAGATAAAACCTATCCTCGCCAACATGAATTCAACCAATAAAATATCCTTAGCACAACGTGCTTCACGTTACACCATCCTTTCGATACCCTTTTACTAAAGAGGCTATGATGGGACTCTCTTAAGGTGTCTCAATCAGGAAGAAGTGAAATCAAACACTAGTCAAAATACATTCGGTATTTTTGGTGCACATACAAGTGGAATGGTCCTAGCTAAGAAGATCTTGCACATGGGTTACTATTGGCCCACTATGGAGTCTAACGCATGTAATTTTGTTAAGAAGTTCTAGGCATGTCAACAACATGGTAATATGAATTCATGCACCTCACAAGCCCTTCATCCTATCACTTCACCCTACCTTTTTCTAGATGGGGGATTGAATTAGTTGGAAAAATTAAACCACATCCTTTGATGGCCATACCTTCATAATCACTACTACAAATATTTTACCAAGTGGATAGAGGTCATGCCTCTCACCTATATCATTAGGTCAAATATTTCTAAGTTCATATTCAACCACATCATTTGTCACTTTGGCATCCCTACATCTCTTGTTACAAACAATACATCCTTCAAAAACAAGAATGTCAAAAGCACTCGCTAAAAAATTCCATATCAACCTACAATGGGCAACCCCATATTACCCATAGTGTAATGGCCATTTGAAGCATCCAATAAAATGATTAAATCAATATTGGAGAAGACTATCGACAAACATGGTCACAATGATATACAATCATATCCCCCCTCTCGGGACCTATCACACCTCATTCTCACACTCCAACTGGAGCCACTCCCTTCTCCCTAGTATATGGCTCTGAAGTCATATTACCCATTAAATTTGAGCTCCCTTCCCTCCGCATATCCTTACAACACCTAGTGCATGAAGAGGATTACCACCAAGCATGCCTTATAGAATTAGAGCTCTTGGATGAGAAAATAATTTAGTGCCTTGGACCATCTAAAGGTATATCAATCACTTCATCATAGTTATAACAAAAATCAAACCTCAGATAATTTGAGATTGGTGACCTTGTGCTTAAGGAAAATCAGAAAAATACTACAAAATAATGTGAGAAGCAAGGGAAAGTTTCAAACCTAATTGGTTAGGACCATATATTATGACTACTAAATTTGGATCAGGAGCATATAAGTTATCCGAAGAAGATGGTAAAGATCTTAAGGATCCCATGAATGTGGTTCATCTAAAAAAGTTTCTATTCTTAATCCTCTAAGAGTATCCCTCTTGTGTTGGGGGCATATCAACGTAATCACTTGCTTCACTTTGTTCACCTTTTCCCATGCTTGTGTCATTCCATCTCACCTTATGTCACATGTTTTCCTGGTTAGGTTATCATTTCCATGCTTCACCGCTCTTGTTCACCCTTTCCTTTTGTGTCATCCCTTGATTCCATTATACTTGTTCACTTGTGCCATGATTTATATGTTTGAGGCATCCTTTCCTCCATCATTGGTACATGTTTAAAACCAAAAAAAACCCAAAAACATTCAAATATGTTTAAAAAAAAAAAAAAACATTGAAATATGTTCAAAAAAAAAAACATTGAAATATGTTCAAAACCAAAAACATTCAAATATGTTCAAAAAAAAAAAAACAAATAAAAATATTCAAAAAAAAAACATTCAGAAATTTTTTGACAAAATCTCTTAGAAACTAAATAACACAATTCAACAATATCATCATTTGATGGAAATCTACTTGATCGTTCTAGATCATCTTACGATAATCACTTTTCTTTCCCATGGTGTATATCTATGCTCATGAAAAACCAATCAATTAACCCTTCACAATATAAATTTTCTTAGGGAACACTTGGATTAAATTCCAATACATATCAATTCAATCCTCTTTTGTTTCTAAGACATCACTTGGGGGCATTCATATCTATTTATTCTTCATTGTGGAACACATTAGGGATGTCTTTGAATGTCATTTTTGCACACATTGTTTGTCTTGTTGATTTTATTATTTTGAGATATATACCTTTGAATTTTTTTTGTTAGAATGTTAGTTTATGACTAACCTTGTATATTTGTAGGTGTGTGTAAGACTTGTTTTACACATTTCAACTCAATCACATGTAAGAAGATAATTAGGCTTATCAAATTTATGTGTATCTAGGATTTTGTTGTTTGTTATTATAGACCAATTACAGATGAATTATTAACACTTTAGTTCATATATAACTTTAGTGTAATTAATTCCTGTTCATATTGGGTTTGTTTGACTTGATTGATTTTTAGAATTGTGTTGTCATCTTGGTTTATTAAATAAGCCATAATATGTTTTACTTATTTAGTATGTGTGTGTGTTATATTTGTTAACATTTATTTGTATTTGTGTTAATTGCATGTAATTTTTTTGTTATCACATGTTTACCATCATCACATCTATATCACATCATCATATATCCATAATATCATCATACATCATAAATCAAAGCTAAGCTATAAACATGGAAGCTAAGCTACATGTAACATCATCATCTATACATGATAAATCAAAATAACAAATCATCATCTATTCTAAAATCATGACATCATATCATATAATCACTACATCATATGAAAATAAAACATCTCATCATCATAAGGGTGTCAAAATGTCCATATCATATACATCAAAATAATAAAATTTCCATGTACACTATATCTAAAAAATGTCATATACATCTTGGTATGCCATCATGGGAATCGATCTACAAAAATGTGCCTTCATCATGAGGCATATAAAAAAATATACATACAATATTAAAGCATACTAATGTATACATGATTCCTAAGCAAGAAAACTAGTGGTTGATAACTCCTTTTATCTTTACACATCTTACATTTATACTAACACTTGAATGATTTACCTTTTGATGGCTTCAAACACTAGCACTGTTAGGATAGAAGCACCTAGGCGCTCTGTCCTTATCTACCTTCTTCTTACTCTTTTTAGTTATGTTATCACCAAAACCAACACCATCTAATTTGTATGAATGTGTGGATGAAAAATTAGTGTTTTTGGGTAACATGGGACTGTCTCTCAAGTTGTGGGACTTGCTACTAGAGACAAACCTCTAGAGAAGGCTGGTTCCTTTACCTATTCCTAATGCCAAACTACTCCTAAGCGAGGAATGCAGCTATCTAATCATATTCTATGATTCCAAGGGACTAGGGGAAGAGAAAGATGCATGAAAATGTAAATCCTACACTAATAAAGGTGATAACACCAAGAAGAGGGTGGAAAGACACTCTCAAATGAGGGAAAATGGAAGAAAAATGAGGAAGGAGAGGAAAACATGAGTGCCACAATCCAAAACAACATTCAAACCACCATTTCCATGGAGCACAATAGATTCAAACCTGCAAGGAGACATAATATGCACAATAGACCTGCAAATGTAATGAAAGGCAAGAAAATGCAATAGAACACAAGCTAGGACAAATCAATAGCCACAAAACAAGTATTTTATTGCTTCAAATATGCACAATCCATTACATTGAAGGAGAAAAGGAAAGGATCACCATGCAAGATGTCCAAATCTAAGGCCTATAACTCAAAGGAGAACACTTGTGCAACACTTGTGTGATGCATTTACATTCCAAGAATATCCAACCCTTACAAATGAGTCTCTTTTACAATATATAGAAATGAAAGAGAGAGGGAGAGGGAAATTTGAATTCAGGCCTTCACCCACCAACAACATGCATTAATTCTCTGAGAACAATCATGCGTACCTACAAAACCCACTCCCCATGTTAGTTTGCTTCTGGAGAATCCAGGGCACCATATCTCACCATATCTCGGTTGTTAAACACCACCGGACTACATCTTTAAATACTCGAGAACGTTTTCTTCTTTTTCTCGCACCTACTCCACCTAACTCTAGATTTTCTATTTCCATGGTGAATATGATGAAGAGACATTTCAAAAAGTCCAATTTTTTCTAATTTGGACAACATAGGTGAAAGATATGGCCATGAGGGTCCAGGGGGGTCGAGGAGGAACAAAGGTTCCCTATTCATAGGTAAGGTCAACAATTAAATGATTTTCTCCTTTGTTTTGTGGATAGAATGAGGTTACATAGAACTGATGGTAGCGTATAAATTTTTCATCTCGTGCCCTAATGGTCTTATTTTTCCGCAATGGTTAGGATTTTTTTGAGGATCAAATTATTGGCCCGAGGGTGGAACTATGGAGCCGTTCCACCCATGTTTGGTTCTCTCGTAATAATATCCACCCCATAAAACTCTCACATTTCACCTTAGTTCATCGTATCAACATGAAATGTGGGGAACTAACTCCCCGATGGAACTAGTTATGTTATTCCTTGCTTTACTGTATTTCCACACAATACTAACTTCATGCTTCTCTCCACTTTGCATTGTGGGTCATCCTTTGGTTTGGGGATCTAATTGCCCTACAAAACCATTCCACCAAATTCCGATTCTTATGTACCATTGTTTTCCCAAAATATGCTATTCCTTGACCCCAAACTCCTTCATTGTAGATCCAAAGCCACTGCGGGGAACCGTTGGCCGGGAGAACTGCATCTAATTATACTTGGTTCCTCCATAGCCCCTCCGATCCACACTACACTAAAGCTTCCTTTTTGGGCCCAAAACTAATGCGGGAACTTAGAGCCCGAAGGAACTTGTTCTTGAGTTCCATTTGCCACCCAAAAATACATAATACACCGTGGATGACCCATTTTTCTATTTTTCCTTTATTTTTCTAAGTCTTTTGGCCAAGTAGGAAATATGGAGGTTATGTAAAGGAAAGGGGAAGTCTTAGAACACTCAAATCTTCCATTTTTATCAGTTTTATCCTTGTTCAAGTCTAAATAATTACTGTAAGTTATCAAAATACCTGAAAAGGGGGAATTTTGGATAACAAGTTCCTTTCACTTCTTGGTCACATTTTAATACTTGGGTTGACCTTTTAGTTGTCAATTATGAAATTCAAACACGAGATTCATATATATATATATATATATACTTAGTTACTTCTTCTAAATAAGGGGCCAAACACTATAAAAATTATCTATTACCACCTAAGCTTGTACAAAGGCACAAGAGCACTACAAAGCATACATGTAACACATTCATACTCATACAAGGGACAAGGGTTGCATTGGTTTGCATACACTGCATAGGTGGGGATTTTATTCTATTTCATCACACACACTTTGCATTTTTAAGACAATCTAGATATAGGACGCTATCATCATGCAACTTGCACAAGGGAAAACTAGGGCATGAGACACAAATACACACACACTCACAAAACTACATGGAATTTGATATGTAGTGCAATGCTAGGTCATAAATTCACTCTTTGGGTGATTGTTGAGGTTAGTCTGAATCCACATTTTGCATCTTTTATATTATATTTGATGTGGTTTGTGGGCATGTGCAGCTAGTCATTTGTTTTTAGGTTAAAGGTGCGACCAAAACCTAACAATGAAACCAAAGTGATAAAGAATGAGTAATAATGAAGACCTTCTAACCCGAAAAGGCCAAGTTCGAGCATCTAAGGCACACAAGTTACCGATCACTACTAGTGCCTCGGAGTGCTCCTGTCCTCCTGTAGGTTCTTCTTTCTTGTACATTTATGAAGTTTTGAACCCTCATCGAGTCTTTGCGATGATGTTTCTAACTGTTCCAGCAGATGCATAGTCACGATCACTATCGGGTTGCATGAATGAACTAAGTCATCTTTCTCCTTCATTTTCTTAGGGTTTTACATTGTTGAATGCTTAGTACTTGCACATTACTGTACTTAATTATCTAAATATAATTTGTTACAATAAGTTACTCTGAAATAAGATTTAATTCAAATTAGATTAAATCATTTGGTGAACCCAATCAATCAAACCCTACCTTTTAAACATGCATCAAATCCTCTCTCCTTTTTATGAATTTATGGACCAATCCTCTTACCCATCCTATGCACCCACTAGGGTTTCTTGCATGGCTTCCATTGCTACTAATTTTATGTAGGTCTGTACCCAACACCCTCCCTACTTCAACCCTCCAATTCCCAACCCAACTATTAATGTGGTCACCACTCAACGCAATAGAAACCCATGGCTCCACCCGTCTCTATTCCACCACCTATTACCTCTATAGTTCCTACCAACACCTCCAAAGGTTATGATATCATTGAGAAACTAAATAATACATAACCAAAATATCCCTTTATGATATTTTACGCAATGCACCAGATTGTCATCATACATTAGAGGCTTCCTATGTTCCATTCAAATTGCAAGTGACAATCCCCTTATTGCCTTCACCCATCTTATTCAATCCCTCAAAACCTACCACATGCCATATCATTCAGTAATGAGGATATCCCTCCTACTGCCATTGGTGATCATTCATCACCTTTTCTTATTACAGATATTATTGGCTGCCATCATATCAAGCGCATACTAATTAACAATGGCTCCACTCTAAATCTATGTTCCCTCTCATTACTCACGCAACTACAAATTCCTGATAGTCGATCACCAAATCCTCTACCCTTGTTTGTGGATATGATTATACTACTCAAACATGCATCGACACCATCACCTTACCTTTACAGTTGGGCCCAAAACCCTTCCCACATTGTTCTATATCATTGATACATCATTTCAGTTCAATTGTTTACTTGGTAGACCATGGATCCACACTATGCATGTTATTCCTTCTACGGTTCATCAATGTGTTAAATTATTACATGATGGATATGAGCATACTATTTCTCCAACGTAGAACCATTAAAATTATTCTTAATAGACCTAACCACTACCATTCCTATACCCCCACTTAATCCAATTCCCTACAATACTATTGATACATACGATGTCGGTGAATCTAGTGCTTCCATTTTTTTCGCCTCCACATTCACCCCTTCCATCCCTACACATACTACTAATCTTATTTCCCCTACCATATCTCCCTCCATCACTACCACTATTCCACCCTTTATTGATTCTCCTAGCCCTACATCCACCACCCCTCCTCTTAATATCCTTGATAATGCTACCCAACAAGATAATGTCAACACCGATGATTCCAATGATGAGGTCGATGTCGTAGAACTTACCAATGAAAAGTTGTGCAACCTCAATTTTACTCCTCTTGAGGTAGATGAATCCTATTTCTAAGACACCTTCATTGCTATTGGCCCAGGTGAGTATCAATTCAAGCAACCTCCTCCCCGTAGACACCAAAAATGGGTCACACTCCCTTTGGCCCTCGTCGAATAACCAACTCAAACATATTCACCTAACCATGGCCCCTTCCACCCTACATTAATATTAATTTAATTAACTTAATTAAATAAATACCCATCCTCACAATATTCATTACTTAATTATTTTAAGTAAGCTAAATTTCCACCTCACCTAACCACCTCACCTTAGACCTATTCTTGGCATGTTTCCATAATTAACTAAGACCTAATATTACTTGCCTTAATGAGCTAAGATTTGGTCTAACCCTAAAATCACATGCCTAAGATTTCTCTAACCACATTCCCGCTCATTAGAAGGGAAGATTCTATTATGATATGTGGAAAAAGGAACGAATCTGATCCAAAAGATGTGAGATCTGCCATTTTTAGTAAACCTAGGGAATCTTGCCTTAACCGACACCGGTCACACCTAAATTGATGCCAGTCAACCTGGAACCATCGTCGGTTACCATTTATTCACCTTAGCAACCTTGTTTTTGGGGTTGGCACATTTTGAGAGCAAGAGGACGAGAAGAGAGATGTATGCAAGTAAAAACTAGAGTCTTTTCACGCACCTAGACATCCATAGCCAACATCAGGACAAATCCAGAAGCATTTGCACTCATGGTAACATTTTGGGAAGCATCACTATTGCACCAAGCTCCATTCCACCAACCGATCATCACCACCACCCAACCATTGGACCTGCAACATTGGTAAGTGTTTTTATCATTAATCATTTCCATTCTTATTCTACTCATAGAGTTGTTATCATTTTCTATTATCATTCTTCCATTAACATTCCCATTCCTCCATAGCCTTCTTTTTGGAAAACTCAAAACCTCACCCACCCTTTTATCAGATCACCTATCCTGCCCTTCCACCTCTCTGAGTGTTCTCAAGCATTTCCACAGACCTCGCCATCCCCTTCTTTAGCTCCATCTAACCTCACCTAGACTCTACAATAAGGTCTTCATTGAACTATTGTCACCCTTTGTACGATGCCGGTTACCCATAACCATCGTCGGTCTCCCTTAAACCGTTGTTGGTTATACCTAACCGACATCAATCTCTGTGTTTCATACCCTGTGCCAATAACAAAACCAAAAACCTTTTACCAAATAACTTAAACAACCTAAAACCTGACTCGACTAGTTCCAGTACTCTGACATCTACCAACCCTTCAGATCTGACTATAGCCTAGCCTGTTATATTATATTTTCTTATTGTGATTGAATGAGATACCTAAATCATATCAACTACAGTAGGAATTTTCTTATTTCTCGCATTAATTTATTTTAAATAGTGGATTAACAACCATCTAGGGAGTATCACACTTCCTGGATCTAGCATACGCTAGGCAGTCCACTGTCATATATTATTTAACTATTCTTTTGTGGTCTTGTTTTCTATTTCAGGTAGTTCCTCCCAGCCAAAAGGAAGCTCTCACAATCGGCATTGGATCGAGAAGTCAAAACGCATGCAACAACCATCAACCGATCATCAATAATAGGTATTCCTCCTCAGCCCTTACCCTTATCTGTTTTGTCTCAATAAATTAAAGAAAATGATGAAAATTTTTGGCATGCCTAGTGGGACCCATCAGGGTTCTATTGCATTTTCTTCATTTCTAGGTAAAAGTTGTGTGTTTTTTCCTTTAAAAGGCTTACACAAGAAACTTTCTTCCCTAGTAATTCTCTCTTCTTTCTAATTGCTCTAAAAGAAACATTCCTCTTGGTGCATTTAAAAGAATCATTATTCTTTCTTGCTTTTTTCATGTAGTGAAAAATCATACCCTCTCCTATTCATCATTTGCTTCATCGAACGTAATATTTTTGATTTGGTCTTAAAATTAGTTATTTTACATTCTGATTTACTGCATTTAGATCACACTAAAATGAGGGCAACCTATATGTTGGAAGTCATGCCCAGCTAATGGTTGACACAAAGAATCGTAGAAAGCACATTCTCTCTCTCTCTCTCTGTGTCTTACCAAACTGCATAAAATTGAAATGTACATATCTTTCTTAAACAACATCTTACATGGGAACACCATTAGCGATCACATGATCTCGATAGGTAGGTACTTCCCAGCCTCCTTACTTCAGTCGAGTCATTACCTCGTAAGACTACGCGCCTCGCCATAACATACCTGAAACCTATCCTTTTAGATATCCTTCTTCGTAGGAAGCCTTCCTCACCAAAAAATCTACTCTAAATTCATGAGTTAGTCTTATAAATAGCATAAGCTCAACACATTAAAATCACTTGTTGGATACGTGTTTTTTTAGCATTTGATTGACATGCATTTTGAGGTGTGAGGATACGTCTCCACATTTTCTATTCTTTTTCCTTACACACTCCATAATCACAGTTGGAGGATTCTCGATTCTTCTAAGTGTGTCAGGACCTCATTATATCATCTCCGTGCTTCGGGTTGATCATTCATCTCGATCTCGCCATACAACAATCCATTTTTATACATCTTTCTAATTTTCACAGTAATTGGCATTGGTTACCCCGACCGGCATCGAGTTTGCTTAACCAACATCGGTTTTTCTATTCTCTTGGGTTAAATTGCCTAAAGAACCCTTATTTCATTTTCTTTGTTTGTTAGAGTTCTTGTGAGTCTTTGTACTCTCTAGGATTTGATAAAAATCATCACATAAATTTTTTATCTAACCGATGACAATATTTGCTTCATCTGGTAAAAATGTTCTGTATCACACTAATCAACGCCGGTAAAAATGTTCTTGAGCTAGCCGGGATGGTTGTTAGGTATGTAACTCTAGAAGGTAGATTTGTGACTATACCTCAAAAACACTTGATATTTCTTAAACACTTTCATAGAAATATAATCATCACTTCCCCACTACTTGATAAACTCACTAGAGAAATCAATTAGGAAGTTCAGAAAGCCATTATAGAGATGTCCCTCTGCGCATCAAGGGCTAATCCTGCTGATCCATTGCACACTCGCTTCAAACTGCCCCGTATGAATCCTGCTCCACCCTCTTCCTCCATTCCTCCCCACGCCACACCGCCTTCATTCCCCCTTGCTGGAAAGGAAGATTGAAGCTGCTGCTTCTAGCAAGAAAAGAAAGGACATAAAAACTAAAATCCCTACTTCTCAACGGGTCCTCAGAAGTCACAAAGACCTTGAGCTTGCTAAGAACCTCCTGCATATCAGCCAACCGATGGAGGAACCTAAGGAGGAGGACTTGATGGGCAGTGGGACAGGATGGAAAAGGAAATACAAGAACTCAAAGGGGTTATAAAAAATATGGAAAAAGCTAAGGGAAAAGGAATACTGCAAAGTGATGATGAGGAGGGGGTTATTGTTGAATTATTCAAGAAGTTACGGTCTGGATGGCGTAATGGGAAATGTAAAAATTCGCAATGAATGCATACCATCTACCCTTAAAAGTATTTATAATTTCATTGAACAACATGTTCATAGTGTGTGCGATTTAAGTGGGAATAATGAAGACATTTGGGGCCCCAAAGAGAAAAGGGATATAGCAATTGCCCGAGGATAGATGAAAGACTCCTCTCGTGCCACAACCATTGCCTTCTTCATGTCATTTGCAGTTATCAAAACTAAAATTGACAGGGATATCAAGTAATGGGGTCTTTGTGTTCTTGTTTCTTTGGCTGCGAAGTTCTTGATAACTGGTGGTTCTGGAGCTATTTTTTGGTGAAGTTGTTATATGATGTATATCTTTTGTTTGCTTTTTGATCTCTTGTGATACTTTTTGGATCATTGTATGTCCGGATCCTTTCTTCTAATATGTTGTCTTATCTGGCTGATGAGCCCTCTTTGGTTGGTTGTTTTTCCCTTCTCTGGGCTATTTCTCTCACCTATGATATCTGGATTTTGAGCCCTTTTGTATACAGGGTATAGTCCCTTCAAAACTATTTTCCCTTAATAAAAAAAATGTTGGTTACCCCTGAACCGGTATTGGTCACCCTTAAACGTTGTCACTTACCCTGTGCTGAATATCAGCTGATACATTACCCAAATCCACCCATAAACACCTATTTTCTTCATTCCTACCGCTTCTCTCTCGTATCATCGCTGAGGATACAACATCACCTGATATACATTCATTCACATGGTGTTGACTTGCAATCAAGCTAACGCTCTTATATTTCACGCGAGTTGTCAACCACTCCCACCTAGTCCTTCACCACCCTCTATCATGTCACCCATGGATCCAACCCTACCTACCACCATTGCCATAGGCGATGAAGAATTTGCACGAATCCTTGATCAGAATCCCACAACCTTATAGTTCTACCTTTCCCACTCTTCCACTTGAGACTCCTTAGGTCAGTTGATATATGGCATGCCTATATCCATCTCTCCTTCCCTTATTCCCACTCTTGCATTAGCCCCTAATAATGCAACATTACCTTAACGTACTTCACCCCGGTGGTTTCACAGGTCAGGACCCATACCCCATGCTATGACTGCTGCATCTCGATATCGATTGCACATGTAGTATCTATTGTCCCCTCATCAACCACCCAAACCATAACCTCATATGCGCCATTGTCTCATAGATACCGATTGCAACACAACCACCCGTGGTGTCGGTGACCCCTACTCCATTCCGAATCTTGTCCTCTCCATCCCACAATCTCTGCCCCTAATCACTACTAGAGTCACTATGACCATCCCACCTACATACACATACTATCAATAACCCCCTATCTCGTCCGTCACCCATTCTAGATATATGCCCTCTATGTCGATCCCCTATTTTCAACCTCCCTATTTGGCATCACCATACACTGGAATGCTACCCACATCACATGTTTAGTACCAGCCCTCCTACGCCACAAGAGGAGCCCTTCCACCACAACCTACCAATGACCTCATAAAATTAATGATGGAAAGGATGCAGACGCTAGAAGCATTGGTTTTTGGCTCACGTAATTCTCTCACCTATGATGAAATTTATAATGAGCCCATTCATCCATCCATCCCTATTCACCCATACCATGTACATTGGGAAATGCCAAAATTCAACCATTTCAATAGTAAAGAAGACCCACAACAACATTTGCGGTCTTTCAAACATGGGTGTTACTTGATCACCCATGATGATGCTTTACTCCTACGGACCTTCCCGATGTCCCTGACAGGACCTGCATTGACTGGTACAGTGGGCTACCAAGACACTCCATCTACTTGTTTAACCAAGTAGCCCAAGCCTTCTTAGACCACTTCTCAATCAACATTGTTAAGAAGGTCACCATGAATGATCTTTATTCCACATGACAATACGACGATGAGTCTATCACTGACTTTGTCACTCACTAGCGCAACCTAATTAACTAGCTCACATTTCAATTACCTCAAAATAAACTCATAGAGTTGTTTAATCGGGATTACACTAGACACATCTCACCAACCCTATAGGTGCAAAAATTTTGCACTTTTGACGAGGCATTCATCATGGCATGGAATTGGAAATTCGTGTTATTGAAGGGAAGAAAATTCAACTTCGTAACAAGAACATCACGTTCAAATAAAATGATGCTTCATCTTTGAAATGCCAAACAACTATTCAAAACCCAAAGGATCTACCAACACCGTAGTTCTCAAGGCTCTCCCCCTCATCAATCAAACCTAGCCAAACCTCCTTCTAATCTCTCTCCCATCCAAGATTTCCAGTTTAGACGAGAACAATGAAAGTACACTTCAATAAGAGAATATTATACTTCATTTTGAAAATCTTGTTAAAGCTGGTGCCATTACCCTTCCACCTATAAAACCACACACTAGTTTTGACCCTGAGCACCCCATGCCCACGTGGTATAAGGAACATGACTTTTACAACTATCATCGTGTCAAAGGTCATAGCGATAATAACTACATCACCTTCAAGAATATCGTCCAAGAAATGTTAGACAACGAAGATCTAGTCTTGTATACCCCAATGCACCTGCTAACCAAAACCTACATATCTTCAAGAAGCCATTCCCTAATCATGCCCCATCTTCCAACCAAGATGGTGACACTTCAAACAATGATAACAATGTCCGTGAGGTCCACACTTTTTTAATGACATACCAGTTGCTTCCCAATTTCCTCATGTTCCTTCCATAGATGAAATCTTAGTCCGAGCTCCCCTACCTACACCAGAACCTATTTCATGTACTCCACCCATAGAGGAACCCCTTCATTTTCTCCTTCACCATGGAAGAGCCTATAATTAACATGCCACCTTTGACCCCTCAAATTTTTGAGCAGTTTTCAGTGGCACCTCTCCTACTCATAGGAGATACATGTCCACAATCTACGTCATCATAAAGAGAGTCCACCTTTCGGCCCTTCCTCTCCTCTACCCATGGCGAATCATATCGAAATACCATTTCCTTTAGATGGCCATTCACCACCGAACTTCAAGATCCCGCTGATCTGTTGTCGGCTCTCTTACCCACAAAGTCTAGAGGCTAGCCATTTCCCTGTATCTCAAAACATTTCACAGGGATCACTACCCAATCCACATCGGCCCCACCTACAACAGTACCATTTTCACGCTTTTCCGATCGCTGGACTATGCTTGATCGAGCCTTTCTTGGGACACCTTCTACTTCCAGCCAACTCAAATACAACTGTCACTCATTGACACCTCCACTATCTATCCAAAAGTGTTTTGAGCAACCAAACCAAACACAACCACGACTATTGCAACACCTTCCACATCACCAACCGTAGCCCAACACACACCTCTACCCACAACCCAACATACATCTATGCCAAACACCTACCCATGCCTATATCACCTCCCTTACCTAAACCCATCACCACCTTAGGGTCATACTAACATAAAACCTTACTCACCCACCCATCAAATTAGATTTAGCCACTTCTTCCAAAACTAACACTAAACTTACCCCGGCCCCTAAAAAGAAGATCCAACCTCCTAGGCCTCATACACCAACCTCTCCTACCACACCATTATCACCTTCACCCCTTCCGTCCATCCTAGGGCCTCACCCCTCGACCCTGGCCAAGAAATCATCTTCCATCGGAAAACAAAGAGCAAAAATCCCATCTCTGCATCACGGACTCTAATATACCCAAGCAATCCACACAACTTCCGCCCTCACCCATAACCTTCTTACCACCCATACCTCCACTACCATCCATAACTTCTTCACTACCCATGACACTTTCTTCTCTTTCACTCACACCTTCTACCCAACCTCTACCAACCACCTCTCAGTAGCATCTCGGTTACCCCCGTGGGTCACCCATCCTCTTCCACCATCTCGCTTTACCTTCCACCTCTTGCACATCCGTGTCACCTTTCCCCAAAAAGGTGTAACCTAAAGCTAATAATCCGCTACCCTTTAATAAGGTAGTTAAACCAGCCAAAACTTCCATCGCAAGATCTTTTACCATGCCCGTACCCAAGTGGATGCAACCAAGACCTAAGAATACTCCACACACCAAACTAGTGGACCAATCCATTCCCCCTCCTATAAAGCTCCTTCCTCCACAATTAGCCACATCTTTACCCAAACCTACATTCACCTCCCATTGTGATCCAATAGCAGGATCCTACGCCAAAATATTAACCAATATCCTTGAAACTTCTGTCATCATATTACCACCTCTTGACATTACGAACCACTCAAACCCAAACCAAAAGGGTTTGACAAAACTAAAAATCTTTGCCTACCATCGTGTGCTAGGACACGATGTAGAGAACTTTAAGGCTTAAAAAACTGCTCTTGTCCAATTGTGTCCTCCCAAAGAAAATTTTGACGACGATGATCTTTTTGATGAGGACCCAATTTTGCCTTCACCAATTTCCACAGATCTTCTCCCATTACCTCCTCAGTGACCAAAATTTCCAGCCCCACAACTCTTTAATCCATCCCCGAGATTCAAGTTTAACATGGTATGTATAAGAGAGTTTGCCAAACCACCACTCAAATGCCAATACACCCTACTCATTTCACAAGGGTCATATCAACCACTAGTGTTTTGTCCCTCATGCCGTTATACCTTCCATGACACACCTTCTTCATCTACCTCCCCTCAAATTAACATGGTTCACGTTACCACCCATGCCCGTAAAGACAAAGGAAATGGAAAGACAACGCTGGTCCATTAACCAACCCTGTAACCAACATACCATCTGCACCCATACCCAAATTTACTATTTGAGGTCTTACATATCCTATTTCTGATGGGGTCACACACCGCACAATGCTTAAACAACTACACCAATCCCCTTGTAAAATGTCTTTATATGACCTTGTCCAAACCTCTGAGTCACATTGTCAAGCCCTCATGGAGGTCCTTCAATCTATTGAGGTTTTACTAAATGAACCCACGCTCGTAGCCTTCATCATTACTCCTCACCACATAACCTCTCTCACTATGTCATCGCCTTTGTCTACACCTCTACCTACTCACCAAGTGGTTGCCTTCAACTTTTTAGATGAAGATATCGCTCCCTTCTAGTCCGACGACCCCGAACCCACTCTTTTCATCTCTGTATTTATCAATAATATATGCATACGACATGTTATGATCGATGGTGGTGCTAGTATTAACATCATCTCCTCCCATGCATACGACCAAATGTGAATACCTGCCAATTGCATGCATGGTAACCCAGTTATGTTGCGCTCCTTCAATGATGTCATGACCTCTACCCTAGGTACCGTCATTCTCCATGTCCGCGTGGGTCCCCACACTATCCCAGAACTTTTCTATGTCCTAGAAGGGGAGTTCCAGTATAACTTGTTGCTTGGCTGACCTTGGATCCATGCTTTATGAGTTGTGTCCCTTCGAATTTACACCGATGCCTCAAATTTGAACACGAGGGACATAATTACACCATCCTTTCTAACTGTCACCTTTCAAGACCTGTAACTTGCTATACTGACTCAATGATGTGCTTGTACCAATCAAGGCATTTGCCACTATTCCTACTTCACCTTCACCTACAAGTCCATCCACCAAAACTACCACTACCTCTTCTACATCTAACCTTGCTATCCCCACTACTGCCGTAGCCTCTATCGCTCGCCTACCTATTTCCCCATCATCTAGCGAGATTTCTATCCCTGCTACCCACATACCAACTACTGATCCCTTAGAAGGTGTTTTTCAATAGTTTCTACTTGGGTTCCACCTATGAATTCCACAGGCATCTCACAACTTAGATCATAGTGAAATCATGGAAGTGTAATCAACATGTTACACTACTTTGCGCAAAGTTTTAGAGTCATGTATGCCATTCTCAATTCCATGATGACACACTTGTCATTAGGAATTTTTCATCTCACTTTAATCACTTATTCAGTTATATGGATTCACAAACATAGATGTTGTGAATAATTACAAGTCTTGAATAATGTACAAATCCAATTTAACCTATAAGGAGACGTACCACTATGTCATCCTATGATGTCTATGAGAAATTAAGCGTCTCCGTAACAATTCAACTACTTAATAGACCACTTCCCTTCCCATAGCCATCCTAAGTTGATATAAGGGTGTGTACCCAGGAGGTCTAATCTATTTTTGTAACTCTATCAAGTTTGTACTTAAATAAACACTATGCCACAATCCAATCTCTTGATGAGACAACTCAGTACAGCTGCTAAACAACAATATCCTAATAGTGACAACCATCATTATAGGGATACGAATGCGTAGTAGATGTAGTGAGTTATCCCGCCAAAAATCCTGTATTGGAACATGGATTCTATTGTTTTCAAGGTAATCATTAATCATGGTAGAAAATTCTAGGCCTCACGACACCTTCTCCTCGAATGGGTCATACCTAAGATCCGATTTAAGTTGATACCATGACCTTTAATCTCCAAAACACTTAGTTACCTTACTAGATCTCATGCCCAAGATAACCATAAATGGAAAACAATACTATCTAGGTCTTTGATCAATATTACAGTTTAAATATTTCCTTAGCTTAATTAGTTCATCCCATATTTCAATATTTCACATTATTAGATATATGTATCAACATATAGCTAATTATTTAGGTATGTCTCATACTTTTATCAAGAACAATAGACTATTGACGCCAATCAACACTTTAGCATAAACACATCACTTTTCTTAGTTGTAGCTTAATTAAAAGCATTCATTTGTTTTATTATATCCATCAAGTATGATATGTTTAGAGTATCTGATATGTTAGATTGCATGCGCTACTTGTCAATTCATCGTCTCCTGTTATAGCATTTATACATATGATCCTTAATCTCTTTTATTATGTCACTTACTAATCCTCTTTAGAGATAATTACAGTCTTGACTAGGGTTAGGGTTCAATTACTATGTTCTTTCTAACTTAGTAAGTATGTTCCCTTTTACTTTCGTTGTAAAATGAATATCATACTTATATGTTCATAATGATGCATTATGGAATAGCCCTTTTTTAACACATTATCATCTCATAGCACAAATTATGACATTTATGTAATTCCAAAATAGTGAACCATTCTGATTATATCTTCTTATCGATGAACATAATCTCTTTTGATTAATGGTTTTGTGCATATTCCTTATAAGGGACCTAGTATTACTTTCATAAGAACTCTCTATTACATTCTTATATATTTTGATATGGTTTAGTATCACCTAAGTTTATAAATCAACTATAGCACAAATGTACCCACTTATCATAACCTTACTATGGTTCCATGATCATCCAACTGATTACTTAGAACATCCATTCAAGATAGAAAAACTTATTACTAGGCACTTTTCACTGGTTAAGTACACCCTATTCACAACCTTTGATGAACTTAACACAAAGTATACTAGTAGGTTGATATAATACATTAAATACTTAGGAAGTCACCCACTGGTAACTTTATCTAATTCCAAGTATATTTAACACTTCATTACTTAGTACATAAGATTCATATGCAAACATTCCATTCATAGCTTCATTTTCTTCTCCTTAGCATCCACACCTAGGTTGGGTGTAGCACTTTTTATTTGATTATACTAAGGATTAATAGAATAGTAACTTAAATACTAACTACCTATCTTTATTAATTGCAGATCTAAAAACTCATCATTTTCCAATTAATCACCTTTAAATCAAGATATTGCAACATGAAATCTGACTTTAATTCATTCCAGAAATAAGTACAATTCATGTTTATAAGAATGATCATAATCTTTCCTTCCAAAGTTTAAAACAATCACATTAAATGGTCCAGGCCTTTCTCATTTCCGAGAAGAATTATTTCATTTAAGGATACCCAAAATTAGTCATATCTTCAAACTTTCCTCGATCAAAAGAATAAACTAAACTACATATATCACCCTTCTTTCACGACGTCCATCTATAAAATTGTTAGCATGATTAAGTTCACATGAAATGAGCATGATAAGCTCTAACTCTTCATAACGACATGCTCTATTTAATTATTTCATAAAAATAATTGTTATTATGTTTATGAAATAATATTACAGATCTTAAGAAGGTAAACACTTCTTTCATAAACATGTCAGGAGAAACCAATTTAATGAGTCATGAAAGAAAGAAATTTTAGTCGTATACTTTAACACTACTTATTATGTCACTAATAGTCAATCACTTAAGTTATAAGAGAAACATGAGAATCCTAAATATTCAACAAACCAAAGTACAAGAGTAACATGATTTCATTCATGCAATCCCATACTTGCATTCCTGAAATTGTTTACTCAACAATTAAGTAGTCATATATACTAAGTATCACAATCAAGCAATATCACTAATCTTAATCAACAGAACCGAAAAATGATTTTACATCACCCTAGGTCAATTAAGGTCCAAGTATTAATGTCAAGAGCATTTAATAAAAGGTAAGATATTAAAATGAATAACCTCAAGGATGAGAGAACAATCATAACATCATGCTATATAACAACGGGTAAAATTCAAGGAACAAGTTACATAGCCAAAACTTACATTGACATGAAAAATTCATTTGTTCTTTCTATGCTTAGGAAAAAGAAACATAATTCCACACTTCAGTGTTGTTATCAAACATATCAATACTCCGTAAACACTATAAGCATTTCACAGTCTCTAAGAGAGCAATTACCATGTGGAGTCATGATAAAATGATTATCATTAATCCAAATAGCCTAACTAGAAATTCATTATCCCATGAGTTTTCTCATAACAAATTTCAAATGAATACAAACAGTTATTGCTCGGAAAGTCAAGAACTCCATTAGAACATTAAAATGATCTACTAACCCATTCCAATGACTAAGGTTAGAGCATACCGAACTATATTAAAGAAAATCTAATGAAATCGATAAGGAACATTTTTAATGTCAATAAATCAATGTAATACCTAAGGGAAAGTAGGATATAGTTTTATAAGAGTTAAAGAGTCAAACTTCCAAGTGAACTAGAATACCACCCGATGCTACATAGTTTTGTACAAAAACATAACACCCACCAAGGATCTAACACATTCCTATGGACTCAATTGGATGAAAAAACCATATAAAATATCCAATAAGAGGAGGAGTTTAATACTTCAAACATTGCGACCCTTAATGGGTTTTGACACAAACTCGATCCAACCAATTTTTCAAGAAAATAACATAGTATGGTCATTAAGATCAATCAATATTTTTTCGTTTCAATTACTACGAAGGAGCAATATCACCTAATTTTCCAATCTAGAAGCTAAGAGGTTTTCTATCTCATCAACATTAATCCCTAGCCACACTTAACTATCCAAATTAAGTTATTTGAAACTTAAAACAAGTTTTAGACATAACTAAACAATACACCAAAAGGATCATCGAGATTCATGAAATTGTTCCATGTCATTTTCTAAAACTTCTTGCAACCTAAATGGTAGTTCACCATCGGTCTTTAGATAACCACCAAACCTTCTTACAGATTTTGAATCCATGACAAAGGGTAAACAATAAACTAGGCTAAGCATAGTCAAGTCCATAAGGATCTCAGAAATCAAATACAACTGATTTTAACAGTCTATACATTAAAATAAATAAGTACTCACTAAAAGGAGGTTTTTTAATACTTTTAGGACTGCATGGTCTAATACATAAGATTGTATGAGCACAACTTACCTATTTTAGATGGTTCTAATGAACTACACTATACCACAATTCTTCCAAGGAATAGGAGGTTCTTATTCGAAATCAATTTTTCTTTGAAACTCAGCATGGCATTGTTAGTAGAACAACCAAGCTTTAAGAAAATCACAGTAACTATGGTCAATAATTTATCTCTCTGAATATCATACAAGATTTTCACATGAGCACATCTAATTCCCCATTAACAAGAGAAATATGATTAAAATAGAAGCATTTGAGTGCAAAGTGAGATGGACTTTGTCTTTTACAGAACCCAACTCTAAAACATAATATTTCCTCAACGTGTATTAAACCCGAGATAGAGTCATACTTTGCCATGGTTATTGATGAGGCCAATTGGAGGCCAATATGAATAAACAAAACGGTCAACCAAATCACAATAGCATGATGAGAAACAATCAACCTAGTTTTAAACAATTATACAATTTGTTGTTAGAAAACACAATTTTTTTATCCACCATACGTATCTCTCGGAGTTAGATCTTATACGTCGATTCAAAGATTCACTAATTGATGAAGATGCATACTTTGTGTTAATAAAATTTTCCCTTATACCTTATAGACTCGAAATTGAACATTGAGACCAATTCTTTTCTTCGAGAATATCTACTTACTAGACTCAAACCTAGTCGACTAATTAAACAATCAACACATATAAAAAGATAAAGCACTACTCCCCAAGGATATATATATTATTTAAAAAAAATCAATCAAGTGAATACCTGAAAATGGAGAGTTATCTTCAGCATAACCACACAAACACTAGCTTCCATTTTTCCACATTATCTTAATAATTTTCATATAATCCCAAAAGAGATGGGTATCATTAAAAAAATTTATATAGTATCAAAAATACCAAACACAGATGTGCATTAAGATTTCAAAATAACACTTTAGCGTATCAAGCCAAGAGCCATTTAACATTACAGTCACAACACACATTCAAACTCAAGAAATGTGTTATTCCTTAACAATAATCAATCACATTCAAGCCTACACCCAGTAATTCATTTCCAAACAACATACATCACGAATCAATGGTAGTTCATACTCTACAAAAGTAAAATATTAAATCGATTCCACACCACCAAAATTAAGAATACATATTTCATTCAAGGTATTGTTCTTTTTGTGAAATGACTAAATGGAGCAAGTTATTATAATAAGTTATGACATATCATGCATGTTACGCCTATCCTTTCTTCCTTGAAATGTTCCCACAGCTTCTTTTGAAAATCCTTAAATTTTGAAGTGAATTCCATCATCCAACCAAAACATAATGATTTCTCAATATTTATTGAGTGCAGGGATATTTTTTGTCCATCGACTCAATGTTGAATTCATCATGCAACATCTCAATAACATACAATTCAATTTTTCCTTGCATGTAAAGCTTCAACGAAAATATTGCAATGGAATGAATCAACAACCACAAACTACCTTGTTTCCCTCAAACGGTCCATGCATTTCCCGACATAGGTGGGTGTTTTAATTCGTAATAAATGACATTAATGTAGGAGTCCATTGAGATCTTTTCCATGTTTATCAAGCCACTGTTTTTAGCTTTCAAATTTAGTGAAGTCACATTCATGTCATGCGATGCACTTAAAGTTTTGTTAAACTGAAATACCTCCTCTTTAGAATTCGGTTGGCAGGAATAATAAATAAAACAATAAAATAATTGTTGGTACAGATATTTAGGTGGTGGGGTGCCAACTCACCTCCTTATTTAATTTGACAACCATAGATTATGTAACAATATTTAAAGAGAACATATAATATCCTAAGAAATAGCAAATTCAGATGCCCTTCCTTTATACGTCTTAAGGCTTCACACAATTAATATGTTATACAACCTTTATAATATCTAAAGGAATGCCCAAATCTAGCTCCTTAATCAATAGGTTCACAAGTTAAGTTTAAAACCATACTACTGAAATTAGATTGTTCCATGCTTATTTAAAATTAAGAAATATCTAGTAGTAGGTATTTAACTACTTTAGACTTTGTGTATTCCCTTTTTTAATATATATAAAGTAGTAATAAAGTTATCTTTGATCAAGAAAGTTTCTTGTATGTTCTTCATGGGTACTAATACTTTTAATTTCAATAATCAAGTCCTTGAATACACAATTGTAGTCCTTCATCTATGAAAATCGACCATGATAGCATTAGGTTAGGTAGACTATTGGGTGGTCTGCTTAAGACCAATAATTAGTCACAAGGAAGTCTTAATCGTATTCCAAGTTTTGGTTGTTAAGTGAACTAACGAAATATCAAAGCCTTAACATAACTTAGTTAAAAACTATAATGTTAACAATTTATTAGAGATGAGCAAAAACATCACTAATCACTTTCAAGGCATAAATTTACGCCAAGGATTTCATTACATACTACATCAAAACGACGTAATGTCCCCTTAGCAAATTAGTTCATTTTTAAGATAGGCCCAAAAATTAACATGGTTTAGATCTAAGGAGCTCATCCTTAGCCTATTCAGGTTATCTTGATTACCTGTTTACATCAAGGTTCACATTAATTATTGATATGCAAAGGTGCAAGTGTCCAAGAACGAAACCATTTGTCCTATCATTCCTTTATCCAAAATAGTGAAACCAGGGGGTGCTACATACCTCCCCTCTTACAAGAATCATCGTCCCGATGATGTGGTCTTTGTTAAATGGAATAAAAAAAATCCACACAGGTTATAATAATGATTTTTTGCATAATAGTCATTACTTCCCAGGATAGTTTATGGTTTTTATATTCGAAACTTAAATTTAGTAGCTGTATCAACTTCTTAGAATACAAATGATCACGCAGTCTATATTATGACATGATTCCTTCATTATAGAAAATCATTTTGTTCAATATATATATATATATATATGAAGATATACAGAAGATATAGTCAAAACAAGTTTTGTAAAGTTGAATCAAACAAAGATTTTTTTTAAAAATAGGAACAATTAGTCCTAATAAGCTTACCTGGTATCCTTTAAGGAATACCTATTCCTTTCTAATAAAACTTACAATGTGTGTGTGCTTGTGGCATTTCATTCAGACAAATAACATTTTCTGTTTTGTTAAAGACTTTTGATTGGAGGGTCAATACTTTGCAGTATTTAATTTATAAGCAAATGTACAATCAATCATTTGTTCTTGATTGTAACTTAAATATTTCATATATCAGCTATCTACCACCTCAACATATCTTACTCTTTTTAACTCATAATCCTAGTCCGATCAAAGAATATTGTCAACTTGGTTATCCAAGCCTATAAAACCATCAAATTTGTTTATTAAGGAAATTTTTAACAAATATTAACTCAAAAACAAATCTTGTGCCTATTTACCTTGTCCTTCAAGCAAGAGGTCTACAAGTTTATAGAATTTTGAGAAAACTGGCTTACCTAAAACTCACAAAGTGTTAAGTAAAAAAGTTTACTTTATAAGCTATAGAATTTGCCATCAACAACTTTTTATTCCATTATTAAGAGTCAACATACTGAAATATGATAATTTTAGTATCTTGGAGTTGAAATAATAATTATATACGTCAAATATTTGATAGAAAACCAAACAATCATTCAGATAAATGCTACTTTATCTGACATAAGCTTAAAATTGAACATTTTTATTCCATACCACCAGGAAGAGTTAGGTTTCACAATTGTTGACCAATTTTTCATTGAGTACAACAAATCCATATATATATATTTTAGCATTGTATAATACTAACCTCAGGAAACCCTTCGCATCTTCCCCAACATCTTATTAGGGATACTTGTTCCTTTCCTTTGTTGTCTATCCTTGTAGTATGCTTCATCATTCGATGCTTGTTCATCTTCTTTAAAGGAAATTTGTTGGCATAATGTCCATTACCACATGTAAAAATCCACCAATAGGTCCCAATTGACCACATTTAACCTTGCTATTTGCAGCAGTATTCTACTTTTTCCTATAGGTTATCACTGTAAGTTTTTAACAATTTTATTTTTGGCAGAACACATTTTCCTACTATGCTTTTTCCACCAAATTTTCTTAGCATTCCGAGATGAAGAAGAATTATCACTCTTATGATCCTTTTCATTTTTATGAGTGGAAATATCTCACATATTTTGTTTTATCCTACTTGGATTTTCCAAATATCATCTTATCGGAAAAAGGTCCAAGTTTATCCAATTTTCCCCCAATTTTGGGTTTAGTTCATCTTTGGATTTGTAAGTCCAAAACTTGCCACCATTGGTCAGTTCATCATTCAAACAACTCCCATGTTATTTGTAAGTAACAAACTCATGTTTTTCTTTTCCAACTTATCATTTTCACCCATCACCAGCTACTCCAAGGCATCTATCAGTTCTGGGTATATCGAAGGATTGACATAATTTTTTCTAACTTTTGCACTGTGGAAACCGCATCAAAATATGACCTAGTTATTTCTTCTCGGTACATCCTTCTCATATCCATTATTATTCTAAAAATAAAATAATTTTTTTAATTAGCGTAAGGACCCAATAAGTCCAAGAGTTGTAACCTTCAACTTTGATACCAAAATGTAACATCCACTTTTTGTCACTTCATATCTAATTTTATTTTTTAATTACTTTATGCAACTAATTTAAATACCCATATATTTAAATCCAACATAAACCTTAATGCAATCCATTTCCATAACTATCATGAACCATGTGCAACTACATGAGAGAGTACTAAACCTATTCATTCTCCCTCAACACTCTATACGAGCCCATACATCAAATGTATCCTTTGGTTCTCCTTTATCATGATATGATATATAAGTGAAGAATCCTAAGTGTCTACTTGGGTTCCACCTATGAATTCCATAGGCATCTCATAGCTTAGATCATAGTGAAATCGCGTCAATGTGATCAACATGTTACACTTCTTTGCACAAAGTTTCAGAGTCATGTATTCCATGCTCAATTCCATGATGCCACACTCATCATTAGGAATTTTTCATCTCACTTTAATCACTTATTTAGTTATATGGATTCACAAATGTAGATTTTGTGAACAGCTACAAGTCTTGAACAAGCTACAAATCTAGTTTAACCTACAAGGAGACGTACCACTATGTCATCCTATGATGCCTATGAGAAATTAAGTGTCTCCGTAACAATTCACCTCATTACTAGACCACTTACCTTCCCATAGCCATCCTAAGTTGATAAAAGGGTGCGTACCTAGGAGGTCCAATCTATTTTTGTAACTCTATCAAGTTTTGTACTTAAAGAAACACTATGCCACAATCCAATCTCTTGATGAGACAACTCAGTACAACTGTTAAACAACAATATCCTAATAGTGACAACCATCATTATAGGGATACGACTACATAGCAGATGTAGTGAGTTATACCGCTAAAAATCCTGTATTGGAACATGGGTTCTATTGTTTTCAAGGTAATTATTAATCATGGTAGAAAAGTCTAGGCATCACGACACCTTCTCCTTGAATGGGTCATACCTAAGATCCTATTTAAGTTTATTACATGACCTTTAATCTCCAAAACACTTAGTTACCTTATAAGATCTCATGCCCAGATAACCATAAATGGAAAACAATACTATCTAGGTCTTTGATCAATATTACAGTTTAAATACTACCCTAGCTTAATCAATTAAGCCCATATTTCGATATTTCACATTATTAGAGATATGTATCTACATATAGCTAATTATTTAGGTATGTCTCATACTTTTATCAAGTACCATAGACTATCGATGCCAATCAACACTTTAGCATAAACACATCACTTTTCTTAGTTGTAGCTTAATTAAGAGCATTCATTTGTTTTATTATATCCATCAAGTATGATATGTTTGGAGTATCTGATATGTTAGATTGGATGCACTACTTCTCAATTCATCATCTCCTATCATAGCCTTTTTACATATGATCCTTAATCTCTTTTATTATGTCACTTACTAATCCTCTTTAGAGATAATTACAGTCTTGACTAGGGTTAGGGTTCAATTACTATGTTCTTTCTAACTTAGTAAGTATGTTTCCTTTTACTTTTTTTGTAAAACGAATATCATACTTATATGTTCATAATGATGCATTATAGAATAGCCTTTTTTAACACATTATCATCTCATAGCACAAATTATCACATTTTTGTAATTCTTGAATAGTGAACCATTCCTTATTATATCTTCTTATCAGATCAACATAAGCTCTTTCGATTAATGGTTTTGTGCATATTCCTTATAAGGGACCTAATTTTACTTTCATAAGAACTCTCTATTACATTCTTATATATTTATATATGGTTTAGTATCACCTAAGTTTATAAATCAACTATAGCACAAATGTACCCACTTATCATAACCTTATTATGGTTCCATGATCATCCAACTGCTTACTTAGCAGTGGCCATTTAAGATAGACAAACTTATTACTAGGCACTTTTCACTGGTTAAGTACACCCTTTTCACAACCTTTGATGAAATTAACACAAAGTATACTAGTAGGTTGATATAATACATTAAATACTTAGGTAGTCACCCACTAGTAACTTGATCTAATTCCAAGTATATTTAACACTTCATTACTTAGTACATAAGATTCATATGCAAACATTCCATTCATAACTTCATTTTCTTCTCCTTAGCATCCACACATAGGTTGTGTGTAGCACTTTTTATTTGATTATACTAAGGTTTAATAGAATATAAATTATATACTAACTACCTATGTTTATTAATTACGAGATATAAAAACTCATCATTTTCCAATTAATCACCTTTAAATCAAGATATTGCAACAAGAAATCTGACGTTAATTCATTCAATAAATAAGTACAATTCATGTTTATAAGAATGATCATAATCTTTCCTTCCAAAGTTTAAAACAATCACATTAAATGGTCCAGGCGTTTCTCATTTTTGAGAAGAATTATTTCATTTAAGAACACCCAAAATCAGTCATATCTTCAAACTTTCCTCGATCAAAATAATAAACTAAACTACATATGTCACCCTTCTTTCATGATGTCCATCTGCAAAATTGTTAGCATCAACCGAGTTCACATGAAATGAGCATGATAAGATCTAACTCTTCATAATGACATGCTCTACTTAATTATTTCATAAAAATAACTCTTATTATTTTTATGAAATAATATTACTGGATCTTAAGAAGGTAAACAATTCTTTCATAAACATGTCAAGAGAAACCAATTTAACGAGTCATGAAAGAAATCAATTTCATTTGTACACTTTAACACAACTTATTCTGTCACTAATAATCAGTCACTTAAGTTGTAAGATAAACATGAGAATCCTAAATATTCAACAAACCAAAGTACAAGAGTAACATGATTTCAGTCATGCAATCCCATACTTGCATGCCTGAAATCGTTTACTCAAAAATTAAGTAGTAATATATAATAAGTATGACAGCCAAACAATATCACTAATCTTACTCAACAAAACTGAAAAATGATTTCATAACATCACCTTAGGTCAATTAAGGTCCAAGCATTAATGTCAAGAGAATTTAATAAAAGGTAAGATATTAAAATGAATAACCTCAAGGATGAGAGAGCAATCATAACATCATGCTATATAACAATGGGTAAAATTCAAGCAACAAGTTACATAGCCAAAACTTACCTTGACATGAAAAATTCATTTGAACTTTCTATGCTTAGGAAAAGAAACATAATTCCACACTTCAGTGTTGTTATCAAACATATCAATACCCCATAAACACTATAAGCATTTCATAGTCTCTAAGAGAGTAGTTACCATGTGGAGTCGTGATTAAACAATTATCATTAATCCAAATAGCCCAACTGGACATTTATTATCCCATGAGTTTTCTCATAACAAATTTCAAATGAATACAAAATGTTATTCCTTGGTAAGTCAAGAACTCCATTAGAACATTAAAATGATCTACTAACCCATTCCACTAGAATAAGGTTAGAGCATACCAAACTATATTAAAGAAAATCTAATGAAATCGATAAGGAACATTTTTAATGTCAAGAAATCACCGTAATCCCTAAGGGAAAGCGGGATATAGTTTTATAAGAGTTAAAGAGTCAAAATTCTAGGTGAATTGGAATAAAACCTAATCCTACACAGTTCTATACAAAAAACATAACATGCACCAAGGATCTAGCACATTACTATGGACTCAATTGGATGAGAAAACCATATAACATATCCATAAGAGGAGTATATTACTTAAAACGTTACGACCCTTAATGGGTTTCGACACAAAACTCGATACAACCAGTTTTTTAACAAAATTAAATCTTATGGTCATCAAGATCAATGAAGATTTGTTTAGTATCAATTAATATGAAGGAGCAATATCACATAATTTTCCAATCCAGAAGCCAAGAGGCTTTCTATCTCAGTCAACATTAATCCCTAGCCACACTTAATTATCCAAATTAAGTTATTTGAAACTTAAAACCAGTTTCGAGACATAACTAAACAACACACCAAAAGGATCATCGAGACTCATGAAATTGTTCCATGTCATTTTCCTAAAAATTCTTGCAATTGTTAAATGGTAGTTCACCACCAGATTAGATAACCACCAAACCTTCTTAACAGATTTTGAATCCATGAAAAGGGTAAACAATACACTAGGCTAAACATAGTCAAGTGCATAAGGATCTCAGAAATCAAATACAACTGATCTTAACAGTCTATATGTTAAAATAAAGAAGTACTCACTAAAAGGATGTTGTTTAATACTTTTACGACCGCATGGTCTAATACATAAGATTTTATGAGAAGAACTTACCTATTTCAAATTGGTTCCAAGTGAATTACACTATACCACAATTCTTCCAGGAATAGGAGGTTCTTAGTCGAAATCAACTTTTCTTTCAAACTCAACATGGCATTGTTAGTAGAACAACCAAACTTTAAGAAAATCATAGTAATAGTGGTCAATAATTTAGCTCTACAAATATCATACAAGATTTTCACAGGAGCACATCTAATTCCCCGTTAACAAGAGAAATATGATTAAAAAGTAGCATTTGAGTGCAAAGTGAGATGGACTTTATCTTTTACATAACCCAACTCTAAAACATAATATTTCCTCAACCTGTATTGAACCATGGTTATTGATGAGGCCAATTGGAATAAGAATAAACAAAATGGTGTCAACCAGATCACAATAGCCTTTGATGAGAAACAACTAAACCCAATTTGCAAACAATTACGACAATTTGTTGATAGAAAACACAATTTTTTTGATCCACCATATGTATCTCTGGAGTTATATCTTATACGTCCATTCAAAGATTCCCTATTCTATGGATGAAGAGGCATACTTTGTGTTAATCAAATTTGCCCTTATTCCTTATAGACTCAAATTGAACATTGAGACCAATTCTTTTTTTCAGAATATTTACTTACTAGACTCAAACCTAGTCGACTAATTAAACAATCGATGCATATAAAAAGATAAAACACTACTCCCCAAGGATATATATTATTTAAAAAGAATCAACCAAAGTTACACCAATCTAGCAATACCTAAAAATGGAGAGTTATCTTCAACATAACCACACAAACACCAGCTTCCATTTTTCCACATTATCTTGTTAAATTTTCATATAATCCCAAAAGAGATGGGTATCATTAAAAAAATTTATATAGTATCACAAAATACCAAACACAAATGTACAAGATTTCAAAATAACACTGAGCGTATCAAGCCAAGAGCCATTTAACATTATAGTCACAACACATTCAAACTCAAGAAATGTGTTATTCCTTAACAATAATCAATCACATTCAAGCCTACACCCAATAATTCATTTCCAAACAACATTTATCACGAATCAATGGTAGTTCATACTCTATAGAATTAAAAGATTAAATCAATTCCACATCACCAAAATTAAGAATACAAATTTCATTCAAGGTATTGTTATTTTTGTGAAATGACTAAATTGAGCAAGTTATTATAACAATTTATGACATATCATGCTTGTTATGCCTATCCTTTCTTCCTTGAAATGTTCCCACGGTTCTTTTGAAAATCCCAAAATTTTGAAGTCAATTCCATCATCCAACCGAAACATAATGCTTTCTCAATATTTATTGAGTCTGGGAGACTTTTTTGTCCATCGAATCAATGTTGAATTCATCATGCAACATCTCAATAACATACAGTTCAATTTTTCCTTGCATGCAAAGCTTCTACAAAAATATTGCAATGGAATGAATCAACAACCACAAACTACCTTGTTTCCCTCAAACCGTCCATGCATTTCCCGAGGTAGGTGGGTGTTTTAATGCGTAATAAATGACATTAATGCAGGATTCCATTGAGCTCTTTACCATGTTTATCAAGCCAGCTATTTTAGCTTTCAAATTTAGTGAAGTCCCACATTCATGTCATGCGATGCACTTAAAGTTTTAGTTAAACTAAAATACCTCCTCTTTAGAATTCGGTTGGTGGGAATAATAAATAAAAAATAAAATAACTGTTGGTACAAATATTTAGGTGGTGGGGTGAAAACTCACCTCCTCATTTAATTTGACAACCATATATTATATAACAATATTTAAAGAGACATATAATATCCTAAGAAATAGCAATTTCGGATGCCCTTCCTTTATACGTCCTAAGGCTTCACATAATTAATATGTTATACAACCTTTCTAATATCTAAAGGAATGCCAAAATCTAGCTCCTCAATCAATAGGTTCACAAGTTAAGTTTAAAACCATACTACTGAAATTAGATTGTCCCCTACTTATTTAAAGTTAAGAAATATCTAGTAGTAGGTATTTAACTACTTTAGACTTTGTGTATTCCCTTTTTTAATATATATAAAGTAGTAATAACGTTATCTTTGATCAAGAAAGTTTCTTGTATGTTCTTCATGGGTACTAATACTTTTAATTTCAATAATTAAGTCCTTGAATACACAATTGTAGTCCTTCATCTAGGAAAATATGACCATGATAGCATTAGGTTAGGTAGACTATTGGGTGGTCTTCTTAAGACCAGTAATTAGTCATAAGGAATTCTTAATCACATTCCAAGTTTTGGTCTTAAGCAAAATAACAGAAATATCAAATCCTTAACATAACTTAGTTAAAAACTATAATGTTAACAATTTATTAGAGATGAGCAACAACATCACTAATCACTCTCAAGGCGTAACTTTATGCCAAGGATTTCATTACATACTACATCACAAATGAGGTAACATCCCCTTAGAAAATTAGGTCATTTTGAAAATAGGCCCCAAAATTAACATGACATTTAAATCTAGGAGCTCATCCTTAGCATATTCAGGTTATCTTGATTACATGTTTACATCAATGTTGACATTTATTATCGATATGAAAAGGTGCAAGCGTCCAAGAATGAAACCATTTGTCCTATCATTCCTTTAAGAAAAATAGTGAAACCATAGGGTGCTACACAATGGAAAGTAATTTAAAAACAAATACCTTAAGAAGCTTTGTGATTCTTTCAATATCAATCTTAGATTTTGATCTCCTTATTTTCCTCAAAAAATGGTCAAGCCAAAGCCACTAACAAGACCTTTCACAACATGCTTTCCAAAAATGTTGATAAGGTAGGTCAAAATTGGCACCTTCACATTCCCTTTACCCTTTGGGAATATCATAATAACATCCGCATCTCTACGGGCACTAATCCTTTCTCTTTTGTATATGTCTCTCAGGTAGTTCTTCCTCTTGAAGTCCAAATCCCATCCTTGACCCTTTCGCTCGCGACTTCGTGTCTGATGAGGACTATCATCAAGAGCATCTAGCAAAAATTGAATTGTTAGATTAACATCTCTTACTCACTCTTCAAAATCATCATGTTTATCAAGATCACATCAAACATTATTACAACAAACATATAATATAATGTGACTTTAATATTGGTGACAAAGTGTTAAAATAAAATCAGAATGTTACTACTCTAGAAAGGAGCCAATGTGAAAAGTTTTCTCTCAACTTGATTGAACCATATATTATCACATAGAAGTATGGATATGGAGCCTATCATTTATCATTTCTTGATGGTAAACCGGAAACCGAACCTCTCAATGCCTTCCATTTGTAAAATTTCTACTATTAACACACCTATCAACGTGATCTTAGTCACACCCTAAGATCTCATTTCCATCACCATCCCTTTAATCTCTCATTGTGATGTTTCGGAATTATGTGGTTTGATGTCACTTTCTTATCTATGACCTTGAATATGGGAACCAAAGCTCTACTCATAGCATATTCTTGGTGGACAAGTTACTCCTTCTAGGTAGGAACCTTATAATAATTACATCTACCACCCTCATATCTACCTATTGGAACCATGATAAGGGTCCACAGGTGTCACTTGAACCTCTTATCATTCCCTCCCCAAGTGGTTTACTCAGATCTTCGCATCTCTATCCTAAAATCAAAATTTTTGATGCTTATATAACAAAAAAATATCATATCCAAAAATAAATTGTTCCCTCAAAGGAAAATTGTTCATATAAAGAAAATTGTCAATAGTATAGATTGGTCACTTAAAGGGCAACTATCATGCGTATATTATCGTACCATCTACAAATTAAAAAGTCAAAATAAAAAGCAAAAATCTAAATGTAGACCTATTGGACCCTTAAAATATGCTAAGTATAGAGACATGAAAGTTTTTGATGTGTAGGAGTTAGGCACAAAGGAACACGGGAGTATTATAGAAAATGTGTGAGGGTTCGCGCCTAGGCCAAACATGTTCAAAGACTTAGCCACATTTTGATAGAACTGGGAGATGAGCATTTGGTGTGGTGGTCAAGCAAGGTTTTGGAGATAAGAGTAGAATGTGAAGACTTGGAATTCAAGAAAATCTATTTTGGGATAGATCTCATGCGAAGGAAGACCAAATGACATGCATAGTTCTAGAGCTAATAATAGGATCTGAACTAGGATTTAACTAAAGATAATCTATTATTAGTGAGATTACATGCTTTTTTAATTATCTTGTAGCGGCGCATGAATATTATTAGCATGTAGCCTATTTTGGAGAGTGCATGAGTAGTGAAGGGCAAGTCCCAACCACCTATAAATATGTATTGATTTGCACAATTTGGACATCGGTGAATATTTTGTAAGGTTATGCTATTGGTTCATGCGTGCATGTAACCCATGGTGATATTGTTATGTTTGTATAAAGCTTATGTGTTTTATAGAAATTAATATAATGGATATTTGTGGCTGGATATTAGTTGTTGGCATATCTGTTACTGGTTATTGCATGGTGAATTTAATTTATATTCTTGTATGAGTTAATCTTGCATATGGTTAAGATCTAGATCTATTTTATTTTATGCTTTATTCTAGAATGGGTATTATAGATCTGGAATATTTGTATGCTCATGTTAACTCCTTGAAAACACTACCATAAAAGAGGGACTTGGTACCCTTGCGCGCTTTGGGTGAGGGCTCAGTGTAGACACCAAAATTGGGTCACACTCCCCTTGATCCCTCGTCAAACAAAACCTTGAACACATTCACCTAACCATGGCCCCTTTCATCCCACTCTAATAATAATTAAATTAAATTAATTCATTATCTCACAATATTTATTATTTTAATATCCTAATTGAGATAATGCCTACATATCCACCTCACCTAGACACCTCATCTAGCCACTTCACCCTAAGACCTATTCTTAGTATGTTGCCATAACTAACTAAGACCTACCTAAACCCTAAAAATCAAAGCCTATATTCCCTCTAACCACATTCCCATCCGTTAGAAAGAAATCTTCCATTCTAATCCATGGAGCAAAATGAACGAGATCCCAGAAAATCAAGGGGTTCTCCCAATTTAGTAAACCTAGGAAATCCCACCCTAACCAACGCCGGTCACCCTAAACCACTGTTGGTCAACCCGAAACCACCGTCGGTTACCATTTAACCCCAAAACAACCTTATTTTGAGGTTGGCACATTTCTAAGAGGTTGACACATCTTTTGAGAACAAGAGACGAAACCAAGAGCTGCATGCAAGTAGAACGAGCATTCATACACGCATCAGAGTGCCCATAGCCAGCATCAGAAGCACCCACAAAGCCATCTGCCTTCATGGGAGCATCCGGGAAGCGTCAACACCACATCAAGTTCCTTCCATTTGATCACCCACCATTTCTAACTAGACATCAAGCTCGTACAAATAGTAAGTGCTTTGTTAACCAACACTTGTCCATTTATCATTTGGTAGATTCTTTTACTTTTGTTATTAGTTTCTACTCCCATTTCCATTCCCCCACCATCTACCTCCATGAAAACTAGACCATTCCTTCACCCACACCATTGAACTACCCATATCTGGATCTTAATCATCCCTGTGCATATCTAAGACCCCCAAAACCTTGTCATTGCCCTTCCATTTTCACCTAGCCTCAGATCTATCACCTGACCAAGTTTTTTATTGAGCTTCTTATACCCTGACCATACCGACGCGGTTACCCACAACCATCACTGGTTAACCTAAACAAACATCGGTCATACCAGACCGATGTCGGTCTCTGTGTTTTTGACCAAAAACCAAGAACAGAGCTTCCATTCTCTACCCAATACCCAAAACAGCCCAGAACTTGACCCTAACCAATACCTGCACTCGACACAGAGACCTTGACCTTTAGATTCAGTCATAGCTTAGCTTGTTGTGAATGAATTTTCTTATTGTAGATGAATGAGATACCTAAATCATTTTAACTACAGTAGGATTTCCTTTATTGTTAGCATTAAGTTTTTTAAACAGTGGATTGACAACCGTCTAGGAATTATAACATTTCCCAGATCTAGCATACGCTAGGCAGTTTTTTGCATATACTGTTTAACTTTCATTTGGTGGTCTTGTTTTCCATTTCAGGTAGTTCCTCCAAGAAAAAAGGAAGCTCTCACGATTAGTTGTGGATCAAGAAGTCATATGTGCGCAATAACCTACAACCAACATTCTAATTGGTATTCCTCCTAGCCCTTTACCCTTATCTGTTTCCAACATTTAGACTAAACAATCTAGAATCAAGTGAAATATTTTGGCATGCCCAGTGGGACCCATTTGGGGTTCTTTACATTATTTCATTTATGGGTGAAAAGTTACATGTTTTTTTCCTTTCTAAAATGTTCTTACATTAAAATTTCACCCCTGGAACCTTCTCTTCTTCTATTTTCTAAAAGCAATTGTATCTTGGTGCTTTAAAAAAAGAACACTTCTTCCCTTTCATTAGTATCGCATTAGTGAAAGAGTATCCCTTCTCTTGTTTATCTTTTCATTTCATTTCATTTCATTTCATTTCATTTCATTCTTCTTCTCTTGCATTAGCTCACATTAATTGAGGGCAACCTATACATTGGAAGTCATGCCCAACTAATGGTTGACAAACGAATCATAGAAAAGCACTTCCTTTCTCTTTCTCTCTTTGAGTCTTACCAAACATCACAAAATTAAAAATATATACACATTCTTAAACAACATCTCACCCGGAAGAAGCTGTAGGTGATCACACGATCACGGTACAGTGGGCACTGCTAGTTATCTCTTTCCAGTACCCCATCAGAGGACGGCCCACCCCACCATAACATAACTTGAAACCTCTCCTTGTAGATATCCTTCTTCGTAGGAAGCCATCCTCACCAAAATTCTATTCTAAAGTTCATGAGTCAGTCCTTAAATAGCATAAGATAAAAAAACATAATAGAAAAATCACTCTTAGGATCATATTTTTCTTAGTGTTTCTACCTGGCTTGCATTTTGAGGTGAGAGGATTTGTTCTTCATTTTCTTATTTCCCTTTGCACGCTCCTCATCACAATTGGTGTATTCCAACTTCATCTGAGTGTGCCTGACCATATTCTCATCATTCTCAGAATTCTGGGTTTGATTCCACATCTAATTTTAACTCACAACCATATTTTCTTCATCGCTATTTCAATTTCATAGTAACCAGTGTCGGTCAACGACCATCATTGGTTATCCTCTGACCGTCATCGGTTTCACCCAACCGGCGTCGGTTTACTGTTCTTTTGGTTAACCTACCCAAAAGGACACTTGTTTCACCTTCTTTGTTGTTCAGAGTCTCTGTCACTCTTATCATATTCATTTTCCTGGTAAATTCCATCAGCAACTTGCATACTTGGCAAATTATTGGCCTTTTACCTTGTTTTGACAAACTAGTCCATTCTCCACAGTGACCGACAATGGTTAACTATGACCGGCGTTGGTTTACCCTAACCGGCATTGGTTAGCCTATGTAATTTTTCTAGCTGACATCTTAGCTCCAATTCACCTACCACCACTTGTTTTTTCCTATTTTTACTATATTTCTGTGTCATTTATAGAAAGTAGTCCTGCCACATCAGTACTTGTTCACATGGTGCTGACCCAAGCCAAGAAAACGCCCTCATATTCCACGCCAGTTATCAACCACTCCCACCTAGTCCTTCACCTCCTATTTTATCACCCATGGATCCTACCCAACCTATCACTATCGCCATAGGAGACGAGGAGTTCACACGACTCCTTGACCAAAATCTTGTCACCTTGCAGTTTTATTTATCCCACTCATCCACTCGAGATTCCTTGGGTTATTTGACATATATGGCATGCCCGTATCTATCCCTTTGACACTTGCTCCTACTTACCATCACCCCTCTGGATATGCGCTGCCTGCATCTACCTTGCCCCCAATCATTTCATAGTTGGGCCCCATACCTACTATGACCACCACATCGCCACATCTATTGCACCCGCTACATCCACTATACCTTTGCCAACCACCCGGAACGTAACCTCATCTGCGCCTATTGTCTCGCATATACCTGTCGCTACACAACCACCCCAAGTGTCGGTGACTCATACCCCTTTTCAAATTTTTTTCTTTCCATTCCATAATCCTTAGCCCCTATTGCTACTAGGGTCACCATGACCCTTCCACCTCCATATATGTACTATCAGCAGCCTCCCGTTTCATCTATCATTCATTCTGGGTACGTACCCCCTATTTCACTTCCTCCTTCTCAATCTACCTATACGACATCACCATATATTGGAATGCCACCTCCATCATATGTCCAACACCAACCTCCTTATGCTATAGGAGGTACCTAACAATCACAACCTACCAATGACCTAATCAAGTTAATGATGGACAAGATGTAGACATTAGAGGCATCAGTTTCTGGTACACGTAACTCTCTCACCTACGATGAGATTTGTAATGAGCCCATCCACCCATCCATTCCTATTCATCCATATCTCATACATTGGGAAATGCCTAAATTTAACCACTTCAATAACAAAGAGGACCCACAACAACACTTGTGGTCTTTCAAACATGGTTGCTATTTGATCACCCATGATGACGCTCTACTTTTAAGGACTTTTCCCATGTCTCTTACTGGGCTGCATTAGATTGGTATAGTGGGTTACCTAGACACTCTATATTCTCATTTAATCAGGTAGCCCAAGCCTTCTTAGATCACTTCTCCATTAATATCATTAAGAAGGTTACCATGACTGACCTCTACTCTACGCGTCAGCATGATGACGAATCTATTGCATTTTGTTGCTCATTAGCGTAGCTTGATCAATCAACTCACATTCCAACTACCACAAACCGAAATCATCAAGATCTTCATGTGGGCTTGTGCTAGGCATATCTCACCAACCCTGTAGGTCCAAACCTTTCGAACCTTCGACAAAGCATTCACCATGGCACGAAAGCTAGAGATTCGGGCCATTAAAGAAAAGAAAATCCAACTACGCAATAAAAACTCAAAATTTAAGCCAAATGATACCTCTTCTTCTTCGAAACCACAGAACAATTATTCAAAATCCAAGGGAACCGCTAACATAATGGTACTCAAAGTTGGCCCAACTCATCCATCAAATCAGGCTAGCCCCTCATCTAATCTTTCTCCTGTCCATAATTTTCAATTCAGACAGAACAACGAAATACACCCCAATTGGGGAGCCTTATTCTTCTGTCTTAGAAAAGCTTATTAAAGCTAGGGCTATCACCCTTCCTCCCATAAAACCACACACTAGTTTTGATCCTACTCACCCCACACCCGCATGGTATAAAGAGCACGACTTTTGTAACTATCATCGGGTAAAAGGTCATAGTGATGGAAATTGCATCACTTTCAAGAACATTGTCCAAGAAATGCTCGAGAAAGGTGAGCTAACCTTGGATAATCTGAATGCACCTACCAATCAAAACCTACACATATTCAAGAAACCATTTCCTAATCATGCCCTTCTTCTGATCAAACCGGAGAGACCTCAACACATGATACCCATACCCGTGAGGTCCATGCTATTTTCAATGACACACCCGTTGCTTCCCAATTACCCCATATTCCTTCCATAGAGGAAATCCTAGCCCGAAGTCCTCTACCTACACTTGAACCCACCTCACCTATTCCTCCACCCATAGAGGAACACCCTTCATCCCCTCCCTCACCTGTGAAGGAGCCTCCTATTAACATCGAGATCATTTCACCGTTGGCTTCTCCACCTAGAGATCCGTCACCCGCAGTACATCTCCGACCCATGGAAGAGGCTTGTTTATCTCCTCCACCCACAGAGGAGCACCCATCATCTCCTCCACCCATAAAGGAGCACCCATCATCTCCTCCACCCACAGAGGAGCACCCATCATCTCCTCCACCCACAGAAGAGCACCCATCATCTCCTCCACCTATCAAAAATCTAGTAAAAATACCTTTGCCTCTAGGTGACCATTCTCCATCAGTTACCCAAGATCCTGTGGACTTACTTTTGACTCTCTTACCCATAGAAGCCGAAGCTAGCAAATTCCCCGTCTCTAAGATAGATTTTACAGGAATCATCATTGGATCCTCATCAAACTCATCTATAGCAAAGGTCACCAGCTCTCACGCTTAGCCGATTGCCTAGATTATGTGGATAGAGCCTTACTTTGGGGGCATCTTCTACTTCCTGTCTCAACACAAATGTAAAGGTCACTTGCTGACACTTCCACTATCTACCCAAAAATATTTTAGCCAATCGAACCAAACATAACCGTAACTATCACAAATTCTTCTACGATACCACTCATGGATCAACTCACACCCCTACCCACAACCTAACACTCGTGCTCACTCATGGATTAATTCTTCTATGATGCCACTCGTGCTCTGTACTTGTCACTGTCTTGATCGAACATGGCTTGCGCTTGGGCTTGGGAAACAACTATGGCATTGTCCAATTCCAAGATCCTCGTAGCAAAGCAAAGAATGGCGGCGAAGCGTCTGCCTAGCTCCGGCGATGAGCTCCCCATGTACGTTTGTCAATTCACTTGAGGCGGGTCGAAGTGAGCTCCGCATGCAAGCACCGGTGACGACACTGCTTGTATCAAATTGGGAATCCTCCAGCGTACGCCAAACCACTGTCATGAATTGTCTGAGCCATCGGTGAGGGATTTGCATCTTCCATCCTTGCCCAAAAATCACTGAAATCGAGATGTCGGGCCTCGCTATCTCCAATGTTGCTTACAGCAGACTCGAGTGGAGAAATCTGTTCTTGTCCTTGAAATTTGATCTTCATGTCGATAGTTTCAGGGGAACAAGGTTGCAAACTAGACTTGGAATGGAATTACAGAAGCAGAGGAACGTGCGCAAGTTTGTAAGCGGCGAGGGTTTGAGCAAAGGATAACAAGGAAGATGTGAGAAAATGCAAAGGGGAAATGTTCATTATATAGCCGTTTGGGGAGCGGAGTGAATTCAATGCGCATTTAATTACGCAACCACCAATTTGAAAAGCGTCTAAGTATGGATGACACTAGGCACGCTTGGGACATGTGAGACGCGAATGCGCGAAACACGCGGCTCGGGCGAAATGGAGAGAGAATGCACAAAAAGCTTTTGGAACAATTGGGACGAAAATGCGCGAGGTACGCGGTTCGGACATTTCGACCGAAATTGGAACAGCGGGCCCGTTTGGACTTGGGACTTTTGGGACAGAAAGTTCCGGAGTACGCGGTTTGACCGGCTCGGCCGAAAATGAAGCGGGGCGCATTTTTTCGGTTTGGGACAAAGAATTTTGAAGTACGCGACTAGGAAGCTTCGGCCGAAAAAGAGAAAGCTCGTACTTTTGACTTTGGGATATTTGGGACAAAAAGGTGCGAAGTACGCGGTTCGGGTGGTTCGGCCGAAATTGGAATGACTTGCACAAAAGTTTCGGGACACTTGGAACAAAAACTTCCGACGGGCCCGAAGATAGGACAATTTCGGGGATTTCGGCCGATCGGGGAACAACTTGCACTTTGGAACTTGGGACAGTCGGGACAAAAATGTCCGACAGGCCCGAAATACATGCGAGAAAGGCCCAATACTTGGATTTCTTCAATTTTATGACTTAGGTACCTCAGAGAAAAGCACTTAGACTCAAAATTTTCAAAATTTGCTCTTGTTAGAGAGGGGAATTTTGAGTAGACAACAGCTGGCTCCTTCTGGGGATGACTTGACATAAATTCACTGAATGAAACAAGGCAAGAACTTAGACAAACTTGGTGTAGCAGACCAGTGCCTTATCCATTGGGCAAAAGGAGTCAAGGACAAACCAATACAAGGGCAACACACACAACAACAGAAGGGAAACACACCAAAAGCAGAAAAGCAGAAACACTGTACATAATATACAAAGGAACTCCCTAGTCACCTAGGACTTGAACAACTTCAAATACTGCCCACTATAAGGAAGTGGGAGGGGGGAACCATCCATGTAATCAAGATAGAAAGAGTTCTTACCAGCAAAGTGTCTTATCTTGAAAGGTCCAAGCCACAGAGAATCAAATTTTCCATGGCTACCACGAGGTTCATGTCTTTTGTCCCACAACAGCACGGTATCACCAACTTGGAACTCTCTGCTCCTAGCTTTCTTATCAAACAGAATCTTCACCTTCTGCTGGTGGGCAGATATTCTGTCAGCAACCTCCAATCTATCCTCGTTCAGTTTGTGCAGGTACATGATCCTTTTGTCCAGAGCATCACTGAAACTAGTGTCTTCAATGGCCTTCATCAGGTGCAAGGCTGGTAGTTCCACTGTCACTGGCAATTGAGCCTCTACTCCATACACTACTTGAAAGGGGGACATTCCAATGGCTCTTTTAGGTGTGATCCTGTCTGCCCAAAGAGCATCATAAAGCTTCTTATGCCAGTTTCGCTGAGATTCGTTGACCAACTTCCTTATGATAGTCACCAGATTCTTGTTGGTAGATTCTGCTTGTCCATTTCCCTGGGGATAATAATCTGAAGAATGAGCCAGAGAGATGCCATACCCGTAGCAGAAATCCATTATCTCAGTTGAGGAGAAGTTTGAGGCATTATCTGTTACAATCTTGTTAGGTACACCATACCTAACCAAGATGTTCTCTTTGATGAAGTTGCATACTACTTCAGAAGTGGTGCTCTTGACTGGAATAGCTTCCACCCATTTGGTGAAGTAGTCAGTAGCAGTTAGCACATGAGTGTGTCCAGCGCTAGAAACAGGGTTGAGTGCACCAACGAAGTCCAGACCCCATTGTTGAAATGGTTCCTCAATCACAACTGGCTTGAGAGGCAAAGAAGCCAATTTAGGTCTTCCCACGAAAGTCTGACAGGCCTCACATTTATCCACCCACTTGGATGCATCTTTGAACAAGGAAGGCCAGTAATACCCTCCACGGAGTATCTTATGAGCTGTGACTGTTGATGAATAGTGCCCTCCACATGCCTGATCATGAAAAGCTGAGAGCAACTTTCTCTGTTGTTCCTTGTCTACACACTTCAGAAATCTCCCGTCCAAACCACGCTTGAACAAGGCATTTTCCCACAATACATATTGTGCTGATCTCAATTTAACAGTCCTCTTTTCTTTAGCAGTTAAATGAGAGGGGCATTCCCCGTAGGTGAGAAAATGGGCGATGTCAGCATACCATTCATCAACTGAACTCAGGAACAGAACAGTAGGAAGGTCAGCTTTCTTCTCCAATAACTCATGTTGGGCTCCTTCAGCAATGAGCTCGCAAAGACCTTTTCCCCGAACCAGCTTGGTTGGCTTGATATCAAGGTCATACTCCTGGACCTTAGCCACCCAGTTTCCCCTCTTGGATCCAAATTCTTGTTGCGTGAGAATTGACTTTACAGTCGTATCTGGGACCAGCACACCGTAGAGTGAGAGTTGAGGATATAGAAATGGGCCTTGCGGCTTTGACTCTGCCGCAAAGGCATGCTTCTCCATCATGGTGTACTTTAGCTCATGGTTCTTGAGGATATAGCTCATGAAGGCAATTGGTAGCTCATGTTTATCGAGAATCTTCTGGTTAAGGCAATGACAGTACTATACTCAGCGTAGCAATAGATAATGAAATCCTTGCTGAAATCAGGGCAGGCCAAAACTGGAGTTTTAGCAATAGCTTTCTTGATACCCTCAAAGGATTCCTTTCCTTCAGAAGACCAACCAAATGCTTGCTTTCCTTTCATCATCTGAGAAATATTCAAAGTTAATTCAGCAAAATCAGGGATGAATCTTCTTAGAAAATTGATCTTACCGAAAAAGGAATGCACGCCCTTTTTACTAGTAGGGAGAGGAATCTGTTGGATGGCTTGAACTCGTTCAGGATCAATCTTGATGCCATCCTTTGAGACAATGTGTCCTAATAGCTTTCCCTCTGTAACACAGAAGACAGATTTTTTAGGATTCAGGGAGATTCCATGCTCTCTACATCTCTGCAGAACTGTTTCCAGGTGATCGAAATGATCTGCTCTTGTCTTTGAAAACACTGTCAGGTCATCAAGGTATATGACAATACATTTCCCTTTCAAGCTCCCAAAAGCCAGATCCATAGCTCTCTGGAAAGTGGCACCGGCATTAATCAGCCCAAAAGGCATTCTCTTGTAGGCGAAGGTACCCCAAGGAGTTGTGAAGGCTGTCTTATGTTGATCAGCAGTATCAACCTCTACCTGATTGTATCCAGAAAAAACCATCAAGCATAGATAACATCTCGGAGCACATTACAACTTGCAAAATCTGATCCATCATAGGCGGAGGGGTAGTTATCTTTCGAGAGAGGCTGATTCGGGTTCTTGAAATCAACACAGATGCGGATCTCACCATTCTTCTTCCTAACAGGTACAATGTTTGCAATCCAAGTCGAATGGTGAATGGGAAAGATGATTTTAGCCTTCAGCAGTTTCTGAATCTCCTGAAATATGGTGTCAGCTATCTTTGGGTTGTACTGCCTCTGCTTCTGCTTGAAAGGCTTGATTCCTGGCTTGAGAGGGATAGAGTGCTGCATTTCTTTTGGCTTGAAGGCTTTTAGATCTTCATAAGAATAAGCAAGCACATCCTTATATTTCCTTAGAAGGTCAATTGCTCTTCTCCTTTCATCTGATGTGCAACACTTCCCGATATTTACCAGCTTCGGGCCATCAGAACTCCCAATATCAATCTTATCATACTCAGCTGATTGCTGAGGTCCAGTGGAAGCTTTAGATCTCACGTATCTGTCATGTTTATCAAACAACTCCTCCAAACTCACCAAACCTTTGGGAATCTTATTTCCTTTGAGCTTAATGCACCCTTCCTGATCAGTTTCTTCTCCTTGGGTGACGGCTTGGTCAGAAGACACGCTCTCACGAGGCAGGTTGTCACTTCCTTCGAAATACAGTTGTTCAAAATTGCCCTTGAGCTCCAGGAAGGAAAGCAAATGCTGGTCGTCGTTGAAGACTTGCCAGTTATTAGTATTGTCAGGGACACTAGGTCGGTGGACCATCTCAATAGTGAACTTATCCTGAGAGAATTCAGGATGAGGAATCAACAGTGACCCTGAGACAGCCAGTGAATCAGCTCTGCTGTTCTTTTCTCTGGGAATTGCTTCAATGGAGAAGGCATCAAGGAATTCAATTGAATCCCAAACCTGATTCCGATAATGCTTCAGCCTCCCGTTCTTTACCTGAAACAGGCTTCTGACTTGCTTCACAATCAGCTCTGCATCACCACGAGCCAAAAGATTTTTAACACCTCGTTCTTTGGCCACTTGCAGTCCAAGGATGAGAGCCTCATACTCTGCTGTGTTGTTAGTGTTCTCGAACTGCAATTTAAATGAAAAGGGGTGCAGGCAGCCTTCAGGTGATATTAGCAGAACACCAGCTCCAGAGCCAGCCGAGGAACAACTGCCATCGAATTCTAAAATCCAGACACCATTGGGATCTTTAGGTGATATTTTGCAGGGTCGGATTTCATCAGGGGACAAAATCATGTAATTACCATGGCCCCTGTCCTCATAGAGTATTTGTGCCTTGGGATCATCTGTCTTCTGCACAATGTACTCGGACTGCTTCTCAGGTAGTAGCTTCTTCATTTGTCCATTGACAGGTATGAGAGCGTGTGACCAATCCATTTGAATCTCTCCACCCACATCTTTACAGAAGTTTCTGCTTAGCAACATTCCATAGGAAGGAGGAATGTCGGCTACTAGTATGGTAGCCAAGACTTTCTTTTCAGGTAAAGCAGCAAAAGCCACTTGTGCATCTTTAATCCTTCCCACCAAAGGTACTTCCTTACTTTCCATGGAGTAGCAAGATCCATAAGTACGAGTAAGGGTCAAGCCTAAAGCATGAGCTACTTTAGCGGGCATCACATTATCTGAGGCTCCGGAATCTATGACACAGTTACTGAGCCTGTGGCCAGCTATAAGGAGTGTTACATAGAAAGGCTTGATTTTGTCACCAGGCGAGGTGACAGCAGCTACTAGACTAGGCTGTGGTGCAGAAGGAGGTGTGGGCAAAAGGCCTTTGGAGGTGGTCTTGGAATGGGAATTCACAAATTGGATCATCTTGGCAAAAGCTTTTGGATGGGTTTGGTAATATTCAGCCTCTGAAATTTGAACTTTGGTCCTTTTTAGATGATCTACAATGTCAAAGGATCCAGAGGTGGATGGTCCATCATCATTTGGAATCTTAGGCTTATCAACCCTAGGAGAAAAAGAAGAAGAAGCAACTTTGGGGCAGGATTGGCAGTACTTACCTTTGGTGCAGATGAGGTAGGAATAGGAGATCCTCTTCTGGCAATTACAGGAATAGTTGCAGGCTGCTCTTTGGACTTCTTCAGGGGTTGCGTCACCTTTTCCCTCTGATGTGTCTGTTCCCGAGTCATGACAGCGAAGGATTCGCTGTTCATATCTGCTACCACTTCATCATAGTCATCTGCATCATCAATGCCTTCAGTGGTAAAGAAATTGACTCGAGATCCCTCGGGTTCTTCTGCCTCATCATCGAATTCCTCCAGGAACTCCTCACAAGCTTCGTTATCATCTTCTGGCTCTTCAACCTCGCAAGTTGCATTCACAGGAACTTTGACGGGAGGTCCTTCAAGTGCCGATCTTGTGTGGGAGTGTGAAGCGGTTTCTGGTTGAAAATTTCTTCTCGGAACATCTGCATACGGTGCATGCTGAGCTAATTGTTTCTTTATAGCTACTAGATCATTTGCAAGTTTCTGGACTAATGGATCAGTATTGGGTCCAGAGGTGGAAGAGGAAGAAGCAGCAGATTTAGATTTGGGAGGATCTCTCTTCAACTTCCCTGACATGATTAGGTCATCCTCGACACTAACAGCCAGTTCTTGATCCAGAATTAACGTTCCAAGATTAGCCCTTCTTAGAGCATAACTGACTTTAGGCGTTTGGGCATTCAAAAAGAAACATTTTTGGATTTGATCAACCGGTCGAGTATTCACAGGAATTTTGTTGATCAGTCTGTTGAATCGTGCCACAAATTCTCTCATGGGTTCCGATGGATCTTTCTTTATTTGAGAAATCTGGGCAAGCAGTGCATGCACATCTTCTGCCGGCTTGAAACGGCTTTCGAACTGAGTTCTCATGGTATTCCAGTCGATGATGGCACCAGCCGGAAGGTGATAGAACCCGATCAATGACATTGTCTGTAACGTCTCGACGAACAGTCTTACTGAGACGTCTTCATGTTCAACCCCCAAGACTCCACACGCAACTATGAAGGCTGCAATATGTTCATCAGGGTGCACTTTGCCGTCGCCTTTGAATTTGGGGAAGTTCTTTCGGTTACCTCTAGGTAACTCATGCAAAGGCTGAGTGAGGGCCAGGGGCCCGACACGTTGACCCCATGGTACTTGTGCCATTCTTCTTGGAAATACGGTTCGGAGGGGAACTGTAACACCAGCAAGGATTAAAGCTTGTAGATTAGGACTAGCAGGTTCTGAAGGAACGCCACACGTAGGACTTCTTTCTCGAACAGGTGGAGTGCTCGTTGAACGAGTTCTTCTATTTGAAGGGAAAGGAAAACCCTGTTGCTCAAAAGCAAACCGGCCCGAGAATCTTCGATACCAGGGCCCTTCTCCCTCGAGTGAAAAGCGGAGTCGCCAAATCAAAGGATGATCGAAAAATTATAGTCTTTGGAATGCGATTTTCCCCAAGTAGTCACCAAAAACTGTTGGTTTTCAAATAGGACTTTTAGAAGAGCAATAGTCGGGGACAAAAGTCCCTCCTCTTTAATGGGAGAGGTTCCCTTATTCGAGACACGAACTTATTTACAAATATACGAACGTTATTTTATGGTTGAACTTGGATACCACGAAAATGTTTTCCACAAAGATCATCGATTCTGGGGACGAGGAAAGAGGGTACGAAGATAAGCGAGAATAGCAAACGTTTGGAATTATAGATAACAGAATAATTCTTTACGAGTGCGAAGTTGCAGGGAATTTAGAACAAGATTATTTGCATTAGCTGAATATGATTAAATTCAAAGACACAAAGTTCTTCAAACGACCTTCTTCAGATTCATTAATCAAAGACACAAAGTTCTTTCTTGGTTGTGCAAGATCACTGTATTTGCAAAAGCAATCAGAGAGACTAACAAATCAGGTACCAAATAATCTTCACAATACTAAAGGAAAACACAGAGATACAGAGATTTTGATAGAGAATGAATAGAAAGCCCTTTTGTATTGATACGTTCAAGATCTATTTACATTTTCCGAGAATATGCCAAGTTCTTCCTCCTCTCAAAATGGCGTGGAAAGGCCATTATATAGATTACAATTCAGTTACGTCTTGTAACCGTTTCTTTTAAATAAAGAATAGTTAAGTATCGCCGGTTGCAATATCCTAACTAATTACAAGGAATACGAAAAGAATGGGAAGAAGAGAAAAGAAAGAAAGAAGGAGGAGACAGGTGGCCAGCTACAGGGAGGGACCCACTGTCTTCAGAATTCGCTGCCTGAACTTCTTCAAAGCCTCGGCTATGTCTCTGCCACGTGGAACCGACGTGTTGGCTGCAGACTGAGTCCAAAATCCTAGACACTTCTCCATCTCTTTATCAAACTCGACGTGAGTATGATAATCTTTATTTGCTTCTTTAATGGCATATTGAAGAGAGCAAATGTCCTTCATCTTTTCTTTGGAGATGGTGCTTTCCTTGAACAGATCATTTTTGACAAAAGCTCTGAACTGAGCTTTGATTTCTTGCAGGGACAGAAGAAAGCACCAGAGTTTTCATCCTGAAGATGACAATGTATATCCTTGAAGGCAGCGACTGTCAGTGCTTTGAAAGCTTCTCCCTTCTGCCAACTGTTCTTCATCTCTACCACAGCTTCTTCTAATACTCTGATCTTCCACTCCACGCTGTAGACCCAAGACTTTGATAAATTGTCTTTGGCATCATCAAAAATCTTGTTCGCCATTAAGATGTTCTCATCTGTTTGTCCCATGAGGCGGAGGTCTACTATGCAACTGCTCCAGATTTTGAGTTCTTTATCCATGGTATTGATAGTGGAGGAGAGCTTCAGTTGCATATTACTCACCTTTTCATAGAGCTTGAAAGCTTCATCGATGAAGTTTAACCCAGAACAAGCATGTCATCCACCATGGCTTCGATAGCTCTGCCATAAACAGAATACTTGTGCATATCTTTTATACTTTGCACTTCATCTTGGCTTAGTATTACAGGAGGAGGTAGAGCAGTCAAAGGGGTGGGATCCAAAACTTTGTCCTTAGATAGAAGAGACTTGATGAAACCTGTAAGAACTCGGGCTTGCTCTTCCAGCTGTTCGATAGTTTGCTGTCCTTTTTCCACTCTCCCAATAACTCTTGTGACTGTTTCCTGGAGGTTATGGATCTCGCCTTCAGGGGTAGATTCTCCCATTGGGATTCTCAGTAGCTCCAAGTCAGATACTTGCAAGTCCTGTTCTGATTTGTCCATTGCAGGCTTGGCAATCTCCAGGAATTGCTGACCTCGAGTATCAGATACTATTCTGGAGGTGGTTCTTGCTTTCTTGGCACGGGAAGGCGTGGTGCCCAACATGGCTGCAACAGCATCAAAATTTGGTCCCAAGTTTTGGGAGGATGGTTTTCTCTTCCTTTTGTCAACCAAGGGTTGCACCCATGCAAAAGAGGAAGAAGAATCTGCAGGAGAAGCAAGGGGACCAAGAGACAGGGAGCTCATGACACTCGAGTGCAATGCAGGTTTGTTGACTCAAGCTGGGATGTGGAAGGAGCACTGGAGACAATGGCAGTAGAAGAATCAATAGCACCTGGAAGTTCAGTGCTCTGGACCTCCTTGTCTTTATCTGTTGGGTCCTCAGGAACATTTGTAGGAGTTGGCCTCTCACTTTCTTCACTTTCACTGAGGATGATGATGTTCTCTGGTCCGATAGGCAATTCTGCCTGTTTCTCCTGAAGATCTCTTTCCACCGGTTCCTTCTTTACTTCCTTGAGCTTCTTCTTATATACCTGAGTGGATGGAGAAGGAGTAGATTCCACAGGTCCCTGAGCTGCTGAGGCAGGAGGGGTTTTCTTTGGTGTTTCGGACCTTGGAACTGGTGCTTCTCTTATTGGTGTCGATTCATCCTTGGAGGAGGATTCTCCCGAGTGCCTCCTGAATTCTCGGACCTTCTTATTGAACCAAACCTTAGTCCTGACTAAGACTGGAGCAAGGATTTCAGCCAAATCATCCCTCTCTTTTCTGTTCCAATCCAGGTCCTCCAGAGGGGTGTGCTTGATCACATTTTCATACTCATATGAGTATAGCTCAGAATTATCATCTTCGAGGCCTTCAGGAACTTGGTACAGACCGAGTTCTTGAATCAATTGTAAGGAGAACCTGCCATAATGCCTTCTTCTGGCCTCAAAGTCGTCACAGTCAGCCCAGTAGTCTTCTGCATCTGCCACATGGTGATAGGCTATCTTGATATTCTGTTCAATAAAATTCTTCAAGTCAAAGCAGGTTCTTGGCTTGAAGAAATGAACGGTGATAGGGACCAAAGTTCTTTCTATATTCTGGGCATCCAGGGCTGTTTTACATGTGTAATTTCCCAGAGAGATGGGAAAGTGCAAGCCAGAAATCTTCTTGTCTCTGCAAGTTCTGTGCAACTTGTCCAGTTGCCTGCATATTTCGATCAAGGCCATCTTGTCATTGCAGAACATGGGAAGCCGCAGAGGAGTACTCTCATAACCAGCAAGCTTGATGTATGAGAACTTCTGAATTGGATGAAGTAGGCCCCATACCGTGATATCAAGTTCATGGCTTCATCCGAAAACCTCTGGCGGTGTCACCCTCGAGCAATCGGACCACGTACATAGTGAAAGCATCATTAACCCTTCTGAAATTGCGGTTGCTGGTCTCCAAGGTAAACTGCGGGCAATAGGCATACACTGGGTTGCCTTTGTGGGCGTCTATATATGAGAATCCAAACCATTGCCTTGATGCTGCTAGAGTATACATCAGATATGAAGTCATGAAAAACTTCTTTGTTTGCAGCACGTTGGATAGCTGCTCCGTCAGATTCATGCTGATGATCTCAGCCCAGTTGATATTTTGTGTACCCTCGCACACCATACTGATGAGCGGGCACATCCAGAAATGGAACTCGCTGGTGGAAGGCAAACCCATGACCCGAGCCAGCAGTATTATGAAATCTGACAGTTCTTCGTTGAAGTCTGCTCGGATGAGGGTTTTGGTGAGGCGGGAAGCTCCCTTCTTAGGGTTTTTTAGCCAGGACTTCGCCACTCGTGCTCTGTACTTGTCACTGTCTTGATCGAACATGGCTTGCGCTTGGGCTTGGGAAACAACTATGGCATTGTCCAATTCCGGGATCCTCAGAGCGGCAGCAATGGCGGCAGCGTCTAGCTTGGCGATGAGCTCCCCATGTACGTTTGTCAATTCACTTGAGGCGGGGTCGAAGTGAGCTCCGCATGTCTGGCCTTGTGTCGACACTGTATCTTGAAATGGGAATCCTCCAGCGTACGCCAGACCACTGTCATGAATTGTCTGAGCCATCGGTGAGGGATTCGCATCTTCCATCCTTGCCCAAAAATCGTTGAAATCGAGATGTCGGGCCTCGCTATCTCCAATGTTGCTTACAGTAGACTCGAGTGGAGAAATCTGTTCTTGTCCTTGAAATTTGATCTTCATGTCGATAGTTTCAGGGGAACAAGGTTGCAAACTAGACTTGGAATGGAATTACAGAAGCAGAGGAACGTGCGCAAGTTTGTAAGCGGCAAGGGTTTGAGCAAAGGATAACAAGGAAGATGTGAGAAAATGCAAAGGGGAAATGTTCATTATATAGCCGTTTGGGGAGCGGAGTGAATTCAATGCGCATTTAATTACGCAACCACCAATTTGAAAAGCGTCTAAGTATGGATGACACTAGGCACGCTTGGGACATGTGAGACGCGAATGCGCGAAACACGCGGCTCGGGCGGAATGGAGAGAGAATGCACAAAAGCTTTTGGAACAATTGGGACGAAAATACGCGAGGTACGCGGCTCGGGCATTTCGGCCGAAATTGGAACAGCAGGCCCGCTTGGACTTGGGACTTTTGGGACAGAAAGTTCCGAGTACGTGGTTTGACCGGCTCGGCCGAAAATGAAGCGGGCGCATTTTTCGGTTTGGGACAAAGAATTTTGAAGTATGCGACTAGGAAGCTTCAGCCGAAAAAGAGAAAGCTCGTACTTTTGACTTTGGGATATTTGGGACAAAAAGGTGTGAAGTACGCGGTTCGGGTGGTTCGGCCGAAATTGGAATGACTTGCACAAAAGTTTCGGGACACTTGGAACAAAAACTTCCGACGGGCCCGAAGATAGGACAATTTCGGGGATTTCGGCCGATCGGGGAACAACTTGCACTTTGGAACTTGGGACAGTCGGGACAAAAATGTCCGACAGGCCCGAAATACATGCGAGAAAGGCCCAATACTTGGATTTCTTCAATTTTATGACTTAGGTACCTCAGAGAAAAGCACTTAGACTCAAAATTTTCAAAATTTGCTCTTGTTAGAGAGGGGAATTTTGAGTAGACAACAAGTTACACATCGCACCATGCTCAAATAACTACACCAATCCCCCCTCAAAATTTCCCTATATGACCTCATCCAAACCTTGGAATCCCATCGTCAAGCTCTCATGGAGGTCCTTCAATCTATTTAGGTTTTACCCAATGATCCTACACCCGTGGCCTCCATTATTACACCCCATCATGTAGCCTCTCTCACCAAATTACCCCCGTCATATACACCACCTACTAATCAAGTAGCCTCCCTTAGCTTCTCAGATGAAGAGATCGCACCACACTAAACTAGTGACCTAGTTCTAGCTCTCTTCATCTCTGTCTACACATCGATGATATACATGTACGACGTGTTATGATCGATGGGGGTGCTAGCATTAATATCATCTTCTCCCATGCATTCACTCAAATGCGCATACCTGAAAATTGTATGCATAAACATCCCATCATGTTGCATTCCTTCAATGATGTTATCACCTCTACACTTGGCACCGTCATCCTCCATGTTTGTGTGGGCCCTCACACTATTCCGAGTTGTTTTACATCTTTGAGGGGAATTTATATATAACTTTGTTGCTTTGTAGACCCTGGATTCATGTTATGGGTTGTGTTCCTTCCACTTTGCATCATTGTGTAAAGTTTGAGAATGAAGGACACACCTATACCATTCCAGCTGACCCATCACCTTTCAAAACTTGCAACATGATTTATCAACCCAATGACATGCTTATACCCATTAAAGCATCTACCTCCACAACCACTACCTCTTCACCTACACCTCCACTCACTAGTGCAGCCGCTACCTCAACCACACCTACATCCTCCATTCCTACCACTGCCACCTCCACATCCGAACCATCGGCCTCCCAATCCATTAGCTCCACCTTTGATCTGACCTCCGACACATCGTCTATTCCAACTACCCACATACTAACCACCGATCCCTTGGAGGGAATTTTTCAACGCCTCACTTTGGGGAGTATCACCTATATAGTGTCAACACATTCCTTACTCCACAAGAGTATGGAAGTCTTCACCAACACCCTCACTATGATCACCATATAGGAGAGTGCCTCCTTTATGGTCCTCCCCACCTTCATACCAATCTCACCTATGGGGGACTTGATACTACCACTTATACACCTGAACCACCGTAAAAAACCCACCCATTTTTTGCTGACCTCCAATCACTCACCAATCACCATTTCACCCACACCTTCCTACACTGATGTGTATGGAAGGGTTTTGGTTTTGATTTTACAAGCAAGGCCGCCATACTGTTATTCCATGTACTACCTACATACATAACGACCGTAGTGGTATCGGCTTTGTTAAACCACCTACCAAGAAGGACCGTATTGAACTCATTGAGGACATCATCTCTTCTCCACCTTCTTCACTCATTCCACCTTCTTCACCACCTTTTCCTACAGAGTCGATGGATCCAGAATCCATTCCTCCTAACTTTTTTTTTTCATAAACACTATTTCCTTGGGGCCTATGACTTATCAACGCGAGGGCAAGGCTCCCTCTTCTCTTCCCTTCCTGCCACTCGAGATCATTGATGATAACACACATTTGATTAACATCATTCATATGTCGATGATGAATCTATAATCACCTACCTTGGTGTAGAAGACTCATATATTCATCGGTTGTTACCATATGATACACAAACCATGTTGAATGAATCGACTATCGAGATCAACATTCATACTCAGGATGACCCGCACATTCTAAAGATAGGACAATATTTAGATGCTGCTGAATAGGAAGCCATCACTTCTCTTCTCAAAAACCATAACCACGCTTTCTCTTGGTCTTATGCAGACATGCCTAGTATTGGCCCCACCATAGTGGTCCACAATATCGTAACCATTCCTTACGCTAAACCCGTCAAACAAAAGCTGAAAAAATGCACCCTCACATTGCCCTTATTGTAAAAGAAGAACTTCAATGCCTTCTTTCCATTTCCTTCATCTTACCCATTGATTATCCTCAATGGATTTCTAACATTTTCCCTGTCACTAAGGTGACAGGGGGACTCCGCATTTGCATAGATTTCCATGACCTCAATCTAGCTTACCCAAAAGATGACTTTCCCTGCTGGTATTGACCAATTGGTGGACCTTACTACTGGTCACGAGATGCTATCACTCATGGATGGTTTCTCTGGTTAAAACTAAATCTTGCTTGCCTCGGAGGATCAACACAAAATCGCATTCATTACCCCTTGGGGGACCTACTTATCGAGTCATGCCATTTGGCCTTAAAAATGCTGGTGCCACATATCAGCGGGCTATGACTTATATCTTCCATGACATCATGCATCATATATTGGAAGATTACGTGGACGACCTCCTTGCTAAATCCAAATGCCACTTTGAGCACCTCGCCATCCTAAAAACCATCTTCAACCGCCTCATTAAATATTGCATTCACCTTCAGCCTAAGAAGTGTGTCTTCGTGGTTCTCTTGGGAAAACTCCTGGGTTTATCATTTCCTTACATGGTATAGAGGTTGACCCTACTAAAGTCAAGGCCATTCTTGAAATGCCTCCGCCCACTAATCTTAGGCAACTCTCGTAGCCTGCAAGGCAAGTTGCAGTCTATTCACCACTTCATTTCACAATTGTCTGATCGGTGTCAACCATTTCATCATCTTCTCAAGAAGGATGTCTCTTTTAAATGGGATCATGACTGCCACAAATCTTTTGAGGCCTTAAAACAATACCTTCTCCAACCACCTGTCCTCATCCCACCTAAAGACAATCAACCCTTCTACCTATACATCTCAGCTAGCGATCATTCCTTGGGGGCCATGCTTTCTCATCGTGATGAACAACACAAGGAGCAAGTGGTTTATTACATAAGCTGTACTCTTTTGGACTACGAAACCCGATACACCCATGCCAATTTTTTTTTTTCTTAGCCTTAGTTTTTGTTGCCACAAAACTCCATCATTACCTACTCAACCACAAAACCTATGTTGTGACTAACACCAACCCCTTACACTTCATGTATGCCAAACCTTACCAAAATCGAGTCTTTGCATGTTGGCTTATGGTTTTGGCCGACCTCAACCTAAAATTTATCCATCAAAAGTCCATCAAGGGTAAAAATATCTCCAACCAATTGGCCAATGCACCCATTTCTGGGGAGCAATCCTCTAAATTTGACTTTCCAGATGAATCCATTGATGCCCTTTCCTGGGCGAACCCACTTACTAAATGAAATTATTCTTCGATGGTTCTAAGTGTCGGCTGGGGTGGGGCTAGCATTATCCTCATTCCACTTGATGGTGGACCCATGCCTTTCTCTTTCAAGCTCGATTTTGATTGTAAAAACAATATTGCTGAATACGAAGTGCTCGTATTGGGTCTTTAGGCTGCCTATGCCTTGGATGTCAAATCCATAAACATCTTTGGTGATTCTCAATTGGTCGTAAACCAAGTCAATGGTATATACCAATGTCGTAATGAAACACTTCAAAAGTATAAACATCATGTGGACATACTTTTGACCACTTTTGACCATTATGACCTTCAGACCATCCCCCGTTCAACCAATAAATTTGTAGATACCATGGCCTGCTTGGATTCTCAAATACCGCTTCACCCACTCGAATCTACAAAATCTTTGTCACTGTCACAAAGACTCCAATCATCCTCCTATTTACCTCGTGAAGTTTACTCTATCGAACCGTTGCCCTCGACCCAAGTGAATTTTGGTATAAAAATATTCGAATACCTTTCCCTCTCCATCTTGCCTCCCGACCTCACTCGTAATGGACAACGTGCCTTCCTTAAAAAGGTCTCTCATTACGTCATCATGGGTGGCCTCCTCTATAAGTGTGGCTTCGATGGTATTCTCTTAAGGTGTCTTACAAGTTTTGAAATTCCTTATACCATTAAAGAAGTTCATGATGGCATATGTGGAGGTCACTTCAGTGGCCTTGCTATTGCTAAGCATATTCTTTGCCTAGGCTATTACTGGCCGACCCTTAACCATGATTGTTGTGACTACGTCAAGCATTGTGTAAAATTCCAACAACACGCCAACCTTCATCATACACCCAGTCATGCCTTACAGGTCGCCCATGACCTTTGGCCCTTCTCTCAATGGGGTTTGGATCTTGTCGGAGAGATCAATCCCCATTCTTCCCAACGACATCAATGGATCATCACCGCTACTGAATACTACAAAAATGGGTTGAAGCCATACCTCTCATTTCCATGAAAGCTGAGAAAATATGTGAGTTCATCAATCATCACATCATTTTTGCTTTGGTGTTCCACATCACCTCATCACTGATAATGTAAAAACAATTCAAAAATAAAACCTGTGAAAACTTTGTGATGCCTTCGGCATTTAGCTAATTTTCTCGTCACCTTATTACCCACAAACCAATAGCCAAGCCAAATCCACTAATAAAACCCTCAACAAAATTCTCATGAAAGTGGTTAACGATCTTTGGGAAGGACTGGGATACACACATTCTGTCAATCTATGGGCATACCGCACTAGTATTTGCACTCCCACTTCCGCCAAACCTTTTCTCTCGGTCTACTGAGACAGAGGCTATTCTACCTCTTGAAGTCCAAATTCCCTCACTCCACATTTCTCTCCATGACATGCTCAATGATGATGAATTTCCTTAGGACCATTTATTACAACTTGAGTTATTAGACAAACGCCATCTTAATGCTCTTGACCACCTGCAAGTTTACCTAAAATGTATCTAACGTGCTTATGAAAAATGTGTCCATGAACGAACCTTCCAAGTCGGTGACCTTTTCCGAAAGAAAATAAACATGTAACCAAAGCAGAAAAAATTAAATAGGGTAAATTTGATCCTAATTAGCTTGGACCATACATCGTGACTCATACTTACAGATCATGTGCTTATCGTTTATCTTCACTCGATGGTAAACCCGAACCTGAGCCCCTTAATGCCTTGCATCTTTGACCATTCTACTATTGACTTTTAGTCCTACCTCATCTTCTGTCTCTTTCCATGCTCATCCCTTGAGCACTATCCACTTCTTACACCTCACCAATGATTAAACAAGAATCATGTGCGTACCCGTTGTAGACCCCAAATTTGTGTCTTACGACACCCCGTGCCTGCAACCTAACCTCACCACCTAAACCTTACACAATTATTTATTAATTACCTTATAATTAATAAATCCACATCTCCAAACTTGCCACCTCATTTTGCCACCTCATCATGACCTAGCCCTAACCCTAAACTAACCTAATTAAGACCTATAACTTGGTCTACATCCACACCCATGACTAATTACTCCTCACCCACACCAAAACCAACCTAATAATGACTTGACCAAGCCCACAACTAATCCCTCGGGAGAAAAGGAGGGAAAGTTGGCTATTTTACTAAAAATAGCCCACTTTGACTTACGACATCCGTTCTACTCGACCATCGTCGGTTACATAACCGCCATCGGTTCCCTATAAATGACCTTCCCCAACCAAAATCAAGGGATCGGAATTCATTTGAAAGATCCGGAATTCACTTTGCAGGACAGAGACAAGTGAAGGAAAGAGAAGAGTTTGCAGAGAAGGACATCGAGCCCAAGACTACAAATTGAGTAACTTGAGCACAACGCGACACTCATCCAAGCATTGGGAGAGAAGATAAGCTCACTTTTGATTGTCGGATCATCCCACATGAGCCTTGTCTTCATCATCATAGTCCTTGGAGTTGTACCTTCATCAGGAACTAGTAAGTAGTGTCTTGTACGTTTTAAATACCATTTCTTGAACTTCTGATTCATAGTAATTATAAGCTCACTCCTAGATCTACTACCCGATAGCACCCTACATCTAACTTTCATTCCTCTACCCTTGCATTGCCCCAAGAATAGCTCCCACACTCTCTGAGTCTTCTCCATCACCCTATTGCCTACCCCTGATCATTTACCAACCTTATAAACACCATAACCACCTTACAGCCAACCTTCATTGAAAGCCCCTAAATCACTGCCCCTACCGATATCGGTTATCAGCAACTGGTACCGGTGTTATAACCGCAGTCGGTTATACAGTGACCGGCATCGGTCACTGTGACTCAAACCAAAACCAGCCTTTCCTCTATTGCTTTTTAACGAGGTAACTAAATCGTAATTTTGCAATAACTTCTTTGTTATCATTTGTGTTAATTCGTATTGAAAGGGGAACTGACCACCTTCGAAAGGAAGTCTAATATTTCCTGGGCCCAAGGCAGTTCCCTCATTTATTGTCTAACTATAATCTGGTGGTCTTGCATTCTTATTCACAGGTAGTCCTTCCCAGACAAAAAGGAGTTCTTCACAATCGATCTGATCTCTCTCTACGGTATGCGCACACCCTCCCAACACTCAACAGGTATTCCTCCTAGCCCTAACCCTTATCTGTTTCTCAAGAGAATGAAAAGATAGAAGCAACTCTATTCTAAGAATGGAAACATTCTACGTGAAACATTTTGGCACGCCCGGTGGGACCCTTTCTCGGGTTTCTTTCATTCTTGCTTGCTTTCATATAAGGAGCATACTTGCTATTTTCTTCTTCTAAATATTCACAAGATATTTTGTCATTTTGGTAAAAGAATTTGTCTTTCTTCCTCATCTTTGCATTAGTGAAAGTCATCTTCTTTGCTTCATCGAATATCATTTTCAATTTGGGTTTAAAACACGTGCATCACATTCTTGCTTGCTGTTTTTAATTCTAGTGAATGTAGATTAAGTAACAGGTCATACACGTGGGGGTGATATCCACGGTATTGACAAGAAATTAATCTTACTTTCACTGCACAACACATACCAAATCACATCATAATCAACACAACAACTCAAACATCCCCCTTTTTCCGCGGTATTCCTCACCCGATTGAGGTAACCTTATAAGCCAAAACAAACTTGACATCTCCCTTAGGTCTTTTGTTTAGGATTGACATCATCTTGCGTCTAAGGCATAAGCCCACAATAATTAAAACTAATCCTAGGGTTAGTCTCTTAATTTTCTTGTGCATCTTGCTTGTTTTTTAGTTACTGTTTCTCTGTCATACCCTGTATCAGTGATCACTTCAGAACAGTTTGGTGGGTATACTAAGCATTGTTAACCCCAAATCAGCAGCTTCTTACATCTTCTCTTTGCTTTCATAGTGACCGACACCGGTCCTATTCTACGAATCGATTAATTAACTGGCCGGCCGCTACTGATCTGACCGACCGACATCGGTTATCAGACCGATATCGGTTATTGTCTTTCACAGTTCCCGACAAACCAGCAACCTACCAATTCCAACATTTTGTTGTTATTTCTATTCCTGATAGATTGAATCCCTGTTGTGTACTCTTGTCCATGGTTGTTATCACTCGAAACAAGCCGCAACCATGGTTTCACATGCATGTTCCATGCCTTTTCCTGAATCACCCCCTTCACATCCTATGGGGAATCCTACGGACACCAGTGATGTTCCCAAGATCCCTGTAGGAGATAAGGAATTTGCCAAATTTTTGGATGCTAATCCTAGTGCCGTATAGTATTATTTGTCTCATACCCCTGACCGTACACCCGACGGTCAGCTTCTCGTTGGTATGCCCATTAGTATAGCTGCTCACTTAGCTCCTTCCCCACCTAATAACTCCGCCTTACCTTCTTCATCCTTAGCTCCGTCTCCCAACTCAGTGGCTTCGGGGGTTCATACGGCATAGATTGGCTTTCCTTTGGTTAATCTGGGGCCCCACATATCATTACCGCCGACTGCTCCTACCTCGTCTCTCTCGCAGACTGCCCCTTTCATAACTTGCTCTCTGCCACCTATCCACACGAGCTTTCCTTCTCAAGCTCCGCCCACCTTTTCATTTCCACAAACTTATCCGGTGGCTTCAACATCTTATATAGGACATCCCTATTCGGTCACGCCTCAACATATTCGTCATCAATACCTTATCAACATTTAACCCCACCATTGTCTAGTAGTGGCTCTTGGCCTAATCCTCCACCATTTACAACAACCGCACCATCATCTTACCCAACCACTGATTTAATCAAACAAATGATGGACAAGATGCAAAATTTGGAGGCTTCAGTTTCAGGAAGCCGTAGCACCCTGACATACGAGCAAGTTTGTTGAGAGCCTATTCATCCTTCTGTCCCCCTTCATTCATATCCTCCTCAATGGGAATTACCAAAATTTACTCATTTTAATAGTAAGGAGGATCCTCAACAACACTTGCGATCATTTAGACATGCCTGCTATCTGATTGCTCATGACGATGCCTTACTACTCCACACCTTTCCCATGTCCTTATCAGGACCCGCCTTGGAGTGGTACAGTGCTTTAACCCAGCACTCAATCTTCTCTTTTAACCAATTAGCCCAATCTTTCTTGGATCATTTCTCCATTAATATTGCCAAGAAAGTATCCATCACCGACCTCTATGCCATCCGACAATTTGAAGATGAATCTATCGCAGATTTCGTTGGACGATGGCGGGGCCTCATCAACCAACTCACTTATGCCTTACCTCAGGCCGAACTCATCGAACTCTTTACACGGGCCTGCGCTAAGCACATTTCTCCCACCCTCCAAATTCAAACTTTCCGCACCTTTGATGAGGCCTTTACTATGGCTCGAAACTAGAGATTCGAGCCTTAGAGGAGGAAAAATTGAGGTTGCGCAACAAAAACCCTAATTTCTGAACCCAAGACTCCACCAACAAACCCAACACCACCAATTCTCACGCATCGACTGCTTCGAAATCAAAAGGAGCTGTACACGCGGTGATGGTCAAATCCCAAGCACCGTCTAGTACCCCCAAAAACCACCTATAAGTATAAAGCCGAGCCCATCAATTACACTCCCTTGGGAGAAACTTATGGTGTGATCTTGGAAAAATTACTCAAAGCAGGAGCTATCACCTTGCCTCCTGTTAAACCTCACTCCGGGTTTGATTCCACCCGTGCTATACCTTCTTGGTACAAAGAAAATGACTTCTGTAACTTCCACCGTGTGAAGGGACACAGTCACGAAAACTGTAAGATGTTGAAAAACATAGTGCAGGAAATGGTTGATGTAGGGGATATAACCCTCGATAATCCTAATGCCCCTGCTAACTGAAATTTGAAAATCTTCAACAAACCATTCCCAAACCACTCATCTAACAGTAACATAAACCAAGATATCTTAGCCGAGGAGAGTGTTCATGAAATCCATGCGGTTTTGACTCCCAACCAAAAGCTTCTATCGAGGAAATTCTGAATCAAGCCTCGTCACTAATGCAAGGATCCGCACCCACTTCACCACCATCAAGACAAGATGATAACCTTGCCATTCCTTTACCCATAAAGGAATTAACCACCTAGAGTTCTCTTCTCACGAATGAGTCTTCTTACACCACATCCCTGCAAGATTGTGAGTGGATGTTATCTAACTTATCTATTTCCCAAACATCTCCTTCCGTCACTCTTGCTGTAAAAGAAGAAGGCTCGCCACTGTTTCTGTCATCCTTAGAAGAGAAACCTCTCGAACCGACATCACCAAACTCCTTAATCATGATGGATCCCCTCAAACATGCTCTCCTACCTATTAGTTCTTCATCGCCTAAATCTTTTCAGTGACCGATTGACCTCTTAACACCCATTGATACAGTGCCTCATTTACCCCCTGTATCACACCCACAGTGGACCGGAATCACAACCCACCTCTCTTCCATACAAAATGTTCTTCTTCACACGTGAAGATTGTCATCCCTCAGAAGATAGGCGAGTCCTATGGGAGCGTTTGAGTACACCATGCTCTACTCAAATGCAGATGACCGATCTAGACACCTCTACCATATACCCGAGGTGTTTACAAAAGCTCAAAATGCCTATGTCCTCATCTTCACCCCTCTCATCTCTACCGAATACCTCATCCACCTCTATTAACCTAACCAAACCTTCCCCTACGCTTGGGACTTCACCAATACCTAGCCTAACACACCCACCTCAACGGTTAGATTTATCCAAAAATAAAGCCGTCCATCCACCTAGGAGACAAACCCAATCCCCTCAAGTCCAATCTATGCCTCTGTCACAACTAAAACCCTCGCCGTCACACCTACCTTCTATATTGGGACCTCACCCCTCCACCTTGCCTCAATACATCATACCTCCTGCGTTTTCTTTAAAACGACCTGCACCTTCTGCACCCATACAGAGATCCATGGGTGTATCAACACCGTCACCCCAAGTATCTTGTCCACCTATCAACCCTAAACAAACTCCATCATCAAAGGATTTGTTTTTTGTCACTCCTCTTTCTCCATGGTTGTTTCCTGCCACCACATCATCTGTGGCCTCCTCATCTAACCAGCTAAACATGAATTCTACGCCGAAGAAGCCACGTTTAGTTAAATCCAATTATCAAAACCCCTTGTCTAAACCACCACCCATACGAACCAACCATACCCAACCATTACCAAAACCCACCCAATCAATAGCCTCATCTTCCTCTGACTTTGACCCGCTCAAAGGATCTTACGCCAAGATCCTTGATATGTTGGTGGAGAATGCGACCATTTACCTACCCCCACTTAGACCCTATGATCCATCTAAACCTCGACCTATAGGTTATGATGAGTCTAAAATCTACGCTTACCACCGCACACCAGGACATGATGTAGAGGGATGCAAAGCTTTGAAATCCATCCTTCGTCAGTCACCTCTCTCGGATAGAAAGGTTAAGAAAGACAACTTACGAAGGGAGAAACCTTTAGCTTCAATCCCCTCTCCTATACCACCTGTCCCCACCTCACCAAGATCTATCATTATTGCAACCCCACCTCTCGAAGACAATGACTTATCCCTACCATCTTCCTCCTCTCGTGTTCACGAGATCAACATGATTAGCATTGCTACTCGAGGTCAGAAAAACAAGGGGACAGCTAAAGAAAGCACACCTGCGGCATCCCTTTCTCCGTCTGCCATCCCAATCACACCACCACCTAAAGTGGTTATTCGTGGACCTACCTACCCCATCTCTGATGGAGTTGTCCATCGTACCATGATCAAACAGCTTCACCAATCACCTGTAAAAATGACACTGTATGATCTCATTCAAACCTCTGAATCTCATCGACAAGCTCTCATTGAGATCCTTCAAGGGATAGAGGTCCTACCTAATGAAACTTTTCCCGTTGCCTCCATTTTAACACCCAATCACGTTGCTTCTCTCACCAAACAACCTACCTCCCCAACCACTTCTATCCCTGTACAACAAGCCGCTGCTGTCAGTTTCTCCAAAGATGAAATTGTCGACTTTGGTGCAGAAGATCTTGACCCCACTCTTTTCATCTCGGCTTACGTCCGGACATCCGAGTACATCGTGTTATGATTGACGGGGCTTAGCCTAAACATCATCTCTTCCAAAGCCTTCCAACAAATGAATATCCCTTCTAGCTGCATGTGTGCCAACCCCACCATGTTGCGTTCATTTAATGATGCTATTACTTCTACTTTAGGCACCGTGATCCTTAACATTCATGTAGGGCCACGTACCTTACCCGAACTCTTCTATGTCCTTGAGGGAGAATTCCAATACAACATGTTGTTAGGCCGCCCTTGGATCCGGGCTATGGGATGCGTTCCCTCCACCTTACATAGATGCATAAAATTCGAGTATGAGGGGAAGTCCTACACCGTAAAAGCTGACGCTCCCCCCTTCAAAACCTGTAATATGTTATATCACCCTAATGATGTACTTGTACCAGTCAAGACACCCATTCATCCAACCCAACCATCTACTTTGACCACACCTCAACCATCCACCTTAGCCACACTTACACCTTCAACCAATGAAACCACCACCGCAAATACCACTTCCTTCCCAGCGGATAACATCCCAACCTCAGATCCCTTGGTAGATGTTTTTCAATGCCTTACGCTGGGGGAGTATCACCTATATAACGTTAACACTTTCCATACCCCACAGGAGTATGGACAGTTACATGCGCATCCTACCTACGACCGTGTGTGGGGGAAGTAATCTCCTATGGACCACCTAATTGCCACCAACCTAACGTATGGGGGTGTCGATGCATCCTCTGTCACCCCTGAACCTCCCCTTGGTGTGGTTCCCTTCCAATCTGATTTTCAATATCTAACTAATCGTCGTTTCGCCCTCACCTTCCTGACGCGTTGTGCTTGGAAGGGCTTCGGTTTTGGTCTTTATGAACAAGGCCGACATACGATCATTCCCATGACTACACGCAAACACAAAGATCGTCGTGGTCTTGGATTCTCTGAACCACCTACACCGAAGAAACCACATATCCATTGTATCCAGGAAGATGACGAAGTCACCCTTTCCGAACCATCATCACCCATTTTTCCATCGTCACCCACAGAGTCGATAGACCGGAATCTATCCCTCCTAACTTTTTTTTTTTCGTAAACGCTATCTTCCTGGGTCCTCTCACTTATCAATGCGATAATGAAGACCCATCTTCTTTTCCCCTTCTGTATCCAGACATGATTGAAGAAGACTTGCCTTCAATTAATGTTGTTGAGTGCCAGGATGATGACTCCATCCTCACTTATCTTGGTGCGGACGACTCTTATATTCAACGTGCCTTACCATCTGAAACTCAAACCATGTTGAATGAGTCGACTATAGAAATCAACATCCACACAGAGGATGATCCTCACATTGTGAAGATCGGACAATCTCTTAACGCATCAGAACAAACTACCTTCACTACCTTCCTCCGTGCCCATAACCAAGCTTTTGCTTGGTCCTACGCTGACATGCCAGGAATTGATCCTGACATCGCTGTCCATAACATTACTCTGAAACCCGACTCCAAACCAGTTAAATAGAAACTGAGAAAAATGCATCCACGCATTGCCCTCTTGGTCAAAGAAGAGCTTCAACGACTCCTTTCTATTTCCTTCATCTTACCTATTGACTATCCTCAATGGATTTCTAACATCGTACCTGTCACTAAAGCAACGGGGGACTTTGGATATGTACGGATTTTCGGGACCTTAACCTCGCTTGCCCAAAGGATGACTTCCCCCTACCTAGTATTGATCAACTTGTTGATCTCACTGCGGGCCATGAGATGCTTTCTCTCATGGATGGCTTCTCGGGATACAATCAAATTTTGGTAGCCCGGCCGATCAACATAAAACCACCTTCATAACTCCTTGGGGAACCTTCTGCTATCGTGTCATGCCGTTTGGCCTTAAGAATGCTGGTGCAACCTATCAGGGCTATGACTTACATTTTTCATGACATTATGCACACTATCCTTGAGGATTATGTCGATGATCTTCTTGGCAAATCTAAACATCGCAGTGAACATCTCGATGTTTTAACCATTATTTTCGATCACCTGTTACAATACTGTGTTCATCTTCAACCAAATAAATGTGTCTTTGGTGTCCTTTTGGGAAAACTCCTTGGTTTTATCGTCTCTTTGTGTGGCATCGAGGTCGATCCAGCTAAAGTCAAAGCTATCCTAGAAATGCCTCCACCCACTAACCTCAAACAATTGCGTAGTTTACAGGGAAAACTCCAATCTATCCGGCATTTCATTTCACAACTCTCGGATCGATGTCAACCTTTTCATCATCTCCTTAAAAAGGACATTGTCTTTCAATGGAGCGAAGAGTGCCACCAAGCCTTTGAGGCTCTTAAAGCCTATCTCTTGCAGCCACCGTGCTTATCCCACCTCAGGACGATCACCCTTTCTACCTTTACCTTTACTTGCCACCGACCATGCCGTAGGAGCCATGCTCACACATCGTGACTCCAAGCATCGAGAACAAGCCATTTATTACATAATTCATACTCTTGTGGATTACGAGACTAGGTATACACATGTAGAAAAGTTGTGCCTAGCCCTATCATTCGTGGCAACCAAACTCTGACATTACCTCCTGAATCACAAAACTTTTGTCATCACCAACGCGGACCCCATCCATTATATGTACGCCAAACCTCATCTAAACCAACGCATCACCCGATGGCTTATGCTCCTCACCGACCTCGACCTTGAGTTTGTACACCAAAAATCAGTCAAAGGACAAACTATCGTAGACCAACTCGCGGAAGCCCCTTTACCTGGGGAACAATTTACCAATTTTACTTTCCCTGATGAACTCATCACCACTCTTTCACTCAGTGAGGAGTCGTATCCAATGACCCTCTTCTTCGATGGATCCAAATGCCAGCGCGGTGGAGGGGCCGGCGTTGTTCTCATTCCTCTTGATGTTGAACCTATGCCTCTTTCATTCCGGCTCGATTTCCCCTGCACTAATAATACAGCGGAATACGAGGCCCTTGTTTTGGGTCTCCAGGTTGCGTTACACTTAGGTGTAAAGTCTATTAACATTTTTGGCGACTCTCAACTGGTAGTCAATCAAGTTATGGGCATCTACCAATGTAAAAATGAGGAACTTCAAAAGTACAAACATTACGTGGACTCACTTTTGACCTTATTTACTCATTATTCTATCCAAACCATTCCCCGCTCAACTAATAAATTTGTGGATACTATGGCTTGCTTGGCCTCACAAATTCCTGCCTCACCAACTGACTCTGACATATTTGTCTTGGTCCAACAACTCTTTGCCCCATCTTACTCAGTCCCGGATGTTTGTATGGTAAATAATGTATCTGCTAATTCACAGGATACCTGGTATCACCAATTTCACGACTACCTTACAACCTCTGTTCTCACGACCTTACTAGTAACGGAAACATGCTTTTCTTAAAAGTGTTTCTCATTATGTCGTCATGGGGGACTCCTCTATAAACGTGGCTTTGATGGCATCCTCCTTCGATGTCTAACCGGCGGAGGTCACCTATACCATCCAACAAGTCCATGATGGAATTTGTGGTGGACATTTTAGTGGCCTTGCTAGTGGCCAAATGGATCCTTCGCCTAGGCTATTATTGGCCTACTCTTAATAACGACTACTACGAATATGTTAAGCATTGTGTTATGTGTCAACAACATGCCAACCTTTAACATACTCCTAGCCATCCGCTACAGGTCGCACGAGATCTTTGGCCTTTCTCACAATGGGGTTTAGACCTTATTGGTGAGATTCACCCACCCTCTTCGCAACGTCACCGTTGGATAATCACAGCAACCGAATATTACACTAAATGGGTGGAGGCCATTCCACTCATTTCAACCAAAAAAGAAAAAATCGTAGAGTTCATTAACCATCACATTATCTATCGTTTTGGTGTTCCTCATCGCCTGATAACAGATAATGGAAAATCTTTCAAAAATAAGTTGTTACAAGACCTTTGTGACAACTTTGGTATCAAACTTAGCTTCTCATCACCTTACTATCCACAAGAAAATGGTCAAGCCAAATCTTCTAACAAAACCTTGACCAAAATTCTCATGAAAGTCGTTAACGATTCTGGGAAAAATTGGCCTGATCACATCCCCTTTGCCCTTTGGGCTTATCGTACCAGTATTCATACCTCCACTAATGCCACACCATTTTCTTTGGTATATGGTACCGAGGCTGTCTTGCCTCTCAAAATACAAATACCCTCCCTAAGAATATCTCTCTAGGATATTCTCACCAATGATGATTTCACCAAGAGCGGTTAGCCCAATTGGAGCTTCTTGACGAGTGTCGTCTTACAACTCTTGACCACCTTCAAATCTATCAAAAGTGCATCAAGCGTGCTTATGATAAGTGAATTCATGAGCGTACCTTTAAGATTGGTGATCTTGTCCTCAAAGAGAATCAACATGTAACCAAACTAGAAAAGAGCAAGCGTGGAAAATTTTCTCCAAATTGGATTGGGCCTTACATTATCACTCACACTTACGGATCAGGCACTTACCGTTTAGCTTCACTCAATGGTAAACCTGAGCCTGAACCCCTTAATGCCTTGCATCTTTGACCATTCTACTGTTGAATTTAGTATTATATCACTTCTTATCTACCTTGCGCTCGTCCCTTGAGCTCATTTACCACCTCATACACCTTGTTTCATACATCTCAAAATAGAATCACGCTCACATGGTTTGGTCATCATCTCCTCTTAAAGATGCCTTCCCCTTTTTAGTCTGGTCCATGACTTAAAAGTATCAAAATAACACGTTCTCAATTATACAATTATGGGATATTCTTGAGTCAAACTTCCTACAAAACTAGATGCTTCATGCCAAACGGACATCTAGACCTCAAAGTTATACATAGACTGCTCCCTCGAAGGACAGCTATACAAAAAGCCACATCTGCTACTATAAATAGACTGCTCCCTTGAAGGACAGCTATACAAAGTCAGCCTCTATCAGAAGCTTCTCGCATTGATCAGCTTCGTGAAGAGCTCAAGAACAACAAAATGCATATCCCATATAGACTTCCCACATTGATCAGTCTATATTCGAAAAAAAATAAAAGCAGTATTCAAAAGCACTTTTGAGTCATGGACTTGTCTATTCAGGTTTGGTTCTCTTTCGTTAGCATAATCACCTTATAACAAGTTCTCTACACCCCAGCTATACCATCCACCTCATCTCACCATTCTTCAAAACAACAAAACTCAAGGGACGTGACGTATATCCGATATGTTGTGATTATACAACTCTTTTCACCTATCGACTTCTCGCCTATGCAAGGTACCTAGGGATTCAAGCTCATCCTATGATAATACGTGGTTTGTTTAGCTCTTTCCAACTATGGGACACTTTTGCCTCTTTTACCCGAATCTAGGATTATGTGTTGACCTTAATCAGGACATGGTTTCCTATGCTTGGGTAAGCTAACCTTCGCTTCACCTATACCTACACCAATACCGCCAATACCTTACCAACACCAACAACATTACCCTACCAATATCAATATTTTTACCAACCAACAAATTGCCTAACCACAACCAAATTTCTGAATTCACCTCTCCTTGGTCCTAAGGGAGAACTACATCGGTCTGAGGCCCCTCCTTGCTTTGTGCAATGGGCTATGTAGGCAACACTTAGGAGACATGGGGTCTCCGAAGGTTAGCTCGACCATCCCCTACCATAACCTATCATGTGTTGTAAATATAAATATTTTTGGGTATTTCTATTTGATAACACTCATCTTTATCCTTTTTCAAAACAAACATTCAAAACACAAACATTCTTATTATTATCATAACTCAAATCAACATACATATTCAGTTTTATTTAGATGTTAAACAAATACATTTTCTATATCATCGGCGCAGTCGGCATCCTTATTTATTCTTCTACCCCTATGAAATTCACTTAGACCCTTGCGCCTCATCCCGAACTAGGTGATGATCGTGATCGTCGACGCCGCTCACCTGGCCTCTCCATCCTCAAAGGTGCCACTGCTATTGGTTCCTCCCACTGATCCGCCAATCTCTCCTGTAACATATGAATACGCCCTCTCGCGTGGAGGAATCTCGCCTCTAGTCTCTCCACTCGTGACTGCGTAACCACTAACAATCTTGTTGTCTCATTCACCTGAGTTTGAAGCTGGTGAACTAAACCCTGCAGGTGATCTCTTTCCACTGTAATCACAGCTATGTCAGGATGATCGGCCCTCTCACGTGAACCTCGCAGCTCTGCTACCCACCATAATCTATAAGCCTCTGTCGCTCCTGCATCCATTACCCTGCGATCGGCTGCTGTCTCTTCTGGTCCTTCTGGAGGTGTCGGCCGGGAGGTGAGAATGATGCCTCGGCGTCGATCCTCATGTATGGTCTATAAGCCATGGGTATATCCTGAACAAATCCAAATTGTCGCCACACGCGATCTAGAGGAATCCTCTCGTACTCACCTGGCCTGTGTCCCGTGATCCACCTTAATCGCTCTACACCCCTCAAATCCTCAGCTATGTTCTCCATCACCATATAGTTCCCATAAGGCCTCCAACGGATATCTGCAATCATCACCATCTCCCACATCTGCCTATAATACTCGACATCATATGTCACGGCCTCGAATCTCGCCTCTTGCTCTGTCTGGACCCATCACCTGAATCCCAACCTCTGCACTCCTGTCTCTCCTGACTGGATGGGTCGGCCTATTGGTCACACACAAACAATGTGCTCATAGGCCCAACAATGTAATAAGTACGCACAATCCAGTGTAGTCCTGTGATTTCACCTGCAGGCCCATAAACCCCTGTATAGCTCCGCCAGATATGCGGGTGCCCATGCGAAAGTCACACTCCTTTCTATCATTTCCCAAATAATACACATCAATGCTTTTGGAAATCTTCCCCCATCCACCCTTGGTAATGCATAATACCCCACTGCTATCATTAATACCACTTCCAACCTTGTTGCCTCAGGGTGTGCTGCAAACATTATACCATAAGTGAATGTCAAACCTCGTTGTGTCAATTCTCGTGCAGCTGGACCAAATACTGTTGTTATCACTCCCCGTGCCATGTTAGGCCCTACCTGATACACTGGTCTTCCTATAATTGGGAGCCTCAAAATTTGAAACACATCTTCCAACATCACTGTCATCTCCCTTGTTGGCAGATAGAAGGTATTCTTTTCTGGATTCCATCTCTCAATCAACGCCTGCAACATAGCATGATTGCGTGTGATTCGTGAATAATAGCGGATTCCACTTAACCCCACACGGTTTATCAATGCCCACTCAGCTGGTGTTACATCCGCTCGGACTCGTGACAACAAAGTTGGCACCCTATCATTCATCCTCAACCCTGCCTCTACCTGCATACATCAAATCAACAAACAACAATTCAATAAATCAAATCCCCAAGTGTTTTTTATCACATTCTAGAATTTCATACAGTAACCGATATCGGTTATAGATAACCGATACCGGTTATCTCTAACCGATACCGGTCACATGTCTCCTTTTGCTTAAAACTAGGCCTTTTCTTTATTTTTTACAAATTTTTGGTGGCGCCCGCCTCTTTTCCCTACATAACAACATCATTATCAATATTTATCATCAGAATACCATCAACACATATACATATCATCAAAATTTCATCAACATCATCTATATACATTAAATTTCAATACCATCGACAAAACACATGAGACATTCTAATATATGCATCAAAATCAAATTTTTTTACACACCATGTGGATCAAACTCATCTATATATATCATCATCAACTCAATGTCAAAATATACAAACTGCCCTGTATGGGGCCTCTGTGATCTAAAAATACAAAGCCGGCACGCAGGCCGCTGTCTCTGTCAAAATCTCGACTCGGCTCGCAGGCCAGTCTCTCATGTCAAAAATATACTCGGCTCGCAGGCCGGTATCAACTATACAAAATGTACTCAGCTCGCAGGCCGGTATATACAACAAAAATGAATAAATAAATCCTATGTGGGCACGCAGGCCTCTATATATATACTCGGTTCACAGACAGTGTCTATATCCAATAACAACAACCCATATCCACTCCTAGGATGTCTCAGCTCTCTCCACCACCCTCTGCCCGTCCCCCCGCTGGCCCCTATGCCGGCTCTCACCTCCTACCCATCACGGAGCCACTAACTATGGTTGTGGCCCCCTGTGACCTGTGACTCCGGGACGTCTCGGCTCTGTGCACTACATATGGCTGATAGTTGGCCCTGGTACCATCTAGCACATCTTGATAATACCGGGCCTTTGCTCACCTCCATATAGCGGGCCCGTGCCACCATGGCTGGTGGGGCTGGTCCCAGTGCTCTAATAAGTGGCCCCGACCTCACCGGTACACCCCGTGCCTGTACTATGCTGCACACTGCCTGGCTAACTACCCCTATAACACCCCAATCTATTCATGTGCAACGGAGCAAGTTGCCCTTTATAATAGCTACACTGCCCAAGAGACGGTCCCTCTCCGCTATCACAGTTGCCAAATCTGGCTGTGCGGGCTGTGCTCTCATGGCTGCCCTCTACCCTACCCACCACACCAAAAATGCACCTGTCACTCCAGCATCATCCACTGTATCATCAGCCGGTCTCTTTGCTATGCCCAGACTGGGTCAAATGGCTGTGGTGCAGGAAATGGTGCCTCTACATCCTCCCTCCGATACTGTGAGAAGGGAGGTGGCTCATCTGTCCGTCAGTAAGCCCATTTGTGCCGCACCCTCTCTAGGGAATCCACTCATACTCCTGTTATCACCGAATCACAACACCCCTGTGTTTATACAAGTGCATATACTTGAACTCACGGTGTGATTGGATAACATGGGTACTATCTCCAAGTTGTGGGACTTGTTACTTGAGATAGACCTCCAGAGAAAGCTGGTTCTTGCTCCTAAACTACCTGCCACAATATACTCTAATGCAGGGGAAACTAACTATTCTAATCTAAATTTCCAAGGGACTAGGGAGAGAGAATGCATAAAATGAAAGCCTACACTAAAGCGGTGATACACCAGAAAAGGAGGGTGTGAGAGTAGTCTCCAAATGCGTGAAATACAAAAGTAAAGTGCACACTAGAAGAGGTGATGACAATTCTCCATAATCTAGCAAAATGCATTCACAATGATATTCCAAGCATACACAATGATAATGGATCCCTGCAAGAACATAATAATAGACACAATATTCTTGTAGAAAGATTAAAGGGGCAAGAAGAATGCAAGAAAACATAGCAGGGGAAGATACATCCACAAACTGATATTTTATTGCTTCATGATATGCATAGTTCAATCTATTACAAGATAAGGGCCTGGATCACCATGCAAGGAGTCCACTATAAGGGCCTACAGCACATTGGCTTCACAAATCAATTTTTACAGAGCTTTGCTATCTGAAAACTCCCCTTTTACAATGAGCCCAACACTCCAATTTATAGAAAAATGAGAAGAGAGAGAGGGAAAATGAAAATCCTGAAATCTGTCCTTCAACCACTGTAAGAGGCATTAAATGGAGTAAAATGATTATATATTACTTGTAAAAGGCTCCCCATACTATCCCATGTGCTGCAGCAGAGAAAGAATGATGACCATGCCTCTTAATTGCACTCCCAACCACCAAATGAAACATTGTTATGAACCCAGCCACGTTTTCTAAAAATATCAACCAATTTCTCATCAAATCTAGAATTTATTGATTTTTGTGCATCAATCTCGAGCCACGATTCCAACGGTACCAATTTTGTGTGATTTCGTTGAGAAATGCAAAAGTTATGGCCTTCTGAGTGTGGGCAGCTATTTTGGGTCTGGCAGGCGTTTTCTGTCATTTGACGGGAATGAGCATTAATTGACTGGAGCCGAATATGTTTCTCTTAATTAAATATATCTACCCTCATTAAAAATAAGAAATCTAGTTTTTGTGGCATAGAGGACGTCGTGCTCGTTCCAGAAAGTCCAATTTTATGAAAATCGGAGCTCGGAGTCAAAAGTTATGGCCGTTTGAAGTTTCACGGGTCAAACGTTGACTTTTCTTCTTTCTTTATCGGCCGTTTCAGATTTTCGCGTCCCTCGCATCCCTTTGTTCCGGCTGTCCCGAAGAAAATCTCCTGCTTCGGCTAATTTGGGCTTCCTTGTTCCTGTTTGCCCGAAAGACACGTGGTGAGATTCCATTCGCTCTCGGCTCTTTCGGCTTTTCGTGTCCCACGCAGCGTACTTTTAGGGGCCAACCGTCCGGCGTCGGTTAAGGTGGGATTCCCTAGGTTTACTAAAAATGATAGATATTACAATCATTTGGGCTAGGTATGTCCATTTTTGTGGATCAAAATGGATGTTATCTTTTTAATGAGCGGGAATGTGGTTAGAGGAATAATAGGCATTGATTTTTAGGGTTGAACTAAGTCTTAGTTAGTTATGGTGAGTAGATAGATACTAAAAATAGGTTTATAATGAGGTGTCTAGGTGAGGTGGAAATTGGGTTAGTTAAGATAATTAAATAATGAATAAAGTGAGGATGAGTATTAATTTAATTAAAGAGATTAGATTAATATTAATGTGTGATGAAAGGGTCATGGTTAGGTAAAAGTTTTTATGTTGGTTATTCGAAAGGGGACAAAGGGGAGTGTGACCTGATTTTGGTGTCTACAGTAGGTAAGATTATAGATGAGGAAGGGGAGATACTAATACCCATGGGTGTAGTAAATGAAGTAATGGTAGGTGTAGGTTATGATGTTAACTCTTGGATTAGAGTGTTGATTGTGTGGGCATTGGGTGCCTAAGATGTAGGAGGAGTAGTTTGATTATTTGGTGGATGGTTGGGGAAAGGTTGTTTGAAGACATCGAGAGGATGATTAAGAGGTGCATTGGGGTTATCTAATTAACGATCACCATGGTTTATGAACTATTGTACAAGACCTTTAAAAGTGTAGCATTTTTCAATGTTGTGACAACGAACTTGGTGATATTTACAATAGTGGTCCTCATGATACCATGCATTTTTGGGTCATGATTCATCAAGAGGTCGGATATGGGGAAGTTAGATGAGATGCAAAACCATCAATTTCTCAAAAATATAACTATAGGATTCCCCGAGAGGGGTATAGTTGGGGGTTGGTCTAGGAGACCTTTGTGGAGGCTTATTGTGGGATGTGGATACGAAGAAGATTTTACTACGATAGAATTAGTCGTGTTTTAATATTTTTCACCATGGGTAGATGAATTAGTGAATTTTTGTTTTGGTTTGTTGGATCGAGTTTGACATGGCCTTGCACAAGGACATGGGGTTCAATTTTATGAGCCATGGTGAATGTCTCTTCAAAAGTTTGGAAGGCATTGATCTAAAGAGGAGGAAATATGCTTCACACAAGACCATGAAAAGAGTTTTATTAGTTAGGTATGTGGAAGGGAGAAATATAATTGATTAATTATGCCACTCCATTTAGCGACGAAATATGTGATAGATTCGTCATCAAATTTTCTAATGGCATAGAGATCTGTAATGGTGATTTTACGTGCAATGTTAATAGAAAATTTCTCTAGGAATAGTTTCATGATTTGAGTGAAAGAGAATAAATAATGTTGAGGAATATAGTTATACCATTCCAAAGCGGGGCCAGCCACCGACATAGGAAAGGTATGGAGCATAATATCATGGTCGTAAATAGCATAAGGTAACATGCATGCCTAAAGGCACGCATATGCAATTGTGGGTCCTCCTTACTATTAAACTTGGAAAATTTGGGGATTTCTAGTGTGACGGATAGGGGTTTTACTAGAACTGATGGATTTGTGGGATCATTGCAAATATTTTTGTAAGAGAAGGTGGTTTTAGACCCTAAAGTAGCGGCTTAAAGATTATCCATTCTCCTTAGAAAAGTGTGAAGAGGGTTAGTAGATGTGGGAGGATTGAGATTGATGGATGAGATTGTGGGATATATGAGGTAGATGGGTGAGGTTTTCTATGAGATGAATATTGTTGTGTATGTCTTCACAAACAATGCACATTAGAGATTATTTAGTCCCGGTCTCATACTACTATTTAAAAGGTTCTTGAGTGAAGAGAGTACTAAATAACCCCCATCTTTTGGCAATAGTCTCTTATTTTTATTTCATCATTCCTAACCTTTAACACCCACAGTCCCGATCTGGTTTCAAGTCATCTTCCTTCATTTTATCCTTGACTAGGGTGCCCAAGCTAGTACTAGGGCACCCATGGGTGCCCTGGTCATACCGGGGTGCCCCGATCCTTTTCACACTTTCCCACCACTTTTGGGATCTTTCTAGTTGTTTGAGATCTTTATCTTTTTGGTGGTCAACCATTTTGGGGTTAATTATGAAATTAGATCAAGAGAACCCTATAAATATAAATTTATGAGACCATAATGAGGGACCAAACACTAGTCACTACTATCATCCACCTAGAGTTGCATCCATTTGGAAATCATTTGTATCTATTATCAAACCGCATAGGGGAGAGATCTTATTCTATTCCATGCACACATTCAATTACATTTTCTAAATCTAGTTATTTCTCTCTACTTCATAAAGTACAAGCGAGTAACAAGAGCACCTAGGGCACATTATACACACACACAAACACACCATAACTAAATTTGAAATGTAGTGCAATGCTCAATTAGTAAGCCCATTTTGTGAAAGATGAGATCATTCGACCCATTCATTTGAATTTTTATTTTTTTAAGGTTTTGATGCTTGGATTTTTGTTTTCTTCATTGTAGGATTTTTGGAAAATCCATCGATCTTGGTGTGACTTGGAAGTGAAAAAAGTGAATATTTATAACACTCTTTTGACCCACAAAAATTCCGATCGTGAAAACCTACGATGACTATAGAGCCTAGATCAAGACTAGAGCTCCAATAGGTGCCCTAGTCCCTTTTATGGGCACTCTTATCCCCCCTTATTCGACAATCAAATAATTTTTCGAGCACGGTTATGACAAATTGTACTTCCATTTTACCAAGTTTCCAACTTGGCATACCCTCGACATTATTGTGAACCAGCTAAGTATTTTATTTCCTTTATTTTACAATTATGGTTTCATACTTTTGTTCTTAGTTTTCTTGGATACACATTGTACTTAATTGTTCATTTACTTGCTACTTTGCTACAATAACATCATATTAGTCTAGAATATTCATATTTTAGTTAATCATTTTGTAAACTGTACTAGATCTTCATGCTTAGGATCCTCATTTTCCTCTATCATGGGTCAAGTTTCTTTATCTAATTTACTTAAGAGATATCCCCATTGCCAAGTTGCTTTACAAAAATCTCTAGACACCAGCTATCTTGATGACAATACGCCACCACACGAAATAAGTCCTCTATTCGATCGTTTATTTGACGACCCTAGTCCTAGTGTTCCTCAATATAATCAACCCCTATTGGAATCAATTCAAGCTCTACATGCTTTATTCCAAGATAAATTTAAGGCCATGGAATCCATAATCACATCTCTCAAATCTAAAATTCAACAGCTTAAGGATGCTTCTCAAGTGCATGTTTGTTCTCCTTCTACATCTCATGTTATGTCTACTACATGTTCTCATATTAGTGAGCCTCAAGTCATACCATTACCCAATCCTCTCATCTTGGATAGCAATGCTAAGCAACATGACATTCTCAATCAACTCCTTAGTCATCAGTTGATCACACTACCACCTACTAATTACTATCCTCCTTATCGATTAGAAAAATATCACGGTCATCCATATTGTAATTATCATTGAATCAATGGACATAATGACAATGATTGCCACACTTTTCAACAAAGAATAACATATATTGAGTGTCAAGGATTTATTTAATTTATTTGGAAACCTTCTATTTTGTCTCAATCTACAAATGCTACATCCACATGGGCTCCTAAATCTACTTTTTCTTTGGTTAGTCACGAGACTCCTAAGAAACCACCTACGACATCACCAAGTCAACATAATAAACCACATATCAAAATTAGTTCATAACCTCCTCCTACTAAGTCGTCTATTGTATTACCAAGTATACCTAAGAAAAACCCTTTAAAACTCGGTGCAACTTGGCATCCTCTCAAGTATAAGCTTGACCTATTACTTTCCAAAGAAAATAATCCTCTTAGTAGTAGTCATGACACATTGCAAATTCCACCACAATCACATGGTCCTCATGTTACTTTTTCCGACCATGCTACCACTTCTAAAAACAAACTTGGTCTTTGGTAGGTGAATCTTTTCACTCTACCCTTCTGATGACACACTCATATTCTTATAGTTCTTAAATGATTGTTGAGGGGTCCGCATTACGATAAAGAACCTCGTTTCACCTTACATTAACATATCTATCTATTACATAACCACTCATACATACATCCATCTATTGCTTGTCACACATACCATATAATTTCTCATTATTTATCCCATTACTCAATCAATCTTACACTCTCTATGATATTTCACCACCTTCATATATCACTTCTTTATTGGTTTTCCAACATCATTTATAAAAAAATATATGCATCATCACACACTTGGGGGGCATATCATCCAACACATCCCCTATCATGTTAACATTAGCGCATCTCTCCTCTTTGCATTATCATCCCTCATCTTACACACTTTGGGGGCATAGTACTAAACATTCCCCCATTCTAGCATACTTACATAATACTACATCACACTCTTAGCATTTACGCATACATCATCATAGCATCTACTCATATCTCATCTTTGCATTCTCATATGTTAATTTCCTAATATACACATACTCATTACACATTTTAGCATCATCATTACCCGATGAAACACTCTTGTGCTTTGGTTCACAATTGACTATTGAGCGATTACTACACATGAACCCCACACACTACAAAAGATAGCCATTACACATTATGTTTCACCACACATCTCGCTATACATCTTACATCATACATCCTACATTTGGACTATGCCATTTAGATCATTGCACATTTCCATATCATAGATACTTTATACATCATATTAGTATTTATCATACATGTTTCACGTTTGCATCTAACATTCCACACTACTAATCATGAATACTACTTATCTATCTACATTGCATCTTATACATCGTACATTACATATTGTATTCATTGTATGGTCATCTATTATCATAGTCTTTCTACTTTTTGCACTCACTACCCTATGACGCACTTTAGTTCCTTGGTCCATACTCGATCGCCAAGGGTTTACATATCAAATGGACCTTACATTCATCAAACGTTCATCATTTGACATCTCATCATGTAACATTTCTCAGATAATGACATACGCTATAGGTTAAATGGTCACCTACTCTATCATTTGGTAGTGGTATACACTCTAGGCTACATCACCACCCCCTTTTATTCATCTTTTAGTGGTATATGCTTTAGGCTACATCAACACTCCCTTTTATTCATCATGTAGTGATATATGCTTAGGGATAAATCATCACTCATACATTCATTTTGTCATGATATATGCTTCAGATATAGGGTTTGCACACATATCTTCTACATATCGCATATCATCATCACTACACATACATACTCATCACAATGCGCTAGACACAACACACACTATTCGACCATTTCCCGATGATGAACTCGTTTATGGTTCACTCTTGACGGCTAAGGGGAAAAATGAACCTCACTACATGTAATTTCCAATCACTCGGGGGCACATGGCTCCTATCACTCCATTTTACATTCCATTCCATCCATCCACAACATATTGCATATTATGGTTATTTTTACTCTTGCTTACTTTTCTTGTTCATGGTCGCTTTATTACACATTCTAGTTAGATTACTTGTATGTCATTTATCTATATCATCCACACATGCGTGTTCACATATTTTTCTAGTTTTGATCATAGATATAGGTCTCTTACACACAACATGGATGTTCACCTTCTACCCTTCCTACACTAGTCACTAGGGGCATCCACATTCATCTCTCACATGTGTTATTGTTTCATTTTGTACTTAACACTTTACATTCCTTGGTTATAAATGCTCTTGACATACTAGTTACCTTTGTAACATGCTAATGGGTGCTTCATGTGTAGCATTTGTTATGCAGGGATATTTGCTTCCATACTTGTTTGTTACATTGCTTGTCTAATGTTTGCTCTTGTTTGTGATCCTTGCCCTATGTTTGGTGTGCACACTTGTTTTTGTATGCGTCCATTATGGCCTTACGTGTCTTGCGACATTGTGAATGATGTCCCATGTTTTCACCCCACTTTGTGCGGCTTACTTGTCTTCTTGCATGTTTGCATTACTTTTCTAAGTAGCTTACACACGTTTTGCGTAACTTATACATTATTTTCTATATCCATATTTTTTCGTACTAACACTTGTTTTGACTAGCCTCTTGTTTATGCACGCCTTGGTTTCTACCAAGTGTATTCCCTTTCCCCTACAAGGCACAATTTAATATTTCACATTGTTGGTCCTCTTTTGGGGTTGCATTATCTTATCAACAAAGTCACCTGTGCCCCCAAAGAGGGGGCATCATTCGGGGTTTTACATACTAACACAATGCGTTTACATTGGTTCAGTTCAGTGCGCATTCTGCCATTAGAATTTTGGGTTACATACATTGAGTGGGTTTAGACCAGTCTACAAACCTCGTAAACAATGGATTTTACATGACATGGTTTCCTTAGCATTATGGGAAGCAGTTACAAGCTTAGAGGTTATAGTTGGTGTGCCTCCCTAAACTACTTCATCCATTGGCATCAGATCACCCAAAAAATAGGACGTACATAGATCTCTTCACACACATTCAGGGAAGTAGTTATAAGAAGGATAATAATGCATCTTTCTCCCTACACTTCTTTGGCTAGGGTGGCATGAGATCACCCAAAAAACTCATAGTATAGGATGTCCTTCTATACTCTCTTTTTCAACATGGATCAGGTGCACATGTTCCATTTACACTCTTTATGTTGTGTATTTACATTTACATACATATGCATGTGTCTTTTACATTAAATTTTTAAACATACATACATACATATTTGACTACTTGACCATTTTCTCCTTGCAGGTCTGGTCATATGAGAAACAAGCGGTCAAAAGGGGGTAATAAAAACAACAAAAATAACATCAACAACAAATACAATGTCAACAACAACACTTCACGACAACACAAACCATACTAACCATGCAGGTACATCACATACATCAATAATTACACACGCGTTTTTGCCCTAGGTTCACTGTCATCACTTTTTGTACTTTTTCATCTTTAATTTCCATGCTTCATCATCTTTTTTTCATTCCACACTTTTTCTAGTTCTTCAACACATTTTATACTACAATCTTCATGGACATCAGGTACACATCTCTATCTAATTTATGTTACCGATATTTCCTCTCACCAACATAAAGTGGGGGTAAATGTAGTCATAAAATAATGCACATTAGACATTATTTAGTCCTGGTCTCATACTACTATTTAGAAGGTTCTTGAGTGAAGAAAGTACTAATTAACCCCCATCTTTTGGCCATCTTCTCTTATCTTTATTTTTTCATTCCCGACCTTTTAGACCCACATGCCCAGTCTATTTAGGTCATCTCACATTATTTTAGCCTTGACTGGGGCACTCATGGGTGCCCTAGTCCCACATGGGGCACCCTAATCCTTTTCACACTTTCCCGCCACTTTTTGGGCTCTTTCTAGCTGTTTGAGATCTTTATCTTTTTGTTGGTTGGTCATTTTGGGATTAATTATGAAATTAGATCAAGAGAACCCTATAAACATAAAGTTATGAGACCATAATGAGGGACCAAGTACTAGTCATTACTATCATCCACCTAGAGTTGCATCCATTTGGAGATCATTTGTATCACGTTAGCTCCATCACAAGGAAAAGGATAGTTGATTTGTATCACACCGCATAGGGGAGGGATTCTATTCTATTCCATGCACACATATAATTACATTTTCTACATATAGTTATTTCTCGTTACTTCACAAAGTGAGACTGCACAAGAGAATCTAGGGCACATTATGCACACATACACTAGAACTACATTTGGGTCCAAACGTATTGTAGCATTCAGTTAGTAAGCCCACCGTTGTAGAAGTTGAGGTCAGTCCAACCCATTCATGTGAATTTTTCTTTTTTTTTTGGTTTTGATGTTTGGATTTGATTTTTATTCATTGTATGGTTTTCGTGAATCCATCGATCTTTGTGTGATTTCGAGTGAAAAAAGTGATTATTTTCAACACTCTTCCGACCCAGAAAAATTTAGATCTTGAAAACTTGTGAGGACTACACATCCCAGATCAAGATTGGGGTGCTAGTGGACACCTAGTCCCTTCTGTGCGAGATTTTGTCTGCCCTTATCCAAAATTCACATAATTTTATGAGCACGGTTATGACATTCTATACTTCCATTTTACTAGGTTTCTATTTTGGCATACCCTTGGCATCATTGTGAACAAGCTATACTTTTATGCTTAGTTTGCTTGGATACACATTGCACTTAATTGTTCATTTACTTACTATTACAATAGTATCAAATTAGTCTAGAATATTCATATTTTAGTTAATCAGTGGATAAGTAGGTGTTTGAGGGGGTGATTGATAAGAGGGAAGATTGTTGAAGGGCTAAGATTGAATGGGTTGGGAAAGATGGGCTTGTTGAGATGTAGGGATGTAATTATATGGATAAGGTTGTATTTGTTATTGTTGAGAGACATGGATGTTAGACAAACCTTGCATGTGGTGAGAGGAGATATAAGTATGGGGTGGTTGAGATGCTTGAGTAGATTGATTAGGGAAGATGTAGTGAAAGACACTTTGAAGGGGAGGTTGGTGAGTTTGGATAGACTCTGAAGGATGAGGTTTTGAGGTGATGACATTTGTGTGGACATGGGATGTAGAGATGGGGACCAAATTTGATCATGTTGTTCGGTGGTGGAAGGATTAAACATGAATCTTGCATTGTTTGGGCGGGTGTGGTAATGACAACATTGGATGAGGAAGTGATGGGGATGGAAGTAGTGGGTGTGTGTTGGTACGAAGAAGATTGGAAGGAATGGGGCCACCGGTTGAGTGGATTGGTGAGTTTTGGGAATTATAGAGGAATATTGGTGGATCTAATTTCATGTTGCACTATGGCAAGCTCATTCATGGCTCTAGGGAAGAACACAATGAACTGCGATTTGAGGACTTGGGTGGATTTAGGGTGAGAATGATAAGCATAAATTATTTGAAGAGGGGGTATGGCGATGGGGAGATTGGTAGATTTACAAAGAAGGTAGTCATGAAGATCAACTAGGTTGGTATAAAGGAGTTCTTGGAATTCCATGCATCCAAGAGGGATGGTAAGAGACCGAAAGGTCTCTAAAGAAATGACAGATGGGGGTGTAACAAGTCTATAAGGAACAAAAACAAAGGGGTTAGTCTCAACATGGGGGTTGTTTCGATGGCTTTGGACTCACAGAGAGAGGGGTGTAAATCGTATGCTAGGTTACTGCACAGAGGAAATGACCAAGGGAGTGGAAGAGATAATAGAAAGGGCTGAATTTTTTTGGGAAGAAATGTTGGAAGTAGGAATGTTATTGGATGACATGGTTTGTTCCATTTTTCTTACTTGAGAACATGTAATAACAGGCATGAAACAATAAAATAAGAAACTATGTTGATTGTGTAGTCACAAAATCATGCACATTAGACATTATTTAGCTTGGTTTTCATACTACTATTTAGAAGGTTCTTGAGTGAAGAAAGTAGTAATTAATCCAACCTTTTGGCCATCTTATTTTATCTTTCATTTCTTTATTCCCGCGAGGCAATAACTATACATTTCACCTCAAAGAAATAATTTTGTTTCCAATTTCACTGTTTTGTCTAAAATATAGCATTTACATCATATTTTTAAAAACATAAAATCCTTAATATTTTTTTTTTCTAAATTTTGAGAAAGAAAAATGTAAGGACAAATGTAGAGAAGGCCAACGTGAATGAAACTTTCCCCAAGAAAAAGTTGGGAGGAAAAAGTCACACTACATAACATAATGTACATTGAATTGGAAATATTTGTATTATACTTTTTGTTAAATGTGTTTTTCTTTTTAAAAAATCAATTCAAAATACGGATGAAGAAGGTATTTCACACAAAATTGAACATATATACAATAAGATTTTAATGCCAAGTAGTAAGAAGAAGATATGCAACTAACCAAAATAAATAACATTTACACCTAAACGAGATGGTATGATACATGCATAACATTTACATCCAAAGAATGAAGAATTGCAGAGATTGAACACCTTCAACAAGTGAAGTTTGTAATAAACAAATGGTGAGAGATTAACAAATGAAACAACTGCACTTAAATGTTAGAACATCTCGAACAACTAGAACAGAACAACCAACACAATAGTAAAGGGCAAAAATTCTCACAAAATATATTGACTAACTTAACAATATTTTATTTTAAATGTAGTTGTATCTACACAATCTTAATGCCAAAATTGATGATGTGTAACACTATACAACTAATAAGTAAGCAGAAATAATAAATACACTTGCATAGAAATGAATTTGCAGTTTATGGAGGAATAACAGAGAGGATGAAAATTGAATGGAGAGACTTTTGTTCTTATGTTAGGTTAGTTAATTGGACTGCCATCGAAGAAATTGTATTGGTGGAAACCAAACTTACATTCTATTTATTTCGATAAGAGAAATCTTTATAATATCAAAAGTACAAATTTCAATGCGAGAAATGTTTATAATATAAAAAACTTCAAAGATAGTATTATATTTTACCACGACATAATTTTTTTATAAATAATAGTCTACTATTATTCATAGTATATTGATATATGTTCCGATTAAGAATATTATGTATAATAATATTATATATAACTAATCAGAAAATAAAACATTCTTCAGTCATCAGCTCGAGAGTGGAGACGAATTGGAAAGCCTTTTGCCATGGAAGGAAGAGGAAAGTGAATGGCATGATTAACTTCCAGCGCCTCCCATCTGCGATTTCCATTTGTATATTTAAACCAAAACCAATTTTAGTTTTTGAATCGAAGAAGAGGACCTAACAAAGAGAAATGCCTTTGGGAAAGATAATCTCACCTGAATTTAGTGACAAAATTGTGAAGAAAGAGAGCAATTTCAAATCTGGCCAAATGAAGTCCTGGACAGAGCCTGCCACCTCTTCCAAATGGCATGTAACATGGTTCATCCAATATTTCGTGCATTAAATTCAAGCTCTAATCAATAATTAGCATTATATGTATCATTTTTAATTTTTTTTAAAACATTGTTCCTTGCCATACTTGTCCCTTAGTCTGCCAACGCCAAGGGAGGAATTTGTCAGCTTCATAATGGTATTTTTCATCCACATGAGTGGCAGTCAAGAAAGCATACACTGTCCATCCTTTGGGGATAACAAAATCTGCCTTGCAATACATTAAATTTGTATTAGATTTTCCAGTCTAGTGTGGGTGATAAATTTTTAATGAGGTCCAGCATCAAATCCTCAACACAACCTTTCACTTTAATATCTTGTTTGGCTTCCTGAAAAGAACCACGGTTGCACTAGACAAACGAAGTGTTTCATTTATTACCTGCCATTGCCAAAGACAGACCAAAATCATTAGCTCTTCAAATTTCATGACCAGAACTACATTAAGGATGGATATGTACTCACACAATGAACGAATTTCATTGACTCGTAATCATTCCACGTCAGCTTTTCATTGCCTTTTCCTTTGGCCTTCAGCAGAGCGTCATGCTCAGCCTACGTTATCCATATTCATTTAACTTATATGCATCAGTGTTCGTTCAAACTTAATTTTGCTCTTAATCTTAGAGATGAGCTTATCTAGCACTCACAAACATGGATCTAGGCCACATTATAGAACCTAATTTATGAAATGAATGTAATTTATCTTCTTTTGTTCAAAATATAAATATATATAGTGTAATGTCTATTTTAGAATTATAGCAAAGCACTCACCCTCAACTCCTCCAGTGCTCGTGGATTCTCAGTAAGATACTTCACAGCAAACGCCATGGCCATTGATGAAGTTTCCACACCGGCAAACACAAAAAAGATTATTGTATCTGCAATAATCTCATCCGAAAATGTGCCCTCCCTCAAAAGTTTGGTGAACAAGTCATTGCGGACCACCTCTGGATGCTGTCTCCTCTCCTTTATACACTCGTGAATTCCCCTGGCCTGCATTCGACAGATTTCATGGTTTGAAGACATCTCCAAATGAAGTGACGTAGAAGAAAAAATATTAAAAACTCTTAACGATACTAAACAAGAAATAATTAGTATATTATTTGGTGGCAAGCGCACCTGAATTCCTCTGGCATAAGTGGTTCCAGGGATATTGAGGGGCAAAGAGAAGACAGCTCCTACGAAATCGTCGAAAGCTTTATAAACATCTTTCATTTCTTCTGCTGGAGGTAAGTCCAGCAATTTTTTCGCCATCAAGTTCAGAACCATCTGCCAGTAACAGATTCACAATTGAAGCCAAATCTGAGCTAAAATGAAAACTACCACATTATATATAAAAATTATATAAATAGTTGCAGAAGGGATAGAAATCTTATTGATCAAATGCAGTACAATACTTGCCTGATGGCACTTGTGTTGAAGAGGGATGTCTCCCTGCTCCTCCCATTTCCTCATTCCAGCCAGGAAGATGTCTTGTATGTCTTCCATGAAATCAGAGCTCAGCCTCTCATACTTAAACAAATTGACAGCAGTTCCATGGAGTTTTCTTTGAAGTTCCCCTGTACCGCCGACAAATCATATTTGCCGATAAGATGTCTGAAAGACGCCAGATATTTGACTTCGAACAGCCTAATTCCCTCATTTTGCATCCACAGACACAACTGCACGCGCTCTTCCAAAAGAGAAAAAATTACATTACACCTTACATTACAGCGTAACATTACTATCAGCGTAACATTACACCTCCTCTTAATGGAAATGTTAATTATTATATGCATCTAATTACGAAGAGAAAAAATGAGTCATTCAAAAACATTGATATTACCTAAGCTCATGTTCATCAAAGAACTTTCGTCGAGACGATTTAACATCTAGAAGAAAACAGATAGTCTCTCCAATAAATGGCAATCCAGGTGATCCAGGAGGGAGTTTGGGTTTAATGGCAGATCCATCCCCTTGTCCATCCTTACCCCGTCTTAATAACAGTAAAATTACACAAGTAAACAGTCCGAAAAACCATAAGTACCAATTGGAATCGACAATACTACGTATTAGCTGCTCCATTTTAACTCCTTACAGCTTGGAATACTTACTACGTATAGGGAAATATATCTGCAATAAATAGTCTGTGATGCCGTGTTTGCTTTGAATTGTATGTGATGCCGTGTTTGCATTGAATTGTCAGCCACATGGTTTGACGTTCAATTCGACTGTAACATTTTATTTTTTATTTTTTAAGATTTTAAATCATGAATTAGATGTCGTGTTTGCCTTGAATTGGCAGCCACAAATTGCTTTCAATTTTTTAAATTTTGGTCTTCAGAGTGAACCTTCTATCAATCACGCCCACGTTGCTGTTGTTTGAGCCTTTTGCATTTTTGGCTGCTGGACCGAATAATGTTGCTGTGAACAGTAACATGGAATGCGGATCTTATGGGAGCTGGGATTCAAAGGAGACTTTGACATTTGGAAATGTTACTATTCCATGATGAAAAGCACTATAAATATTTTATATTCATGAAGAGAATAAAATAAGTACATATTTTTATGTTAGTGTTCTATTTTATATTCTCTTCATGAATATAAAATATTTATAGTGCTTTTCATCATGGAATAATAACATTTCCAAATAATTAATGTCAAGTCTTTTTTGGATCCTAGCTCCAATAAGATCTCCATTCCATATTTTTTTTTTTTTATTATAGGCAAATAGTTTTTATGAAAGGGACTATACCCTTGAACAATAGTGGCTCAGAAGCCGGATGTGTCAATCTGAGTAAAACAACATAAGATCCAAAACACCAGCATCAAAACCCGCAACACGCAGCGATTAAACAACAACTAAGCAAAAACAACGTAGATGAAGACAGATACATCCCAATTAAGTTCATCGACGTGCACTCCCCCACGGAAACCACGATATGATTTTCTACTTACAGTGCACCAATCCGCATTGTTTCCGTCATCCACATCTAAAACCACTTCAAGATTACCATTTAATTTGGGTGAATCAAAATTTGAATTCCGCTCCTCCACAGTTAAAGATGCATTCATTTCACCTGAACCGACCTTCGTCCTTTTGCCACTATTCACGTTAGCATTTAAAATCACGCGGTTATGATCTCCATTCCATATTACTATTCTATGATTATTCAGTTTAATACTTAAAAATGAAAAAAAGTTTAATTTGGGCTAGTTTTTCTAAATATTGGACATTTGAACACCTTTTTCATGATGAAAAGTATCATAAATATTTTATATTTTATACAATGATTAAATTTGAATGGATCTCCATATTTTAATATGAAGGGTTTGGTTAAGCTTGACTCTTTGTGAGTGGCGGGTTAAATAATTGGTTACCTTTCAAAATAGTAATACCTTGCTAAAATATATATAATAATATATTATCACAATTTAAAAAATTGCAAAGATACGAAACAATAGTAGTTTATTTACTTAATTGGCTAGTTATTTGACCAGACCAACTTTCCTAACTACTAAAATTTTCTTTGTCTTCCATGAATTTTTCATTCAATTTATTAAAATATGTAAAGTTAAACGTAGAGGTGACAAGGATAAAACATTTTGACTATAAAGATCTAAAACCTAGCCTTAATCGTTATTTTAGAAAACTTGTATGTTGACTACATAGCTTTATTATTTTGTCTCAGTTCCACATTATTGATTATCCATGACATTTTATAGCATTTTGTCTAGAAATTGTGAAAAAATCTTGAAATGTTGCCAAGAAACTCCACCAAACCTAAGCATGCTAACATATATTCGCGAACAATTTTCTTTAAGTTGATAATAAACAAAAACCTTGTAACAAATTTCTAAGTTAACTGTAGAAAAAATGAATTTTCAGCATGAGAGAAGAACCTTAGGCTCTCTGCTTAGGTACTCATAGCGCCAAATATTTTAAATCATTTCATGCTTAGTAAAGTTGGCTCAACCAATAGAAAACATTGATATGGAAGAGACAATGAGACATCTCTAATTTAAAGATTATTGTTATAAAACTAACCTACACCTTCCTAAGGTAAGAAATACAAATTTTATCTAGTAAAATATATTATCATACTTGAAATATTATAGAGAAAAGAAGAAATAACAGATTTATTATTGAGAAACAAAACATGGCATATATGTGGTGCTAACATGTAAATAAACATGTAATTAAACAAATTATACATTACACAACTTCCAAAATTTAAAAATGCTAGACAAAAAACTACCTCAATTTTTTAATCAACTAATGTTGTGGCCAATGCATTTACATTGATAACATTTTGAGAAAAAAAAACCACTAAGACTTGATTTCACATGATCTCTTGTAGATAAAAATGTTTATGATTTCAAATGATCTCTTGTAGAAAACATGTTTACCTCTACTTCCTACTTGCTCATGAACAAGGATTGCAATACAATAATGAATTGTTTACAAATAAGTGATAATTAATAGACCAATATGTAAAATAAATAAGGGTATTGATTATTAAATTCTTGGATTCCAAACATGATATATGTAATGCCCCGTTGGGCATCGACTTCCGTTTTTGCCACCTTGCCCCTTTTCTTTTCGTTGAATGTTTATTTGAGCTCCTTTTATCGTCAGTGATTTGGACCTTATCGCGGAGTTATCTTGGTATAGTTTCTTCCTCCTTATGCAATCTAGTATCACTAGGCTTGAAACTCGAAATTATCCACTAAGGAAGAGTCGAATACAACAAATATTGAAGTAGATCTCGAGTGTGCAGAATTGTGAAAATCATGTAGTTCTAGTATTGCATTTGGAATACAAAGTAAAAGATTGAAGCTTTATAATTATCAAGGTCACAAAACTTGTAGATAAAATAAACCAAACAAGGACCACTCCCTTGCTTAAAAAAAAAATATTTGTCGCATTTTCAAGTCGTTTGTTTGTTTGCGGCACCGTCGTCGTCGTCGTCGTCATTGTCTTGAGCGTGGCGTCGTCTTTTTGTGGCGTTACATTTTGGTATCAGAGCCAGGGGTTCGAAGCTTGGACCCTTGGGCACACGCGAGTAAAACGTGAAATAGGAACACTTAACTTAGTGCAAACATTATTCTTTTAAAATATAAAACCACAATGTTGATAATTATAGTAAACATGAAAAATTTTGAAAACTAGCACAAGACCTAGAACAATGAACTAACTCTCGCCTTAATCTATGCAGGAGGCGTGGATTGGGTGAGGGTCTCTTCATATAGACCTAGACATACCACCGCCGGAGCGCAGCCGTAGCAGGCTCTTCTACCTCGGATCTTGCAGACACTCCAGGATGTCAATGCCGCTATACGCGGAGAGCCCTTGGGAGGACGACTTGCTAGACATAGTTTGGAGCCATCAGTAGATGCCCAGGCATCCCCTTGACACAGCGAGGAGCATAGGGCAGAGAACTTTCATGCGGAGTTGGCTAGGGCAGAGTCACCACAGAGAGGACATGGGGACATGATCTCAGGACATAGGGACAGGTCTCGGAGCCCTAGACAGAGGGAGGAGCATTCAGATAGACCTAGGATTCATCATACGTCAGCTGCAGACCATATCAGGGAGATCCTGAAGCTACGACCATCTCACTATTCGGGTGATACAGCGGTTTTCGGCGAGAGGCACAGGTTATGAGCTTGAGCGGATGCTTCAAGCTCTGCCCTTGCACTAGCAACACGAAAGCTCGTGTTGTAATCCATCTTCTGAAGGATGGAGCAGGAGTCTAGTGGAGGACCGAGGAGCAGAAGCTCCATGTTGACTCAGAGACGATTACCTGGGAGCTGTTTGAGGAGTGTTTCGGAGCGGTATTTCCCAGAGATTTATACAAAGAAGTGCATGATGAGTTTCATGACCTCCGTCGGCATGCATCGATGTCGATGGCAGTATGAGAGTCGATTTCTGGACCTACTCCAGTACGTCGACTATATGCGGGATGAGCAGGTACGGATTCACAGGTTCATCCGAGGCCTGAACTTGGATTTAGGTGGCGCAGTGCGCATACACTTCCCACAGACATTAGTAGAGGCCGTGGAGAAGGCCTATATTGCACAGAGGAGATACGGGGAAAGAAACAAAGCGAGGCTAGAGACGAGTTTGGAGCCGTATCCAGCAGATGCGGGATAGCAGGTCGAGGGGTCAATTCCTCCTCCACAGGTGGACGAGTTCGGGCAAGCTTCATTCGAGCCACCACAAGCGGGCAGCGGCAGCAGAGACCCGCCCCACCTTACCGACCTCCTCGGAGATTTCATGCACGAGAGGACGTAGTATGGGGCCTCCTCCTGAGGGTCCCATCAGACACGAGGTGCACCGAGAGCTCGGTCGGCGAGGAGCTCGTCAACGAGACCTTAGCAGTCCATTACTGGATCGTCAAGATCTCGTGTCTCGATCATCTAGAATACCAGTTGGAGCTGCTTCCCATTGGAGAGGACCAGGCAATTGTTATGGTTGTGGTGTTGTTGGACATCATTGGAGAGATTGCCCACATAACCCTAACAAGGGTAAGATGTAGAGCTCAGAGCCTACTGTTGGAGATATGGCACGAGTCATCGGATCTATGCAGTGGTTGAGAACCGCCAGCCGAGCATCGAGTACCGTGATTGAGACGACAGTAGTATTGGTGGTATTTCCACCTCTATATTATTTGATTATGGTTCTTCTGATTCTTTTATTACACCATCCTTAGTTGGGCGTTGTAGGCTGGTGGCAGTTAGGCAGGGCCGTAGTTGGGACATTGAGATGGCTTCTGGAGCCAAAATTTCTGTAGACTCCTTAGTCAAGGAGTGTGTAGTGGATTTTGGACCTTTCACCACTACTTCGATCTTCGGATCCTTCGATTAGGGTCTTATGGCATCATTTTAGGCATGGATTGGTTGTCCGCTCACAGAGCTAGAGTGGATTGTTACCATAAGACTATTACTTGCATAGATGATCTTGGAGTAGAGTCGGTGATATCAAGGAGTTAGGAGGGCCGTGTCCATTCGCACCATCTCTGCTATGCGCACTAAGTGGTGTGCGCGATAGGGTTGTCGATTATTTGCTATTACGGTCGGTGTGATCGAGGATGAGTCGAGAGGACCTTCCCTCGATGAAAATCCCATCTTATAAGAGTTTGCTGATGTGTTCCTAGGGGAGTTACCCGATTACCTCCCCACGTGAGATCGACTTCCATATAGATCTAGTTCCGGGTGCAGAGCCTATCTCACGAGCACCTTATCGGATGACTACTCCTGAGCTATGTGAGCTCAAGTTACAACTTGAGGGCCTTCTGGAGAAAGGCCTAATCCATCCTAGTGTATCCCCTTGGGGTGCACCGGTGATCTTCGTGAAGAAGAAGGATGGATCTCTTCGGTTGTGTATTGACTACCGTCAGCTGAATAAAGTAACGATCAAGAATCGTTACCCCCTTCCACGCATTGATGATTTATTTGATCAGATGAAGGGGCTACAATTTTCTCTAAGATAGATCTTAAGTCAGGGTACCATCAGCTTAGGATTACGGAGGTGGATATTCATAAGACCACTTTCCATACGAGATATGGCCACTACGAGTTCACAGTGGTACCTTTCGGTTTGACGAATGCCCCCACAATGTTTATGAGTTTGATGAATGGGGTATTCAGACCTTCCTTGATCGCTTCGTGCTCATCTTCCTTTATCACATTTTGATCTACTCACGCACATTTGAGGAGCACGAGGAGCACCTTCGCCAAGTTCTTCATTGTCTTCACGAAAGCGTCTTTACGGAACTTGGAGAAGTGTGCGTTCTTTCAGCCTGAGGTGCAATATTTGGGCCACATCATTTCAGGGGAAGGTATCATAGTCGATCCTTCCAAGATTCGAGCCATCATGGATTGGCCAGCACCCACTAGTGTGACCGAGGTGCGTAGTTTCATGGGTCTAGCAGGTACTACGGAGGTTTGTTCAGACTTTTCTCGGATTGCGCACCCTATCAATTCTCTTCTAGCGGAAAGGGAAGAAGTTTTTATGGTTAGATAGATGTGAGCAGGCCTTCAAGACACTGAAGGAATGCCTCACGAGAGCACCTATTCTTGCGGTGCGGATCCTCGAGAGAGTTCTACGTTTGCACGAGATGCTTCCTTGGCGGGACTTGGAGGTGTGTTAATGCGGGAGGGTAGAGTAGTTGCCTTTGAGTCTCGCAAACTCAAAGATTACGAGCTAAATTATCAACCCATGACCTTGAGCTTACAGTAGTAGTACATGCCTTAGTGTGGTGGAGGCATTTTCTTCTTGGCCGGAGATTTACACTCAGGACTGATCACTTGAGTCTTCATCACCTCTTCACGCAGCCCAATCTCAACGCTCGTCAGCGCATTGGATGGAGTTACTCTGTGAGTATGACATGGAGATAGAGCATGTGAAAGGGAAGGAGAATGTGGTTGTAGATGCCTTGAGTAGGCGGAGACATGTGGCTATGGCCACCGCAGTGGGTACAGATTTACGGAGTAGGATCTTGCAGCAGCTTCCTCGTGATAGTTTCTACCTTGCAGCCAAAGTGGAGATTGAGTTTCAGAGACCCCTTGAGGGGAGATTTGATGGATTTTCATTAGAGGCAAATGGTCTTCTCAGACACAGGGGTCGGATATATGTTCCTAGAGATGGAGGCTTGAGACATGACATTTTGATAGAGGCTCATCGTGCACCTTATTCAGCCCATCCCGGGTGAAGAAGATGCACGCCACCCTGAGACAGTTGTACTTTTGGAGAGGACTTCGGAGAGACATAGCTTCTTTTGTATCCCGCTATTTAGAGTGCTAGAGGGTGAAGGCTGAGCATCAGCATCCAGCTGGCCTTCTCTATCCTCACGCCATACCGGAGTGGAAGTGGGACACCATTTCCATGGACTTCATCGTTGGATTACCTACGTCGAGATACCATCACGACGCCATCATGGTCACGGTGGATAAATTGACGAAGGTAGCTCATTTTTCTCCAGTAAAGACCACCTATACAGCGAGTGCTGTGGCACGAGTATACCTTGATGAGATTGTCAGATTACATGGGATTCCGTGGAAGATCATTTGCGACCGCAACCCTTTGTACACCTCCCATTTCTAGACCACCATGCAGTATGCCCTCGGGACGAGGATTAATTTCAGCACAGCTTATCACCCTGAGACAAATGGACAGACAGAGAGGGTGAATCAGATTTTAGAGGATATGCTTAGGATGTACGTGATGGATCATCAGTCGAGATGGGAGGAGTATCTGTATTTGGTGGAGTTTGCCTACAATAATAGTTTTCAAAGTTCTATAGGCATGGCTCCTTTTCAGGCATTATATGGTAGAGAGTGCAGGACACCTCTTAGTTGGGATAGGATTGAGGACAGGGTTTCTCTTGGGCCAGCATTATTACAAGACATGGAGCAGCAGGTTACATTGATCAGACAGAGATTGCAGGAGGCGCAGGATAGACAGAAGAAGTATGCAGACCAACATAGGACAGATCGCAGCTTTGAGGTAGGCACGAAGGTGTTTCTTCGTGTCAGACCGCATAAGAGCCCTATCCATTATGGAAAAGGTTCTAAGCTTGCTCCTAGGTTTGTGGGTCCCTTTGAGATCTTGGAGCGCCTCGGTCCCTTGGCCTATCGTCTAGCATTGCCACCTAGCTTATCGCGCATCCATGATGTGTTTCACGTTTATGTACTTAGGAGATATATTTCTGATCCTTCTCATGTGCTAGATTGGACCGCATTGCAGGTGCAGGATCAGGGGCAGGTAATGGTGGAGCCCGTACGTATTCTAGAGCGCAGGACCCTGGGCCTTCGAGGCAGAGAGATTGATCAGGTACGTGTTCAGTGGGACAGGTACAATGAGACTGCAACTACTTGGGAGGATGCTACACCATTGCGAGCTCAGTTTCCACACTTATTTCAGTGACTTCCAGGAGGAAGTCTAGTCTAAGGGGAGGGGGATGTAATGCCCACTTCCCTGTGACACTTAGTGGATTATCATTTTGAGTTATGCAGACTTTTGGATATGGACATGACTTATACTTACGTTGATTAGCATGATGTTTTGTGAATAGATGCATTTGGGTTATGATTGGATTTTGTTTTCAGTATGATCTACACTGACTCATGGACAGACTATTGGATACTGATATTATTTTTATATGGATATATTGCATGTGTTCTAACATTGGATTTCTTCGCCATGATAAGTAGAATGTAGTTGTTGAATTTACATTACTATAACTTTGGATAATGATGGAATGCATGATTAAGTTGTGATTTAAACCTTGAAATAATGGATAATTGAATTACGTATAGATGTTAATAAATTTCATGCATATGGTTATTTTGGACATTTTGACATGGCCGCAAGGCCGAAGGAGGTATTTTGTATTTTGCAGGAAACACAACATGATCACAACCTAAAGGGGGATTGGGAACCAAACACAACAGGATGTCGGGTGGTTACAACTTTTGGTCGTCAAGGCAACTAGTGAATTGTATTGTGTTACTTTAGTTTTCTTTTTTTTATGTTGTTAAGAAAAATTTCCATGAGGGGGAAATTTTCTAATGTGACCAAGGGTTAAGAATTTTAATTACTTGTTTTAACTTGCTTTAGTAGGTGATTTCATTTGTGATGTTTTTTTTTAATTACTTTTGCTAAGTATGTTTAGATTAATTTAACACCTTGTTTTAATTTTTAAGTTTTGGAGGAAGTCTAGTGGGTGTAATTAATTTTGATGGTTGGCTCCTTGAGCCTTGTGTTTTCCTCTTGTTTTGAATGCTTGTTTTGAGTGTTGACCACTCCAAGTTCTTTGAATCTCGAATTTGAGATTGAGGGCAATTTTGGGGGACTTGTGGGACAAGTTAAACTTGTCCCACACTTCCCAAAACCCCTTACCAACCATATCTATGGGTTGGGAAGCCAAAAAGGGGATTATTTATTGTTTTGGGAAGGGAAATGTGACTTTGGAGTGCACTTTTCTTCCATTTGCATTTAATTGTGCCTTAAGGCACATGGGAAGGGATAGATGTGGAAAGAGATGTCATTCAACCCAACCACCCATTTATTGTGTTTTTGGGAATTGAGTTGACTAAGGGAGGTGGTCTTGAGGATGTGAGATGTGGCATCCTACATGGAGCCACATCATCCTCACCCTCCCCTTTTGTCTATTTATGGGAACTTCCTCTCTTGTTGAGGGGGTTGGAGGTTTTTGTTGAGGAGTTCTTTTTTTATTTTCCTTGGGAGAGAAAAGAATTGGGGAAAAGAAAAAAAAGGAGCTTGGACTTGCATGCTTGGATTGTTTTGGAGGGAGCTTGGACAAAGCTTCTTGGTTTAGGCTTCTCCAATGGAGAGGTAGGAAACCTTCTCCCTTTTGCTTTCTTATTGTTGTTGCTTCTATGCTTAAAATTGTAGAAAATGTATGTTTACCTTTGTGTGTTGTGGAAAAATGGATAGAATGCTTAAGGTGTAGTGTAGGAGAGGTCTATGGGAAAAACTCATGAGGGAGGCATAAGAGTAGAATAGGAAATTGTGGAGGGAGTTTGAGAGGGATGCCCATCTTGGGTAAGAATGTCTACATTCTTACCTTGTCCTTGAGGGAGCCATAAGAGGAGGGAGGTATAAGAGTTTGGGAGGAAAAAGGGGTACTTGAGGGAGGCATAAGAGTCTTAGGGGCTTGAGTTTTATTGTGGAGGGTTTGGATGGGCATCTCATTTCAATGGGGAGGCATAAGGAAAACTTTCCCATAGTTCCTTCTCTTGTTGGCTTGGATGAAAGCCTTGTTGTGAAATGTTTTGTGTTATTTGTGTGTCCTTTTGTTTCTTTTATTTTAGCCTTGAATGTTGTGAAGAAATTGTATTGTGGAAGCAAGTGTTGTTGCCTTGAGTTGAGACCACCCTTTCATGGTGTTGTGTTTGGGACTCGGGGGTCAATGGAGGAGATTGCTTCTCTTCTCCATTGAGTTTTGGTTGGGAGGAGAGTGTTGCCTCTCCCCCTATCTTGGTTGTGATTTGAGCTACTTGGAACTTGGAGCATGGATGAAGAACACCTTGGAGCTTGTGAAGACTCTTTCCATTTCCTTTATATATTATTATTTTGTTGTAAATTTGTATGTGAAAGAAAGTTGTATCATCTTGTGTTCACTCCAAAAATAAAGGACATTGTAATCTATATTGCACCAAAATTCACATGGTTGAATGCAAATTTTACTTGCAAGATGTTTACATTATTGAAAAGATTGTAAGGAAATAAAGAAATGATAGTATTTCTTACTATAAAATTTATTGGAAATGTTGTTGAATCCTTTTGTGGAATGTTGGGAAGAAATTACAAAAGAAAATATATTAAAATTTTGTTTGACACTTGAAAGTGATGTATTGAAAGTGAAAAAAATAGTGCATTATCTCTTGCTTTGTTGATAAAGAGACTTAAGTTCTAAATAGTTTTATATATGCCAATTAAGAGATCTATGCTCTAGCTCTATCAGTTTTTTTTCTTTCTTCATTTATGAATCTATTACAAAATTATTGCAAATTAGTAAAGGAAAGGATATCAAATAAAATTGAAGTCCCATACAATGCCCCAATTAAATTGGTAAAAGAGATTTTAATACAAAGTTCTAGCTTAATAAGTTCATTAGCACATTTCATTAATAAGGTAAACTGACATTTTAAATATAATTCATATTAACAATATTAAAAGCAATGGGTACTTAATATTAGGAATTACTATTAGTAAATTTTAATATACCAATATACTGATTTTATTCTTATATATGTTAACAAAGTATATTAATAATTATATATATATTCAAACAATTCCTATTGACATGGCCATAAATATAATCCTACGCATTAACTATTCCTTTTCCATTTTTTTGCAAAAAAGCAAACTGTGCTTTTCTTGAATATTCTACATGAAATGCAGACCCACCTTTATGAGGTCTCTCTTGCTTCCATCGGGTTCCCCGTACATTATCCGGCGAGTTTTCTATAGAGAATCAATTTAATAATTTTCTTCGGTCCCCTTGACTTTTCCACTGTCCCTCCATCGATTTTGACAAAAATATCTTGAAGGTGAACCCCGAATTTGAGGATATGTTCGATACTGGACAGATAACAACATGGTTGGACAGACTGCTGGCTTTAACGCCTTCTCTGTCCCTTAATCGATTTTTGCTATAAACTTTTATCCTGTCTTGCATACGCTATAATAAATAAAAGTAGTCTAAAACTCGATGAATATGAAATATAATTAACACCACATCCTTGGGAGAGAGTCATAAATTGCCTGGATGAATTCTTTTGTGGTAGAGAACTTAGACTATAGGGTCTTGCAAACTTCCAGCAGAGATGTTCACGTGTCCTCGGTCGAAAAACCCAAACAAATGTATCGTTATGCTTTTAACCCCGAAGAAACGTCACTTATTTGATCTTATATGCGCATATAATCAATATAAAAAAAAAAAATAGTTGGACATCTTGCTTGTTGTAATCGCCCAAGGGGCTCCATGTTGTTGCCTGCTGGCGTTCTTTGTCACAGATGGCAGCTGGGCCGATTCAAGCAAACCTCACGCCTCTCCTCCTACTGAATAACTTCACCCATTTTTCCCCACCTTGTCTTCACGCGCACTATTTAAGAGTGAAAATCGTTTAGTCGACTGAGTAGGGTAAGATTTGCAAAATCTAAATGATTATTTGAAAATGGCGGCCAGGTTGTATTCTTGCACGGAAGGAGAGAGGGAGCCTTAAATTTTGACAGTGAAATGTAGTTGAGTGACCCACCGCCCCCAACCAAAAGGATTAAAGCACAGTTTGAAATGTTTTCCCCCGAATTGACTCTTATTCCTTTAATTTCAAATTTCAAATGTATGTATAGGCATATAGACTTATTTGAGTATAAATTTTGATAATATATCTATATATATATCACTTAAATTAAAAGTATCTAATCCCTTTAAAGAGATATCTAAGAACATATATTAAAATATTTCTAAAAGTCATCAAGATAGCGATATATGTGTTATCCTTGCAACATATCTCTGCAAATATTATAAAATATAAAAAAAAAACATCAATAAAATTATAATACATACATTTACCCTGGTCACCTATATCCTCTTATAAAATGGTTCATAAAGTGAAAACGAGGTCAATGGTCAAATACCCTTATGCAATCTAGTATCACCATGCTTGAAACTCGAAATTATCCACTAAGGAAGAGACGAATACAACAAATATTGAAGTAGATCTCGAGTGTGCGGAATTGTGAAAATCATGCAGTTCTAGTATTGCGTTTGGAATACACAGTAAAAGATTGAAGCTTTATTATTATCCAGGTCACAAAACTTGCAGATAAAATAAACCAAACAAGGTCCATTCCCTTGCTTAAAAAATAATTATTTGTCACATTTTCAGGTCGTTTGTTTGTTTGTATTAAATCATCGTCGTCAAATCGTTGTCTTGAAGCATGGCGTCGTCTTTTGCGCAGCATTACACCGCAGGCCTTGTTTGCACGTGGATGACTTTAGTCTTCCCCCAACCACCCAACCTGCTAGACTGTAATGACTTGTCATGTTTTTCTACCTTGCGTGAGAGAGATGGAGTCGGTGGAGGCCTATTTTTCTTCACCTGGATCTCTTTTTGATCCTTTCATTCAATGCGTATGGGCACAGTTTGGTTTGACGTGATGGCTAGTGAAGTAGGTGTGTGAGAGGTGTTTCTTCCTGGTCACGTGGGCGAGAGAGCCATAAAAATCTTATCATGGCGTTTTCTTCTGGTTTTCCCTAAGAGCGTGGTTTTGATGGAGCTTCAAGCTAGTGAACTCGAGTTACCTCCTCTTTCTTTGAGTCCAAGTGTGTTCTTGATTTGCGATCCGTAATACAAAGTGACCCGCAACAAAGCTTATCATTTAGCCAGCATATCAGCGGTCAACAAATCGGTTACTGTTTAAAATAAATCGACTTTTGAGGGTATTCCGTTCAAAGGACTAAATCCCTGGAGAGTCTCAAGTTTTTTGTGAGGGTCAGGTCGTGTAGGGAAGAAATGCGGCGGCAGGCAGGGTGCAGAATAGTAGAGGCCTTTTTGAGCTTCCAACAAGCAGGTTGTCCAACTATGTTGTTATCTGTGCAGTATCAATGCATCCTCAGATTCGGGTCTCTCCTTCAAAATATTTTTATCAAAATCGACTATGTGACAGTGAGAGTGTTACCAGGAGACCTGATGAAAATTATTGCAAAGATTCTCTATTGAGACCTTACTTGTTTTACGATGTAACTCATGGAAGAGAATCTCATAGGCGTGGATCTGTTTCATATCAGAATATTCATGAAGCACAATTTGCTTTGCAATTATATGAGCTTCTTCAACGAGTCACTAAGTTGGCAGGCATAAAGGTTTCTGTTGGAATTATCACACCTTCAAGCTACAGCTGAAATGTTTGCACCGAGAGTTTGATGTTGTCCTCAAATCTGATGAAGGAAAAGGTTTATATATCATTACGGTAGATGCCTTTCAGAGCCAGGAGCGTGATGTAATCATTATGTCTTGTGTCCGAGCTTCAAATCATGGGGTTGGCTTTGTAGCTGATATTCACCACATGAATGTGGCACTAGCACGAGCTCATGCAGCACTTTGGGTTAAGGGCAAAGCAGCTGCATTGAAACAATCTAGTGATGCATATTGAGATGGCATTAATTAAACCATGCTAAGTCTAGGGAAATTTTTACGTATGGATATGGAGTCATGTACAAGAGATTTTTTTGGTTATAAAGCCATCTTCTTTTGCTTCATCTCGGACTGAGAATTTTCGTGGCTGGCTGCTCTAATATGAGAGCACCAAGGTTAGGAGGTCTAAATCAGAAACAATCAGATGCATATGGAGATGGTGGAGGTGTTTGGATGAATGACGAAGGATCAAGTTCAATTTCCAAAAATGGGGCCTACAGAAGTTATAGGGCTAATTTGGAGCGGTGTTCGGAGGATTTTGGATCTACTTTCTAAAACCCGAACCCGATGCATGGCAATAATCTTTGGGAAGAGGAGATAGGGTGTTGCGGATGAAGATCGGCGAGGGATTGATAATCGGGTGTCAATGCGACCCTCGAGAACTATGTCTTCCCGAGAGATACACATTTCAGACTATACAATTGATTTTATGAAGTCAAGAGCATGGCCGTTAACAGAGTTTGGACCTTCAGCAGGCTGAGGAAGAGAAGTTGCGCAGGTTGTGTTGTTGTTGCCCGAGCCCTGGTCGACGTGCTTGTTGGATTGGAAGAATTATAATCAGGCATGTTAAATCTACTCCTTGTAATAGTTTTCTACCTTCTTTCAGTATCTTGAAATGAATATTCTTTCCTCTTGAATGGCACCTAGACAAAATGTTTTCGTGGTTGTTTATATCGCTGCCTGATTGTGTTGGTTGTTCCTTTAAATCTCGTTCCATTTTGCTGGTTTTGCTTGGAATGTTCTTTTCCTCTCTTATAGCTTACTCTATTTCATATTTGTCTAAATGGGCTACTGCAATATTGAGTGATGCAGTCTAGTTCGTAGGGAAGGAAACATTATAGAGTTTCGTTTGCTTATATGACTCTCTTTTAAAAGAATTCTGTGATGGTATTTATAATTGAAGGCTTACTATATGGAAGGTTAAGCCTTCATATCTCTATTTGGGTTGAATAAATACGTATTTCCTGTTTAGGGCTCTCCTGTTTTGCTAAAAGGTACATTAATAGTGACATTGTGTTCTAAAACTTGTTTAAGCCTATGGGCATTCCTTACTTTTTGTTTAATTAGAAAATGGCATTAGGGTTTTGCTTTAGAACTATACATGGTTGAATTTTGTACCCAGTTCTAGAGGATGAATAACCTGACATCTATTTTGGCCTCTACGTGTTGAGAGAATTACTATACCTACTTCCTGGTTCAAACTCTTGTTTGATTAAAGTAAGGGGGAAACATTGTAAGTTTAATTGAATGAAATCTCTACAATTTTTTTAAGGGTCACGAAGCAAGCTATTAATAGCTGGACTGAAACAAAAGTTGTAGGTGAATCCATGGTATTGGACTCGTGAACTCGTTTCCTGTTAGATGACAGCTGATTACAGTGATAATATAATAGGTGGCTATTATATTCATCTGTTTGATATTTGCTAGACATTTCCTTGATAAGCCCACATGGATCGGGTAAAATTTCCATCTTCTATACCATTGGCAAGGAGCTCATAGAACTTCTAGGCCTGACTGCACTGCGTAACCTTCCTGATGGATATGTGTGTTGGTTCTTATTTTTGTGCTTGCACTCGTGGTAAGGTCTTTTGAGTCTGGGGCATCGCTGGTGTATTACCCACCGTGTATCGAATCCCTTTGTTTTCGAACTCGAATATCTTATTCTTCAAACTTGGTTACTAAAAGTCCCATTTTGTGGCTTTGTTAAGGAAATCAATTTTTATTTTATTTTAAAATACTTATTGACATTGTCGAAATATATAAAAAATTATTAATGACTTTTGGGTTTAGCCTTCCCTTATATTATGTAGAGAAGTTGACGATTAGGATAAGGTTTGTTGGTAGAATAATGGCCCTTTTTGTGTCTCATTTGTACGCTTTTGGAAGAGTGGATTTGTTTTGTTAACTAGTCCTACGTTTAAGAAATCCTATAAGAAGGTAGTGGTAAAACTCCTTGGTTAAAACTGAAACTATAGTTGTTTTTCTTTTAAGGGCGTCGAACCCATATTACTATGAAGCCTTCCCCTGGGAGATTTGGATAACGTCATTTTGTTTCGCGCCTACGATCATAACTCTCTGGACCTCTTTAGATGGATGGATTGAGTATTGGATTCCAATCACGTAATCCATAGGATTACATGAAGGAAATATCAACACTCTTGACTTTCTTGTTCATAACCCATAAGGTCTTGCCTTGATTTATGTGATTTTGTTCTTACTGGTATTTTGACTTTCTCCTTGTTGGATGGTTTAGATTTCTTTCTCATGCGAATAATTTTGGAGTTGTGGGTTGTGTTTTAATCCATTTTTGAATTAGAACATTCCTTTCTTGATATTGTTAAATGTTAGCTTACTGTTGCAATGTGTAGCCTTAACATGCTCAGTTCTCGCGAACTGATTCTAGCTAGTATTTGTGCAGATGGATTATGCGAGTAGATTAAAGGAAAGAGTTGTAAAGGTTTCATCAGTGCAATTTATGAAGTTCCTTGTAAAAATGTCCAATGTGAGGTAAATTTTGTAATAGTGCTTGCAAAGGAGTTTAGAAGACCTCTTGCCTTGGGTTGTTCTGAAATTTTGTGATGATGTTGTCTTGTCCTTCTGTAGGCAAATTGGTAACTTACCTTTGTGAGAAATGGTATTCAATCTTTACATTGATATGAGTATTGTAAAACTTTGATCTTGAGAATAAATTGTCAAGTTAAATCTTTCTAAGACTGAGTGACAATATATTATAAGTAAAGTAAAATGGGTCGGTTAACCCTTAAAGAAGCTAAACAAAAATAATAATTTTATATTCAACAAATAAATGTAGAGGTGATCTATTTGAAATCAAATAATTCCATGAGTGATCAAAATGAAACCATCCTTTGTGAAGTAAAAATTTTATAACTTGATATCCCTAGCTACACTAGCGAACATTATCCTTTTTATGGTGAATTCTTAGAATGATCCTAAGGTGAAACAAATTGTTAGTTGATATAAGATAATAAGATTTAATAAGTAGGAGGAATCGGTTTCGAAACCACGCAATCTGTCTCTCAACCATTTGAAAGGTAAATTGTTTTCTTTTGTAAAAATCATCCAGTGAAGCCTAAGTAAAATATTTAATAATTTTTGATAAATCCTCAAGCTTCAATAAAAACCGGGTTAATAACTAATGAGGTCATAAAGATGAATTCAACTCGACCTTCTTCCTCTAACCAGTTTTTTGGTGCTTGGTAATCTTTCTCTTGAGTATGTTGAAAGCGAATCCATATTGTAATAAGGTTATGAGCGAGTTTTAGTAGCATAAGTGAGGATAGATGGCCTTGTGGAATTAAATTACCTCCTTTATTAAATAATTGAATTAAACAAATAAATGTCATAATAGAGAAGATTTAAAGTTAATTACTCAGTGAAAAAGGAATAAACTTAGCTTGGTAAGATGAATTGTATGAATCATATCTTGAGTCTCCTTGAAAACGTAAGCTAAGAATTGCAAGATGTCTTATTAAAATAAATAACCCTCAAGAATATCTCATTGTGGTTGGCCCTAACTGTAAGTGTGTTTTGTGGTTGGACTTCTATGTTGTCATGTCTAAAAGAAAAGTAAATTGTCCTTGAAAGGTGTGAATGTTTCCGTGCTTCCTTTATGGCCATCCTTGTATCAAGTTGTTCACAGTGTTAGTTGTATCCTTGGTGATGACATGTTGTGTCATGTTATGTGTCAAGCAAAAAAATAAAAAATTATCCTATGTTGTTCGTGTGTGAATTAATGGGTCGTTACTGATATACTACTAGAAAAAGCAAAAAAAGAATATTTCTAGTTTGAAAATATAGAAATTAAACTAATTACTTATTGGGTAGTGATTTAGCATTTTTTTGAGAAATTTTGTGCATGATTTGTGTGAAATGAATGATTTATTTTTAATATAGAAATAGAAAGTAAGCAAGCACAAATGATGTTACTGAAATTATTAGTTAATAACTTGTTTGTTCAAATGAAATTCAATATTTCTTAAAATTAACTTTTTCCTTATTGTCGTTTTCATTTTCATCATCATCAATGCCATTTGTTGTCATTATCATAGTCATCATGGTTGTGGTGATCTTCATCTTCATCATCATCATACCATCATTTTCGTTGTTGTCTTTTTCATCATCATCATCATCCTCTTCATACTCGTCTTCGTCTTCATCTCATTGTAATAATTGTCGTCATCATCATCCTCCTTTTTGTTGTCCTTGTTATCATTCATCAGAATGTCATCGATATTATTATCAATGTTACTATTTATACAATTATTAATATCAATATTGTTATTAGATGTTTGTTAATATTAATTGTAATATAATCATCACCATTGTCATCGTTACCTTTATTGTGATTGTCATCTTCGTTGTCATGGTCATTGTCATCATCATTTTCATCGTCATCGTCATTGTCATACATGTTTAGGGTTTACAAGTTGGGATTTTTTACAAGATTTTGTGTTGTTTAGCATGAGTGCTACTATTGAAAATGTCTAGTCAATTTGTCATGGGTACAATGATATTTAAAGGGTTGGCATTATCATTTAGTATTTATGGGCCACGACTTCATGTTCTGCATTGAATGTTTATTGTTAAGGTGTTATATTTTTATTTTTGGTGTAGTCATCGTGTTAGTCATCTTTGAAGGGTTGTGTGAACCATTCAATATCGACAATATATGTTTCTTGTTTATAATTTGTGATATGGTGTTTAGGGATTTTATATTTTGTGTCCATTGTTATAAAATCATGATGACATATCCAGTGTTTATGTAAATGTTCATCCTTAAAAACAAATGTAACATCAGTGAAGACATGGTTTAAATGAAAAATTGTCAATATATCTATTGAATCATGTGATCAAACAAATTTTTTTGTTCTTAATTAATTTTGAATAGAGATTAAATAATTATTTATTGTATTTATCAAAAATTTCACTTTATCTAATTCTACTTAAAATAAATAAAATTATTTGTATTTGTTTTTACTTCATTTCCTTCACTTAAAATATTATATCTCTTCATCATATATCCTCATAAATGGTAGGTCTAAAATTCTATACAATTCAACATATCTAGGAATTAAAAATTGACAAGGAAATCGAAATGGATCCTTCACTTCAACCCTCCTTAAAAAACAATTAAATAGTACTCAATGCACAAGTCTTATACACACTTACATAGTGGAAATTGGCCCTAAATAACTCCCTTTATTTTAAAAATATGGAAGAAAACAGACACCTCTATTGTTCGATGCTATAGTCGTAAATTCTCATAGGTTAACGCATTATGTTAGAACGTAATAAATGATGCATTATGTTACAACGCAACAAGGGAATTGCAACCAAAAGAGAAATATGTCGAGTGTATTGAGCTTGTCTTTAGTGATATTATAATATTTTTAGTTGGAGAGGAATTTTGTGTAGGCTTCCAATAAATCTATTAAGTTATCCTCTTAACAATTTACCATTTTACTATGTACAAAAGCATCATGATTCACCTCAATTATAAAATGGAGTTGTGGATTTTATTTTTTATTGTATTTATATACATTTCAAACAAATGAAGAAAGCCAAATTATTTTTATAATTGTATACATTTAATTGATATTATTATTAAATCATCCTTAAACTTTATAGTAGTTGTTTAGTTGTTGTTTGGTGGCTGTATTTTTGCAATCTAGTTCATTTTTTGGTCTTTTTCTTTGCAGTGGTTTTATTGCAGTTGGGATTTCATGTAATCATCTGAGATGTTGATTTTGTTTTGGTATGTTTCTTTGTAATATCCAAATTTTGAACCTCTTTTGTAATAGGGTATAGTTCGTCCTAAAAAACTATTTGCCAATGATTAAAAAAAGCATCCTTAAACTGACAAAAAAAAACACATATCTATAAAATTTCATAAGACTTTGATGTATTTCCTTATGGCTTCTTTTCTTTTGAAATCGTGTCCCGTGTCAGCCGCCTCCCTTACTAAATCTTTGTATTATCTAATATAAAGGGGGTTCCAACAGCAATAATATATCAAAAATGTCTCATCCTTTCAAAAACTATAGTTAAGAAGGGGTTAACTTATTTCAATGATTACGGATGGAGGTTAATGGGTTGCCCATTCACAGGAGTAGGAAAGGAATCAACAATCACCTTGTCATTCACATCTACCAAATCTTATTCAAACATTCTCACAATGTTGTGGAGGAACGGAAGAATCACCATCTGCATGAATTCATTACCAGGCCCGCCTCAAAATGGCACGGGGTCAATCCCCTCAAACCTTTTCGGATCAAATTTCTCTAGATCAGAGAAGTACTTTAGATTCTTACGAGTCGATTTGGTTTCCCTTCTAGCCTTTCGGGATGCTGAAACCACCATAAGAGATGTTGACAATCACCTTCTGCCAGTAACCTTAACATCTGCAGAGCTACCATTAAATAGTACCTGATCTGAGTGTAGAAAACCTCTGACTTCTTATAGTAGTACCATTAAGTTTTTGTAGTAGTTATTATCAAAGGAATTCGGTGTGGCGCCGTCTCAAGGAGACAAATTGCTATCACCATTTCCGTTGGTGCCGGGGCAGTTAGCCTTGCGAGAATTAGCGAATAACGCAATGATGTTCGATTCATTGTACATGTGACTTGTGAAAAGAGAGAATTATGCTTGTCCAATTATATGAGCACCTAATCAAACCCAAAAAATATTTAAAAATTAGAATACAATATAATTACTTCCTGTAAATTTATTCAGGGGAAGCAATATTTGTGGTGGTTAATTACTGAGAGTGCAATCATGTCCTTGGCAAAGAGTTCTTGTGCTTGAAATGATGAATGAGTTGAGATCAGCAAGACTTGAAAATGGACTTGGAATATCTCAATTTTCATCGCTCTGTCTTGTAGTCCTTGAGTCTCTCCTTCCCAACCCATGATGCACCTCCCAACTAGCATTTACATCGACATAATTTCTATGTCATTTTTTTTCTTATTACCAAGAATGTTTTAGCAGAGTATGGAAATGAAGGAATAATCATTACTATGAAAACAGAATCACGAGTAGCTATTGCCAAAATATTAGCACAGAAACAACTCCACTGCAAGATTTCTCGATCTAGGTCATGATATTATCTATTACTTCGAAACCTCTGGCTGAGTTTGTGTTGGGTGCTGCATTCTTTTCTGTAGCGATAGTTGAGGTGTGGACCAGCAGAATAGACCCATTGCATCCCTGTAAAAATTCAAATTTCTTAACATTAAAAATAGTTTCAATGGGAGTTAAGACTATAAAATACCATATGATTCTCTGAAACTATTACGTTAATGAAACAGTCGCGAAAGTGAAGGCGGAGGAGCGATGCATCCATGCGTTTCTCTCTTATAAGTGCTTTCCTCACTATAGCTCTGGCTATAGGCAGTTCCCGAGGACATGACCTGCCATAAAATGTTAGATAAGTTATCTATCCAAAATCACAGTGGAAAATACCAGTTTGTATACAAAACCCTGCAAAGAATAACCGCTGTAAAGAATAATCGTTCTTGATTTTTCCCTCCCACACATGAGAAAAACAGTTGTTGAATTTTTCCTCCTACTCATTCTTTTATAACTAATTTATTTTTGTTAATTGGTAATTTATCCAATGTGGAAATATGCCATAGACTATATGCAAAAGAGTTGCAGGACACCTGTCAAACAATCTATGGAAAAGAGCAGCATGTGTTGAGTTATATAGGTCTATCAAACTAAATATTAAATTATTGTTGGCCTCAACATCACTGCTATGCAACAACACTTAGAGACAAGATATTGATGATGACTTGGAGGGTGCTTTCAATGGACGTATATGCTATGCTCTACCTTTTCACCGCCTATGTAATGAGCTCTTCTCCTCTTTCTACCAACTCAGATAGGTACAATCTATTGGAGAAATGTAATCTCAACCTCCCGCATTCAATACTGGCAACTGACAGCTAGAAGATATCTGACAAAGCAGATTTAGACAGAAAGGAAAAATATATACATTGAACGGAATGTGTAGATTTAATTATGGCATTCTCCCTAAATCTGGAAATTAATTTATGTTGTTGTGCAAGGGTATCTAACTTTGACATTCAACAAATTTAGGAATTAATTTTTGATTTTATGTATTATTTTTGGTGTTGCATTTTGAATGTAATAGAGAAGAGAAAAAATAGATAAGTGGGGAAGAAGAAGAAGAAAAGAGCATTGAAGCTCTGCTAAATGTATTTTTCATAAATTTGAATATATAAGCTCACGAGTTTTATTGTTGTTGTTTGTTGTGCATTTTGTGTGTATTCTCCTCCTTTTTTGCAAGTGCATTTTTCTATTTTATTGTTGCGAGTTGTTTTTATTGTTGTTGTTTATTTTAAGTATGCGGCTCTCTTCCCCTACCTCTTCCCTTCATATGTTATCATAGAAAGATGTTTTAGCCATCAATTTTAAGTTATTGTGCTTTCATATCTCTGCAAAGGTTATTGAAATCCATTAATTATGTCCATATCTCTGGAGTAACTTTGTCTAGTTTAGAGACTCCCAATTTAATGGAAAAAATTATGAATATTGGTCCTTGACCATGAAAGCTCTTTTTAGATCCCAGGATGTTTGGGATATTGTTTAACATCGGTATCAAGAACCCTCAAATATAGGAGCACTCAATGCATTCACATAGGCACAAAAATATATTTTGAAGGAACAAAGGAAGAAGGATGGAAAATCCCTCTTTTACATTCATCAAGCTATCCATGAGAGTATTCTTCCTTGAGTTACATCAACAAACAAAGAAAATGATGCATGGGAAACTCTCCAAGTCGCATACTAAGGTAAGGATAAAGTTAAGACAACAAAAATCTAGTTGCTTAGAATTATTTTGAGAATCTAAGTATGAAATATTCGATTCTCAGAGAATCCTTTTTACACATGTTGTTGGGCTTGTGAATAAAAAAATTGCATGGGTAAACCATAGAAGATCAAATGATGGTTGAAAAAATTCTTATAGTTTTACCTATTAAGTTTGATCCTTTAGTTGTTGCTATAGAGGAAACTAAGGATTTAAGTCAGATGTCAATAGATGAGTTGCATGCCTCTTTGATAAACCATGAGAAGAGGCTAAATATATCACATACAACCATAGAAAATGCATTTTTGTCTCAGGATTCTATAAGCCATGGAAGAGGTAGAGGAGGTAGATTCACTCCTAGAGGAAGAGGTAGAAATACAATTAGAGGATGTAGCAAATGATCCTGCAAATCAAGGTGGAAGAGGACACAACCATGATCAGCCACATGGTCATAATCATTCAACCAGTTATAGACAAGACAAGTCACATGTTCAGTGTCATTATTGCAAAAATTATGGACACTACGCTTTTGAATGTAAGAAGAAACAATATGATCAAGGAAAACAAAATCAGAATCAGCCTGAAAGTTCTACAAAACTTCTATGTTTATTACATGTATGCAGATTGCTGAAGTGATTTCTACAAAATCGTTGGTTGAATGTAATATGGTTCAAGAAATTCTACATGATATTTGGTATTTAGATTCAGGTTGCAGCAATCATATGTCTAGAAATCTAGAGTTATTTTCCAGTTTGGATGAGTCAATAAAGAGTAATGTTACTCTTGGGAACAATAATCAAGTGAATGTAATGGGAAAAGGGACTATTGATATTCTAACCAAAAAGGGGAACAAAAGGTCATTAATGATGTTTTTATGTTGTTGGTTTAAAGCATAATTTAATGAGTATTGGACAGTTGGTACAAAAAGGATACAAGGTTTACATTGAAGATAATGAGTGTGTGATTGTGGAAAAGGCTCCTAACACTCAATTAATTGCAAAAGTGAAGATGTGCAACTACTGAGAATGTTTCCCTTGAGATTGTAGCTAGGAAAAAGAGAAAATCTGATTTGTTTACATCCAAAATAGTAGCTCAGATTGTAGCCAAGTCATATGCCAAGAAAAATCAGGTCTGTGACTCTGTGCGAGTCTTGTGCCAATGTAAATCAAGTCTACGCTAATGCAAGTGATTCATGCGCTAATACAAAGTCTTGTGCTCAAGGAATACAATCAGCTTTTCAATCAATTGTAAAGGATGACTCATGGATTTGGAATCTCAGGTTTGGACATTTAAATTTTGGAGGTTTGAATTTATTACATAGGAAAAATATGGTAAAAGGTTTTCCATTGATTCAAAAACTAGAAAGAGTATGTGAAGGGTGTATTTTGGGGAAGTAACACAGAGATTCTTTCCTAGTTGGAAAATCAATAAGAGCAGTGTACCTCATTAGATAAATGCAGTCAAATTTATGTGGACCCATGTAAACAACTTCTATTGGAGGTTGTTTATATTTTATGACATTCATTGATGATTATACAAGGAAGACATGGGTGTATTTTCGAGACATAAATTTGATGCTTTTGGAGTCTTTCAGTAGTTCAAGGCTCTTATGGAGAAGCAAAGTGGTTACTACATCAAGGTATTAAGAAGTGATAGAAGTGGTGAGTATATTTCTAATGCTTTTCTAAATTTTTGCAGAGAACATGGTATTCACAAATAGTTTGCAGCCCATTACACACCTCAACAAAATGGTGTGGTTGAAAGGAAAAATAGAACCATAATGGAAATGATAAGGAGTTTAAGAGATATTTACGAATCTGATTTTAATGTTGAAACAACAAATTCTTGTTCTAGTTTTTCTCTATTTTCAGAAGTTGTTAATCCAATGTCTTTTGATTAAAAAATCAAGCATGGGCAGAAGCCATGGATGAAGAAATTGAAGCTATTGAGAAGAATATCACTTGGTATTTAGTGGATCGTCCTCAAGGAAAGGATGTCATAAGTGTGAAATGGATTTACAAAATAAAACATGGCGTGGATGGTAAAGTGCTGAAGCATAAGAAAAGATTGGTTGCTAGAGGTTTCACTCAGTAGCCTAGTATTGATTATAATGAAACATTTTCTCCAATAGGGTGTTTGGATAAACTAAGAACCATTTTGGCCATTGCAGCTCAAAACAAGTGGCCTATTTTTCAAATGATTGTAAAATCATAATTTTAAAATGGCTATCTTGATGACGAGGTTTATGTACGATAACCAAAAGGATATGAAATTTCAGGTCATGAAGAAAAGGTGTACAAGCTGAAAAAGGTGCTCTAAAGACTCAAGCAAGCTCCTGGAGCATGGTACAACCACATTGATTCTTATTTAATTAAGAATGGCTTCAGTAGGTGCAGCGAGCCTAATTTGTATATCAAAATGGATGAGAAAGGTAAGATGTTGATAGTGTTACTTTATGTAGATGATTTAATTTTTACATAAGACCTTTCGATAAATTCTTTTAAAATGCGAGACATGATGAAAGAGTTTGAAACGAATAACCTTGGTCTCATGAAATACTTCTTAGGAATAGAAGTTAAGCAATTAGCTGAAGGTATTTTTATTTCTCAATCTAAGTATGCATGTGATGTGTTGAAAATATTTAATATGTTGAGTTGCAAACCAGTGCCTACACCAGTTGTTATAGGGTTGAAGTTGAACAAGGAAGATAGTGGTTCAAGTGTTGATCCTAAATTGTTCAAAAGACTAGTTGGTAGTCTCATGTACTTAAAGGCCACAAGGCCTGACATTATGGCTGGTGTGAACCTTATTTCAAGGTTCATGGAGTCTCCAAAAGACTCTCATTGGGAAGATGGAAAAATAATACTCAGGGATGTTTCTGGAACAAAGAACTATTGTATTTTGTATTCAGCTATGGATGAGTTTAAGCTAATTGGATACACGGACAACGATTTTGTTGGTAGCATTGATGATAGGAAAAATACCTCTGGTTATGCTTTTCATTTTGAAATAGGGGTAGTATAATGGACTTCAAAGAAACAACCCATCATAACTCTTTTTTCAGCAGAAGTGGAGTATGTGGCAGCAACGGGTGTGGCATGTCAAGTCATATGGATGAGGAGAATGCGTGTTGAGTTGATGCATGAACAAGAAGAATCAAACATGATTTATTTTGATAATAACTCAATCCAACTGCTTTGTCTAAAAATCATGTTTTTCATAAAAGAAGCAAGCACATAGACACTAGATATCATTTTATAAGAGAGTTGGTAAATAACAAGTAGATATGTTTAGAGTTTTGTAGATCACAAGATCAATATGCTAATATTTTTACTAAGCCATTGGGAAAATATGCATTTGAATATCTGAGAATTTTTTGGGTGCCTATGTTGAACATGAAGTGAAGAATGAAATTTCTGAAAAAGGTAGTAGTAACTATGGAGATGAGAATGATGAAAGCGAGTTGAGATTAAAGTGGGTGTTGGAGAAATGTAATCTCAACCCCCTACATTCAATACTCGTAACCGATGGCCAATGGAATATCTCGACAAAGTAGATTTAGACAAAAAAGAAAAAGATATGCACTTAATGGAATGTGCATATTTGATTTTTACACTCTCCCTAAATCTGGAAATAAATTTATGTTTTTGTGCGGAGTGTATCTAACTCGACATGCACCCGATTTATAAATTAATTTATGATTTTATGTATTGTTTTTGGTGTTCCATTTTTGAATGTAATAGAGAAGAGAAAAAATAAAGAAGTGGGGAAGAAGAATAAGATCATACCAGAAACTCTGCTAAATGTCATTTTAAGAAATTTAAATATAAAAGTTACTTGATTTTTATTGATGTTATTTACTTTGTGTGTTTGTGTTTATTCTCCTTCATTGTTGCAAGTGTATTTTTTCTATTTTATTGCTACATGTTGTTTTTATTATTGATGTTCATTTTATGAGTCTTTAGCTCTCTTCCCCGCCTCTTCCCTTCACAATCATCCTTTTCATTAGGGAGTAACTCGACACTTAGCTTGGTTCTTCTTTGTAAGGGTCATAATGAGTGGGCTCCTCAAGTGAATTGACCTTTGTTTTTCCTTAAAGCAATACTAAACTGCTTTGGCCCTGAGCTCCTCCATTGCATGTAAACCAAACTAATCCAATCATCTCAGCTACTTGCTTGTTGATGTAGTGCCCACTTCCCTTCGACACCATTTTGTTTTGTTGTTTTCGAGACTGATTACTTCACTTGTGGATTATTATGGCTTCTTGATTTAGCATGCTAGTAGATATCATAGACATTGGACTGTTATTGATTTGATCTTTATATGATGCATATGGTTTACTGGTGGACATTTGATGACGATATTTGTATACTTTTTAGAGGGTTATTTATCTTAATTATGACATGTGATATATTTAATCATATTGAGTAGAACTTGATAATTTGACTAATGTGATGATCTTTTTGACATTTTGAAATGTGGAATAGAAATGTGCTAGAAAGTGTAAATGATATTGTACTTGCATAGATGATAGTAAATCATGTGTCGTTCATTTTAGATTATATTGTATATTTGGCATGAATGTTTTGATGCGGCCAACAAGCCAAAGGAGGTATTCTCATGCTCGGTATATTATATTCACAACAATATTGGGGAGTGGAGACCAACCACATCGGAATTCGAGAAGAATCCAGCTAAGGTCACCATGGCAACAAGTAATTGTGTGTGTGTTAGAATTATCTGGTAAAGGGAAAATTGTGACCTAGGGATCATGTGTTGTTTTGTTTTATTTTTCCTTTTATTATGTTAGTATGTGTTGCTCTTAGTAAGTGAAATTTTACTTGTGTTATTATTCATATTCTTTGGATTGGAGTTTACCCCTTTGTTAGCCATGGGTTGTAGTGGGTTAATTAAGTTAATTTGAAATTGTCCTAAACTAATTAAAAGATGTGACCTAAGAGAGTTCATTTATTAGGATTTGATTTACTTGGGATTTTGTGTGGATTGATGTGTGTTTGAGTTTGAGTGTAGCACACTCTACCCCACATGGGAAACTCGAATTTGGCCTTGGAGGCCAAATTTCAAAGCTTGTGGGACAAGTCAAACTTGTCCCACACCTCTTAAAACCCCATGCCAACCCTACCTATGGGTTGGAAGGCCAAATTTAGGGTCTTTTAGGTGTTTTGGGGGGATAAAAGGGTAAAATATTAATTGCACTTCCTTTCAAAATTTAATTTTGTCCTTTGAGGGAGTGGGCTTAGTTGGAGTGTGTAAGGTGCTTGCCTTTCTTTCAACCACTTATTAATGGTGCTTTGGAATTTGATGTTGACCAAATGATGTGGAGTGGGGGAAAAAGGAGGTGGCATCCTACTTGGAGCCACATCATCCCTCCCTCTCTTCTCTCTATTTATTGGAGCCTCTTGTTTGTTTTGGGGTTGGAAGTTTCATTTTGAGTCTTTGGTATTTTGGAGAGGAGAGGATTTGGAAAGAGTTTGTGGATTTTGGATCTTGTTGATACTTGTGGGAATTTTGTGGGAGCTTGTGGATGCTTGCTTGATCTTTGGAGGTATTTTAGACTTCATACTTGGAGCAAGCTCTACCATGGAAAGGTAGGAGCTTCACCTTTGTTTGCATTATGTTTCCTTTTTGTTATCTGAATGTATATTTATGTTGTGTTGAATGTTGTTGTTTGAAATTCTTGTTGGGAATGGGTAGAATGCCTAAGTTGGGTGTGAGAGGAGACTATGGGGAGTTTAATTGAGGGAGGCATAAGAGATCATGTTCTTGAGGAGGGAGTTTGGGTTGGGTGCCCACCTTGTAAGAGAAATGCTTGCATTTTCTTCTTGTTTTACTTTGAGGGAGCCATAAGAGTTGAGGAGGCATAAGAGTGAAAGGAGGGATAAGGGTACTTGAGGGAGGCATAAGAGTTGTTAGGGGTGTTGTGTTTTGTATTGGAGGCTTTTATGTGGCACCCATTCCCATTGGGAGGCATAAGTGGCCTCCCCATTGGTCTTACTCTTATGGCTTGCTTGATAAGCCTTGTGACTTGTTGTTGTGATTGTTTTCCCTCTTGTTGTGTTGTAGATCTTGTTTTGAAGGATTATGGAATGAATGTGAAATGTTATGTTTAGTTATGTGGAAGCTATTAGTTGCCATGAGTTGGATTTTCTTCCATTATGATGTGGTTGGGGCTCAGGGGCCAATGGAGAGGATGGCTTCTCTTCTCCATTGGGTATTTTAGTTGGGAGGAGAGCGTTGCCTCTCCCTTATTTTGTTGTGAATGAAGCAAACTATGGAGGAGCCACCTTGTTGATATTTGGAGCATTGGAACCTTGTTGATGACAATGTGAAAGCACCATATATTTTACCCACCTTGAGTGGAAGAAAAATGTAATATTGCTTTGTATTTTAGCTTCCATCATTGTAAATTTTGGTCCCACATTAAGTAGAAAGTGTTGTAACAAGATTTTGAAAGAAAGTTGTTTTGATCTTCTTTAGTAAGAGGTGTATTGGAAAAGTGGAATATTAATGTATTTTCTCTTCTTGTATTGTTGATGGAAAGATTTAAGTTTTTTTAATCAGCCCTCAATATGCCAATGAAATCATTTAAGCTCTAGCTCTTTTATGTTTTTCTTCATTTATGAATCCATTGTAAAACTATTGGCAAATTGTAGAAGGAAATGAAATTAATCTATTTGAAATCCCATGCAATGTTTATTGAATTGTGTAGAAGGAAATTTTAATGCAAAGACTTTAAACTTAGTAAGTTTATCACCCAAAAAAAAAAAAATCCTTAATGCTCAACAAGGATACTAATATTTTAAATAATATTTCATATTAAAGTAGTAATAAAAGTAATGGGTTTACTATTACTAAATCATATTAATACCATTATACTATTGATGTTTCTTTTATATTCACAAAGGATATTAATCAAACCACAACCAACAAATTGTGCTAGTATACTCATAAAACCTTACATAAATACCATATAAAACAATTAAAATAACTAGATGATGATACATCTCTCTATAACCACCATGTAGTAAGATTATAATAAAATACACACAAAGATGATCATATAATAGCAAAACAAATTGTGCTTCATGAATATTCTGATATGAAACAGATCCACCTCTATGAGATTCTTTCCTCGAGTTGTATATTAAAACAGGAAGGGCCTCATTAGAGAATCGATGTAATAAATTTTATCTTGTCTCTAGGTAACACTCTCACTGTGATATTATGTAATATTATGCATAGTTTTCTTCCAATCCTTGTGATCAATCTAAAAAAGAAACCATTTTTCTTGTCCATCTATGTGATATTATGTAACATTTTACTCTGCGAGTCCTCTCACTTCCTGATCATTGCTTTCATATGATACACATCAACACGTCTCCTTGGGTGGTCTCTATAGACTATAAGAAGGATTGTATTCCTCTCATCATGTTGGCCACGTATGCTATTCTTGATTTTCTGTTTACCTTGCATACCATATTTCCTCACAACCTTATCACAACAGATTCTGCGACCTCACACCTTCTACCAACAACACAATGCTAGATATGTTTAAAAACTACCTTTTACCTTCTACGTATGAGGTGTGCATTTCATCCGGTCTCCGGGTAACACTCTCACTATCCCTCAATCGATTTTGATAAAAATATCACGAGGGAGAGCTCCGAATTTTGAGGGTGCATTTGTTACTGAATAGATAACAACATAGTTGGACAACCTGCTTGTTTAGTGCTCAGAAAAAAAAAGAAAAGAGAGAGAGGGGACTTTGTTTGTTGGTGTTGCTCTGCCGGATTTCTTTGTGGCAGGCCATGTATGAAACCCCGCCATGATTACACCTCGCAAAGACTCGAACAAGGGAGGAAGAACACCTGCTTCTCTTGCTGTAGCTTTACCTTTCACCACCATACCTCTCTCCACGCGGCCCGGGGCAGAAATAAAATGGGTCAAAGACATTTTTTTTTCTCGTCTCGTGGCTTCATGTATAACCATCACATTGAATTTACACACCAGACAACATCCAACAACAGGGCCGAGTAATTGTGATGTTTTTGATTTGCAAAATCTAGGTGATTAAATATTTTATGCGGCCGGTTGGAAGAAGCGTGCACGCAAGGAGAGGGGGGAGGGAGTCTTAATGGTGGACAGGTGATTGTTGAGACACCCACCGCCCCAACCATAATGTTTAGACATAAGTTTGAAATACTTTACTTTACAAGTTAATGAAAACACGGATAACTAGTTAGGTTAGTTAAGTATTAAATACTATATAATATAATAGTGGCATGACAATAAAACATAATTTTCATATAATATCATACTAGATATAAATAAGGAATTATGTATAACTAAACATATAAAATCATACAATGCAATAAAATAAATTAGTGCCAAGTATATATCGTAATGTGTAATTCCTTTATATATATATATATATATATATATATATATATTTATATATATTATAATGTATTAAATCATGAGATAATGTAATATAACTGAATAATAAAATAAAAATAAAAATTGAGTGGTTAGTGTATTCACTTCAAAATAAATTATATCATACTCTAGAGTTAACATTCAGAAATATTGTTATTACGATATTATCAGACATTAGACTAATTAACTCGAAAGATGACCCTTCTTATCTTTTGTGAAATGTCGAATGAGATAAAATTAAACATCATTGACCTCGAAGCATTATCGTGACTATTGTAGTTTTGAGCACAGTATGCGACTCACCTCTAAAAATAAAATAAAAATTTAGTCGCATTTTCGGGTCATATGTTTGTGGAAGCAAGTTCTTCGTCGTCGTCGTCGTGAGCGTTGTCTTTTTGCGCCATTAAATTTTGGTATCAGAGCTAGGGGTTCGAAGCTTGGACCCTTGGGCACACGCAGAAAACATGAAACAGGAACATTTAACTTAGTGCAGAGCTGATTCTTTTAAAATATAAAACCACAATGTTGATAATTATAGGAAACAACAAATTTAGAAAACTGACACAAGACCTAGAACAATGAACTAACTCTCACCTTGATCTATGCAGGAGGCATGGATTGGGCGAGGGGTCTCTTCATATAGACCTAGACATACCACCGCCAGAGCAGGCCGTAGCAGCCATTCTACCTCAGATCTTGCAGACACTCCAGGATGTCAATGCCGCTATATGCGGAGAGCCCTTGGGAGGATGACTTGCAAGACATAGTTTGGAGCCCTCAGTAGATGCCTAGGCATCCCCTCGACACAGCGAGGAGCACAGGGTAGAGAAATTCCATGTGGAGTCGGCTAGGGCAGAGTCGCCACAGAGAGGACATGGGGACAGGATCTCAGGACATAGGGACAGGTCTCGGAGCCTTAGACAGAGGGAGGAGCATTCAGATAGACCTAGGATTCGTCATACGTCAGCTGCAGACCATATCAGGGAGATCCTGAAGCTACGACCATCTCACTATTCGGGTGATATAGGCGGTTTTTAGGCAGAGGCCTGGTTGGTGAGCTTGAGCGGATGCTTCAAGCTCTTGCCCTTGTACTAGCAACACGAAAGCTCGTGTTGCAATCCATCTTCTGAAGGATGGAGCAGGAGTCTGGTGGAGGACCGAGGAGAAGCTCCATGTTGACTTGGAGACAATTACCTGGGAGCTGTTTGAGGAACGTTTCAGGAGTAGGTATTTACCCAGGAGATTTATACAGCAGCGCATAGATGAGTTTCATGACCTCCGTCAGGCATCGATGACAGTAGCTGAGTATGAGAGTCGATTTCTGGACCTACTCTAGTACGTCGACTATATGCAGGATGAGTAGGTACGGATTCACAGGTTCATCCGGGGCCTGAACTTGGATTTAGGTGGTGTAGTGTGCATTCACTACCCACAGACATTAGCAGAGGCCGTGGAGAAGGCCTATATTGCAGAGGAGACACGGGGAAAGACACAACAGGCTAGAGACAGAGTTCGGAGCCGTATCCAGTAGATGCAGGATGGTAGGTCGAAGGGGTTAGTTCCTCCTCCATGGGGTGGACAGAGTTCAGGAAAGTTTAATTCGAGCCACCACAAAGAAGAGCGGACCCGCCCACCTTACCGACCTCCTCGGATATTTGATGCACGAGAGAAGACGTAGTATGGGGCCTCCTCCTAGGGGTCCCATCGGAGACATGGTGTGCTTTGAGAGCTCGGTTAGGAGTTCGACGGCGAGACCTCGGCGATCCATAGCTGATCGTCGGGATCTCAGTATCTTAGTCATCTGAGTACCAAATGGAGCCGCTTCCCACTGGAGAGGACCAGGCAGTTGTTATGGTTGTGGTGTTGTTGGACATCATTGGAGAGATTTCCCACATAACCCTAACAAGGGTAAGACGCAGAGCTCAGAGCCTACTATTGGAGATATGGCACGGAGTCATCGGATCTACGCAGTGGTCGAGAACCACCAGGCTGAGCACCAGAGTACTGTGATTGAGACGACAGTAGTATTGGTGGTATTTCCACCTCTATATTATTTAATTTTGGTTCTTCTGATTCTTTTATTGCACCATCCTTAGTAGAGCGTTGTAGGCTAGTGGCAGTTAGGGAGGCGTAGTTGGGACATTGAGATGGATTCTGAGCCAAAATTTCAGAGACTCCTTAGTCAAGGAGTGTGTAGTGGATTTGGACCCTTCACCACTACTTCTGATCTTCGGATCCTTCCATTAGGATCTTATGGCATCATTTTAAGCATGGATTGGTTGTCCGCTCACGAGCTAGAGTGGACTATCACCATAAGACTATTTCTTGCATAGATGATCTTGGAGTAGAGTCAGTGATATCAGGAGTTAGGAGGGCCGTATCCATTCGCACCATCTCCGCTATGTAGCTTAAGCGGTGTGCGCGACGGGGTTGTCAGTTGTTTGCCATTATGGTCAGTGACAGATCAGAGGATGAGTCGAAAGGACCTTCCCTCGATGACCACCCCATCTTATCAGAGTTTGCTGATGTCTTCCCAAGGGAGCTATCGGGGTTACCTCCCCCACGTGAGATCGACTTCCATATAGATCTAGTTCCGGGTGCAGAGTCTATCTCACGAGCACCCTATCGGATGACTACTCCTGAGTTATGTGAGCTCAAGTTGCAGCTTGAGGACCTTCTGGAGAAAGGCCTTATCTGTCCTAGTGTATCCCCTTGGGGTGCACCAGTGATCTTCGTGAATAAGAAGGATGGATCTCTTCGGTTGTGTTTTGACTACCGTCAGCTGAATAAAGTAACGATTAAGAATCGTTACCCCCTTCCACGCATTGATGATTTATTTGATCAGATGAAGGGGGCTACAGTTTTCTCTAAGATAGATCTTAAGTCAGGGTACCATCAGCTCGAGATTGCGGAGATGGATATCCACAAGATAGCATTCCATACGAGATATGGCCACTACGAGTTCACAAAGGGTACCTTTCGGTTTGACGAATTCCCCCGCAGTGTTTATGAGTTTGATGAATGGGGTATTCAGGACCTTCCTTGATGAAATTTCTGATTTACTCATGCACACGTGAGGAGCATGAGGAGCACCTTTGCCAGTTCTTCATGTCTTTGCGAACAACGCGTTTATGGGAACTTGGAGAAGTGTGCGTTCTTTCACTGAGGTGCGATTCGGGCCACATCACTTCGGGGAAGGTATTGCAGTCGATCCTTCCAAGATTCGAGCCATCATGGATTGGTCAAAGCACCACTAGTGTGACCAAGGTGCATAGCTTCATGGGCCTAGCAGGGTATTACAGGAGGTTTATTCAGATTTTTCACGGATTGCGCACCCCATCACTTCCCTTCAATGGAAAGGGAAGAAGTTTTTATGGTCAGATAGATGTGAGTAGGATTTCAGTACACTGAAGGAATGCCTCATGAGAGCACCTATTCTTGCAGTGCCAGATCCTCAGGGTGAGTTCTACGTTTGCACAGATGCTTCCTTGGCAGGACTTGGAGGTGTGTTAATGCAAGAGGGTAGGGTAGTTTCCTTTGAGTCTCGCAAACTCAAAGATTATGAGCTCAATTATCCGACCCATGACCTTGAGCTTGCAGCAGTTGTACATGCCTTGGTACGGTGGAGACATTTTCTTCTTGGCCGAGATTTACACTCGGGATCGATCACTTGAGTCTTCGTCACCTCTTCACACAGCCCCAATCTCAACACTCGTCAGCGGCATTGGATGGAGTTACTTTGTGAGTATGACATGGAGATAGAGCATGTGAAGGGGAAGGAGAATGTGGTTGCAGATGCCTTGAGTAGACGGAGGCATGTGGCTATGGCCACCTCAGTGGGCACATATTTGTGGAGTAGGATCTTGCAGCAGCTTCCTCAGGATAGTTTCTACCTTGCAGCCAGAGCAGAGATTGAGTCTCAGAGACCCCTTGAGGGGAGATTTGATGGATTTTCATTAGAGGTAGATGGTCTTCTCAGACACAGAGGTCGGATATATGTTCCTATAGATGGAGGCTTGAGACATGACATTTTGATAGAGGCTCATCGTGCACCTTATTCAGCCCATCCCGGGTGAAGAAGATGCACGCCACCTTGAGACAGTTGTATTTTTGGAGAGGACTTCGGAGAGACGTAGCTTTGTTTGTGTCACGCTGTTTAGAGTGCCAGAGGGTGAAGGCCGAGCATCAACATCCAGCTGGCCTTCTCTATCCTCACGCCATACCGGAGTGGAAGTGGGACACCATTTCCATGGACTTCATCGTTGGGTTACCTACGTCGAGATACCATCACGACGCCATCATGGTCACGGTGGATAAATTAACGAAGGTAGCTCATTTTTCTCGGTAAAGACCACCTATACTGCAAATGCTGTGGCACAAGTATACCTTGATGAGATTGTCAGATTACATGGGATCCCACGGAAGATCATTTGCGACCACGACCCTTTTTACACTTCCCATTTCTGGACCACCATGCAAGTATGGCTTCGGACAAGGATTAATTTCAGCACCTTATCACCCTGAGACAGATGGACAGACAGAGAGGGTGAATCATGTTTTGGAGGATATGCTCATGATGTACGTGATGGATCATCAGTCGAGATGGGAGGAGTATCTATATTTGGTGGAGTTTTCCTACAATAATAGTTTTCAGAGTTCTATAGGCATGGCTCCTTTTCAGGCATTATATGGTAGAGAGTGCATGACACCTCTTAGTTGGGATAGGATTGAGGACGGGTTTCCCTCGGGCCAGCATTATTACGAGGATATGGAGTAGCGGGTTGCCTTGATCGGACGGAGATCGCAGGAGGCGCAAGATAGACGAAGAAGTATGCGACCAGCATAGGACAAATCGTAGTTTTGAGGTAGGCCCGAAGGTGTTTCTTCATGTCGACCGCATAAGAGCCCTATCCATTATGGAAAAGGTTCTAAGCTTGCTTCTAGGTTTGTGGGTCCCTTTGAGATCTTGGAGCGCCTCGGTCCCTTGGCCTATCGTCCCAGCATTGCCACCTAGCTTATCGCGCGTCCATGATGTGTTTCACGTTTACGTGCTTAGGAGATATATTTCTATCCTTCTCATGTGCTACATTGGACCACATTGCAGTGCGAGATCGAAGGCGTTGATGGTGGAGCCCGTGTGGGACTTCGGCCTTCAGAGAGATTGATTAGGCTCGGGTCCATCGGGACAAGTATGATGCGCGACGGCAGCTACTTGGGAGGATTCTACTTTGCTTATGAGGATAGTTTCCACACCTTTTCCAAAGACTTCCAGGAGGAAGTCGAGTCTAAGGGAGGGGGATGTAGTGCCCACTTCCCTTCGACACCATTTTGTTTTGTTGTTTTTAGACTGATTATTTCACTTGTGGATTATTATGGCTTCTTGATTTAGCATGCTAGTAGATATCATAGACATTGGACTGTTATTGATTTGATCTTTATATGATGCATATGGTTTACTGGTGGACATTTGATGACGATATTTGTATACTTTTGACAGGGTTATTTATCTTAATTATGACATGTGATATATTTAATCATATTGAGTAGAACTTGATAATTTGACTAATGTGATGATCATTTTGACATAAATGAAATGTGGAATAGAAATGTGCTAGAAAGTGTAAATGATATCGTACTTGCATAGATGATAGTAAATCATGTTTCGTTCATTTTAGATTATATTGTATTTTTGGCATGAATGTTTTAATGCGGCCAATAGTCAAAGGAGGTATTCTCTTTCTCAGTAGGTATATTATATTCACAACAATATTGGGGAGTGGAGACCAACCACATCATAATTCGAGAAGAATCCAGCTAAGGTCACCATGGCAACAAGTAATTGTGTGTGTGTTAGAATTATCTGGTAAAGGGAAAATTGTGACCTAGGGATCATGTGTTGTTTTGTTTTATTTTTTCCCTTTTATTATGTTAGTATGTGTTGCTCTTAGTAAGTGAAATTTTACTTGTGTTATTATTCATATTATTTGGATTGGAGTTTACCCCTTTGTTAGCCATGGGTTGTAGTGGGTTAAATAAGTTAATTTGAAATTGTCCTAAACTAATTAAAAGATGTGACCTAAGAGAGTTCATTTATTAGGATTTGATTTACTTGGGATTTTGTGTGGATTGATGTGTGTTTGAGTTTGAGTGTAGCACACTCTACCGCACATGGGAAACTCGAATTTGGCCTTGGAGGCCAAATTTCAAAGCTTAGGGACAAGTCAAACTTGTCCCACACCTCTTAAAACCCCATGCCAACCCTACCTATGGGTTGGAAGGCCAAATGTAGGGCCTTTTAGGTGTTTTGGGGGATAAAAGGGTAAAATATTAATTGCACTTCCTTTCAAAATTTAATTTTTTCCTTTGAGGGAGTGGGCTTAGTTTGAGTGTGTAAGGTGCTTGCCTTTCTTTCAACCACTTATTAATGGTGCTTTGGAATTTGATGTTGACCAAATGATGTGGAGTGGAGGGAAAAGGAGGTGGCATCCTACTTGGAGCCACATCATCCCTCCCTCTCTTCTCTCTATTTATTTGAGCCTCTTGTTTGTTTTGGGGGTTGGAAGTTTCATTTTTAGTCTTTTGTATTTTGGAGAGGAGAGGATTTGGAAAGAGTTTGTGGATTTTTGGAGCTTGTTGATACTTGTGGGAATTTTGTGGGAGCTTGTGGATGCTTGCTTGATCTTTGGAGGGATTTGAGACTTCATACTTGGAGCAAGCTCTACCATGGAAAGGTAGGAGCTTCACCTTTGTTTGCATTATGTTTCCTTTTTGTTATGTGAATGTATATTTATGTTGTGTTGAATGTTGTTGTTTGAAATGCTTGTTGGGAATGGGTAGAATGCCTAAGTTGGGAGTGAGAGGAGACTATGGGGAGTTTAATTGAGGGAGGCATAAGAGATCATGTTCTTGAGGAGGGAGTTTGGGTTGGGTGCCCACCTTGTAAGAGAAATGCTTGCATTTTCTTCTTGTTTTACTTTGAGGGAGCCATAAGAGTTGAGGGAGGCATAAGAGTGAAAGGAGGGATAAGGGGTACTTGAGGGAGGCATAAGAGTTGTTAGGGGTATTGTGTTTTGCATTGGAGGCTTTTAGGTGGCACCCATTCCCATTGGGAGGCATAAGTGGCCTCCCCATAGGTCTTACTCTTATGGCTTTCTTGATAAGCCTTGTGACTTGTTGTTGTGATTGTTTTCCCTCTTGTTGTGTTGTAGATCTTGTTTTGAAGGATTATGGAATGAATGTGAAATGTTATGTTTAGTTATGTGGAAGCTAGTAGTTGCCATGAGTTGGATTTTCTCCCATTGTGATGTGGTTGGGGCTCGGGGGCCAATGGAGAGGATGGCTTCTCTTCTCCATTGGGTATTTTGGTTGGGAGGAGAGCGTTGCCTCTCCCCTTATTTTGTTGTGAATCAAGAAAACTATGGAGGAGCCACCTTGTTGATATTTGGAGCATTGGAACCTTGTTGATGACAATGTGAAACCACCATGTATTTTACCCACCTTGAGTGGAGGAAAAATGTAATATTGCTTTGTATTTTAGCTTCCATCATTGTAAATTTTGGTCCCACATTAAGTGGAAAGTGTTGTAACAAGATTTTGAAAGAAAGTTGTTTTGATCTTCTTTAGTAAGAGGTGTATTGGAAAAGTGGAATATTAATGTATTTTCTCTTCTTGTATTGTTGATGGAAAGATTTAAGTTTTTTTTTAATTAGCCCTCAATATGCCAATGAAATCATTTAAGCTCTAGCTCAATTATGTTTTTCTTCATTTATGAATCCATTGTAAAACTATTGGCAAATTGTAGAAGGAAATGAAATCAACCTATTTGAAATCCCATGCAATGTTTATTAAATTGTGTGGAAGGAAATTTTAATGCAAAGACTTTAAACTTAGTAAGTTTATCACCCAAAACTCCTTAATGCTCAACAAGGATACTAATATTTTAAATAATATTTCATATTAAAGTAGTAATAAAAGTAATGGGTTTACTATTACTAAATCATATTAATACCATTATACTATTGATGTTTCTTTTATATTAACAAAGGATATTAATCTGAACCACAGCCGAACAAATTGTGCTAGTATACTCATAAAACCTTACATTCATACCATATAAAACAATTAAAATAATTAGATGATGATACATCTCTCTATAACCACCGTGTAGTAAGATTATAATAAAATACACGCAGCATGATCATATAATAACAAAACAAATTGTGCTTCATGAATATTCTGATATGAAACAGATCCACCTCTATGAGATTCTTTCCTCGAGTGTATATTAAAACAGAAGGGCCTCATTAGAGAATCGATGTAATAATTTTTATTTGGTCTTCGGGTAACACTCTCACTATGATATTATGTAATACTATGCATAGTTTTCTTCCAATCCTTGTGATCAATCTAAAAAAAAACTAGTTTTCTTGTCCATCTATGTGATATTATGTAACATTTTACTCTGCGAGTCCTCTCACTTCCCGATCATTGCTTTCATATGATACACATCAACACGTCTCCTTGGGTGGTCTCTATATACTATAAGAAGGATTATATTCCTCTCATAATGTTGGCCACGTATGCTATTCTTGATTTTCTGCTTACCTTGCATACCATATTTCCTCACAACCTTATCACAACAGGATTCTGCAACCTCACACCTTCTACCAACAACACAATGCTAGATATGTTTAAAAACTACCTTTTACCTTCTACGTATGAGGTGTGCATTTCATCTGGTCTCAATAACACTCTCACCGACCCTCAATCGATTTTGATAAAAATATCACGAGGGATAGCTCCGATTTTTGAGGGTGCATTTGTTACTTGAACAAATAAAATGTAGTTGGACAACCCGCTTGTTTAGCGCTCAGAAAAAAAAAAAAAAGAGAGAGAGGGGACTTTGTTTGTTGATGTTGCCTGGCCGACTGCTGTGGCAGCCGTGTCTAAAACCCCGCCATGATTGCACCTCGCAACACCGAACAATTGAGGAAGAACACCGCTTCTCTTGCCGTAGCTTTACCTTTCACCACCACACCTTTCTCCACGCGGCCCGGGCAGAAATAAAATGGGTCACACTTTTTTTTCTTATCTGGTCTATGGCTTCATCTATAACCATCACATCGAATTTACACGGCCAGGACAACATCCAACAAAGAGGCCAAGCTGTGTGATTTTTTTGATTTGCAAAATCTAGGTGATTAAATGTTTTATGCGGTTTGGAAGAAGATTGCACGCAAGGAGAGGGGGGAGGGAGTCTTAATGGTTGGCGGTGATTGTTGAGACACCCACCGCCCCAACCATAATGTTTAGGCATAAGTTTGAAATGCTCTACTTTACAAGTTAATGAAAACACAATAACTAGTTAGGTTAGTTAAGTATTAAATACTATATAATATAATAGTGACATGACAGTAAAACATAATTTTCATATAATATCATACTAGATATAAATAAGGAATTATGTATAACTAAACATATAAAATCATACAATGCAATAAAATAAATTAGTGCAAGTATATATCGTAATGAGTAATTCCTTTATATATATGTATTAAATCATGAGATAACGTAATAGAACCGAATAATAAAATAAAAATAAAAATTGAGTGGTTAGTGTATTCACTTCAAAATAAATTATATCATACTCTAGGGTTAACATTCAGAAATATTGTTATTACGATATTATCAGACATTAGACTAATTAACTCGAAAGACGACCCTTCTTATCTTTTGTGAAACGTCGAATGAGATAAAATTAAATATCATTGACCTCGAAGCATTATCGTGACTGTTGTAGTTTTGAGCCTGTATGCGGACTCACCCTGCAAAAAAAAAATAAAATTTTAGTCACATTTTCGGTCGTATGTTTGTGGAAGCAAGTTCTTTTTCGTCGTCGTCGTGAGCGTCGTCTTTTTGTGGCGTTACGGTTTACACACCGAGCTTGAGACAATCCAAGCAACTGGATCGAGCCCATCTTGCCCTTTGGCACCAATATTGTGGCTCCCTAAACTCTACTCAAGCACCCTACATTGTTAATCAAGAATTGAATTCGCCCTTTGAAATAAGCTCAACACTTTTCTCTAAGATTTACTCTAATTTTGCATTCCCATCCGAGCTTGTGTCCACTCTGCACACTTGATTTGCTTCAAATCATGTTATGTAGGCTCCCAAGGGGTAGATATTTATGTGCAAGTTGATCCTAACCACATTCTATATCTCTCAAGGTGGCTCGTGCAACAAAGAAATAGTAGAAATATACAAGGTAGAAAATCAAACATCTAAATGAATCCCAAGAAAATGCAAACGACAAACACACAATAATAATATTAAAAGCTTTGTTTTCACTAATGAATCGAAATTTAAAAACCTCGCCATACACATGACAATTTAACATGCTTTGATCCCCAACTGCTCATTTATGAACATATTATTTAGGCATGTTTTAAGTCTCTAAACAAAAGATTCCATATAACACAACTCAAAAAATAAGGAGAAAATCTATTTCACCAACCATTCGAATAGGCTTTAACAGTTTCATTCATTGCGACACCCGAGCTCCGACTCTTTTAGGTAGTTGCACTTAACTATCTGTTGTGTTGGCATCACCAAATTGCTAGATTACTAAGATTAGTAGTAGTTTATCTATTATAATAAATTTTTTGCTTCATTACTTAATAGGCCTAGTCTAATGTATCTCACATATCCTAGAATGTTAGATGTGATGGTTGTTTGCAAAAGTTATCAAAATTATTTTTTAAGATTTAAAAAATCTACACAAATTATTGAAAGGCATTTGTCATTTTATTTATATTATTCAATTTTTCCTTTTATTTAAGGTGCCAATAAATTGATATTTGAAGGTGTCAATAAATTGGTCAGTCAATCAATCGCAACTTGGATGTAGGGGTTAAATTTGACGGTCACCTATGCTTGGCAAACAATTTCCCTGTGACGGTAATTTTCAAATACTGCCCTTCAAAAATTCTAAAATAAGTTACGTACACTATACTAATAAAATATACAAAAGATTATTTTATAGTCATTTATCTATATTTATTATATATTAATATAACTTACACATACATATCTATTAAAAATGATGGTCAGATTTTAAATATACAAGTCGCTTGTGACAGTTATTTCAAAAATCTGCAAGTATTTTACAACTAAAATCACAAAAAGCGTCTAAACGGCAAGTATTGGGAGGGAAAAGAGCTTAAGAGTATGATATGACTCGTATACGAATGCAACTTGAAGCCCCTCCTTGCGGGGGGTTAGTAGGTAGTCACGAGATGGCCCCATCCTGGATATCAACCCAACCCGAGATCTCTATAGAGGGAGACGGGAGATAGGCCCCCCTCTCATTCAGATAGGGGCTCTCGGGCCGGTCGATCATTAGTGAGTGCGTAGTTCTAATCCGCTCGCTCGCCCATAACTAGATAGGTCGCTGGCCGGGGCCCTCCTCCCCCGCCCCAAATATGAGATATGGCCTACCCTCTAGATCTTGGGGGTTGGGGCCCCTATCTCTATATGGCTCTAGTCCTAGGGGAGCCCTATAGATCTATCCGGCCCCGGGGTCACCCCCGAGGGGCCCCTAGGCAGTCCGCCTATTCAAAATGAAAAGATGTTTGTGGCTGACAATTCTAGGCAAACACGGCACCTTAAAGTTGAGCTGAACGAAAATCACGTGGCTTTGAATTCAAGGCAAACACAGGCTATTTATAGCAGATATATTTCCCTACGTGGTACTAGTAAGTATTCCAAGCTGTGCAGAGTTGAAATGGAGCAGCTAATATATAGTATTGTCTATTCCAATTGGTATTTATGGGTTTTGGGACTGTTTATTTGTGTGATTTTACTGTTATTAAGATGGAGTAATGACAGACAAGGGAATGGATCCGCTATTAAACCCAAACTTCCACCTGGATCAGCTGGATTGCCATTTATTGGAGAGACTATCCGTTTTCTTAGAGATGCTAAATCGCCTGGACGGCGAAAGTTCTTTGATGAACATGAGCTCAGGTAATATCAATGTTTTTAAATGACCCATTTCTATTGAATTCTTCTTTGATTACCCAGCAATTAAGTCCAGGTGGCCTTAAATTTTTCAGATCGATATTAGAGAAGTATATATATATGGCTTAATTGGGAATGGAAATGCAGGTATGGGCCGATTTTCAGATGTAGTTTGTTTGGAAGAACACGTGCAGTTGTGTCGGTGGATCCCGAGTTCAATAAGTACGTCTTGCAAAATGAGGGAAGGCTGTTCGAATCCAAGGTACTCGCGCCTTTCAGAAATCTTATCGGCAAATATGGTTTGTCGGCGGTACAGGGGAACTTCAAAGGAAGCTCCATGCAACTGCTGTCAATTTGTTGAAGCATGAGACGCTCAGCTCTGACTTCATGGAAGATATACAAGACATCTTTCAGGCGGGAATGAGAAAATGGGAGGAGGAGGGAGACATCCCTATTCAACACAAGTGCAATCAGGCAATTATACAGCCCCGTCCATAAGATTTCTATCCCTTCTCCAACTTCTTATTTTTCTATAAATAGTGTGCTAGTTTTCGTTTTAGATCAGATTTGGCTTCAATTGCGAATCTGTTACTTGCTGGCAGATTGTTCTAAACTTGATGGCGAAGAAATTGCTGGACTTACCTCCATCAGAAGAAATGGGAGATATCTATAAAGCTTTCGACGATTTCGTGGGAGCTGTCCTCTCTTTCCCCCTCAATATCCCTGGAACGACTTATGCGAGAGGAATTCGGGTACGGTTGCCATGAAATATAATAATTACTGCCGCGTTGGGTTTTTCTGTTGCTTATGTATTTCTTCTAATTTTTCTACGTGACTTCATTTGGAGCTCATGTCTTTAAACTATGAAATCTATGGAATGCAGGCCAGGGGAATTCTGTTAAAAAGAATTCACAAGTGTATAAAGGAGAGGAGAGAACATCCAGAGGTGCTCCGCAATGACTTGTTGACCAAACTTGTGAGGGAGGGCACATTTTCGGACGAAATTATTGCAGATACAATAATCTTTTTTGTGTTTGCTGGTGTCGAAACTTCAGCAATGGCCATGACGTTTGCTGTAAAGTACCTCACTGAGAATCCACGAGCACTGGAGGAGTTGAGGGTGAGTGCTTTGCTATAACTATAAAATACACTTTACAATGTTATATATATATATATATATATCAAAGGGAGATAAATTACCACGAATCTATTTCATTTCATATAATTCACCTAGTAGGTGTTTATTTTGAAGATGTTCTTGTTAGAAAGTGTCAAATTTCGCGGCTCCAATATTTATTGTCTTTTAAATATGGCTACAGTCCTAGATATTTGATTTTGATTTTATTCTTCATAAAATAAATTCTATAGTTTACTATTTGGAAAATAATATTGGTCATATATCTTGTTCAAAGTTTTTGAGATTCAAAAGTTTTCTGATTTTGATTTTATTTTTCATAAAGTAAATTCTATAGTTTACTTTTTGGAAAATAATATTGGTCATATATCTTGTTCAAAATTTTTGAGATTCAAAAGTTTTAATAGATAAATGTCCGGTGTTTGACCAAATGATGAAACATGATTTAGTTTGGCGACTATCATAATTGTGTCTTACAAAAATATGGACAATAGCAAAATAAGAGCTTTGCAACAACATATAGACATCCAGCAATATCAACATGAAATACAACTCAAATAAACTAAATATTGCTACTATCTCCAGCGTAATTTGCAACTCATTTGCAATTGCTAGTAGACCCTCTAATATAGCAGGCATAAGTTTGAGCGGATACTGATACATAAAATTTGAATGATTATGGATAGAGAAGGCTGAGCATGATGCTCTTTTGAAGGCCAAAGGGAAAGGCAATGAAAAGATGACGTGGAATGACTACCAATCAATGAAATTCATTCATTGTGTGAGTATATAACCATCCTTAATGCAGTTCTTCTCATGAAATTTGAAGGAGCTAATGATCTTTGACAATGGCAGGTAATAAATGAAACACTTCGTTTGGGTGGTGCAACTGTGGTTCTTTTCAGGGAAGCCAAACAAGATATTAAAGTGAAAGGTTGTGCTAAGGATTTGATGTTGGGATTTAAAATTGATATTATAGGACCTCATTAAAATTTTATTAACCACACTGAGCCGAAAAATCTAATACACAATTAATGTATTACAAGGCAGATTTTGTTATTCCCAAAGGATGGACCGTTTATGTTTTCTTGAGCGCCACACATGTTGATGGAAAATACCATTATGAAGCTGACAAATTCCTCCCTTGGCGCTGGCAGAATAAGGTACAAGTATGACAAGGAAAAATGTTTTAAAAAACAAAAACAAAGATACATATAATGCTAATTATTGATTAGAGCTTGAATTTAATGTAGGAAATATTGGATGAACCATGTTACATGCCATTTGGAAGAGGTGGCAGGCTCTGTCCAGGACTTCATTTGGCCAGATTTGAAATTGCTCTCTTTCTTCACAACTTTGTCACTAAATTAAGGTAAAATTATCTATCTCCAAGACATTTCTATGTGTTGGGCTTTTTCTACAATTCAAAAACTAATTATTTTTCTTTAAATATATAAATGTAAATGGTAGATGGGAGCAGCTGGAAATTGATCGCGCGACTTACTTTCCTCTTCCTTCCACAGAAAATGGTTTTCCAATCCGTCTCTATTCTCGAGTACACGAATGAGGAAGATTTTATGTACACGAATAAGGAAGATTTTATTTTATAATTTTTTATATGTAATACGTAATATTTTTAGTTCTAATGCATCAATATATTATAAATAATAAAAAATTGTTATTTATACATAATTTTTGTGTTGTAAAATCTAAAAATAATCTTTATAGGTTTTCTACTAGCAATTGCACGTGTACAATGCAATGTGAACGTCAAATGGTATATGTTATTAGATTTAGAAGGAAAATTATTAGTTTTGTAGTTGTTGATAAGGAGTGTGATTGATAATATTGATTTTATATTAAAGCCGAACAAATGTTATGAAATACATTAGAAGGGATGTTAGATAACAATTAGTTGTGTAATAATTGAATACAAATGCAAGTGAGACATGTAGGTTTGCTAATACTATATAAATAGTTAACTATTTCTATGATATAGAGCCGATCACCTTTGTTATAGTCATAAATTTAAGTAGATTTAGTAGGACAACATGTCTACAAGATATATTTAAGGGAAACATACATATTTACATGATAATGAAGGATACTTTAGCAACTACAATAATAAATCAAATAAATGTAGATTAATAAAAACCAATCACCATTCATCTATCAAAGTGTGCTTCCATCTGTCTCTAGTTGATTTCCTTAATATTTTCATTTCCCTTTTGTAAGGTGAATAATGATTCTTTCTTTTTCCTTACATCAAGCAATAAGATTAAATCCATCAACCTCTTAATTTTTTATTTTTCCCTTACATAAACCATAATTTATTGAAGTGTTTCATTTTATTTGCAATTTGATATTATTCATTGAAGAAATAAGGGTTCAGACATGTGCATACACCAAATTGTGTGTTGAATTTCATCTAATATTGATTACTATATAGTGATTAGGTTATGAAAATAAAACAAAGTTTCCAAGTGAAGGTAACAAAGAATAAATAGATGTACTCATATACTAGAAAAAGTAGGAAAATGATAGATTAAGATGCTCAAGAGAAGTCAATATCTTTGGATGTGTAGAGTATGAGTTTGAAAAGGCATGCCCAACCACTTCACTCTCAAGCTATACCAGGTCTGAATGTGTCTACAATCTACAAATGTGTTTAGGGAAATTTGGATGAAGTTTAATCTCCTTGTACAATTTCACTTGAATCTATTCTCTTGTTTTGTAGACCTGAGATGCCATGATCATTGTGATAGGGGTTGAAATTTCTTCTCCTTATGGAATACCATAAATTATTATACTTTTAAGATGAGGTGTCTTAAAATTATTATCGTTTTTTCTTGCACTAGCCCTAACCACCCCGTGAGGGCTAATCATCCCCTGTGTAACAATACTTCAAAGAGGAACCAAACACACATAATTCTCCCACAATACTCTTTGAGATCTCATGTTCTGCAAAATTATAATATTTCATAATATAGGGCTATTCCTAGAAGATTTTAGAGGGATATTTTGTTATATGTAGTGATATATAACGATTGAAGCAATTTCTAAATGTTTTGAATGGATCAGATCGCTTTTTTATATTCACATAATAAATTGGGTTAGTTTTTTCATACACACAACCCTATAATATTGATAGGGATGGCTAAGAAAAGCTACCCTTTAAAAAATTTAATTATTAGGAAGTGAGGGATATGTTCATAGTAGGTTGATACTATTGAAAGTGAACCTAGATCCGAGGGATACAAATCCATAAATATCTCATGACACTCATAGCTAGAAGATGTATGATGTTTTTATAGAATGCAAGTTAGCTTTTGTACATGGCCCATTGTCATAGTTTTGATAGTGTTGAACTAGAGAATGGGAAAAACTAGTGGATCAGAGTAAATTTAAAATGGGAAAATATGCATGAATAAGGTAAAATATATATTGATGGACCAAATGTTAGTAAAGGTGCAGAAAATGATGTTTCCAAGTGCATAAGACCAAATTCAAGGTGCTGCAATCTCACCACCCCCTCCCCCTCAACCCCACCCCCACCCCCTTTAATATAGCATTGAAAAATGTTATATTAATATGAAAAGAAACAAAAAAATTGATAATATAGACTTTATATGATTTTTGATAAAAACGCATACTTTTTAGTTCAACTCATGTACAATTTGTGAATGAAAGAAAAATCTAATTTTCAAAATATTTGACAAATATTTATATAATTAAAAATTTAAACCATTGAACAATTAATTTTTAAAATTTTGAATAATTGGCTTTTGAAATTTGAAAGGGCTTTGAAAAATAATGACTACACCCAATTGATAATCAAATTATGTTATAAAACGTTTAACTATTTGAAGAGTGTCATACGTAATACATGCTCTAAGGAGTCACTAATGTCTTGGAGTGAGATGCCCCTATTTGGAAATGATCCAACATTCCTTTATATGGAAAAGGGTTACTGCATGTATTAGAAGGTCGCGAAAAAAATCTAATAGAAAAGACCACGATGAATGAAGATTTCACGAAAATGATTAATATTATGAATAATGTATACATTATGGAAATAAAGGGGCTATTGTGGACGAGATACCAAAAAAAGGATACAAAGGCTAAAGTTTTAAAGCCAATGTATTTCATTGCTAGATGAATAAAACATAAAATTTTAATATTTTGTTCCATTCAAAGACTAGTGAGAATCTAAAAAGGTTGATAAAAGTTTGATTTGGAAAAAATCCAACATAAATTGGGAAAAAAATTGATTAGATTGGTAAATTTGGTATAGGAATTAACACTACTAGAAATAATGGCATTTACCCACAAGTGTATCCACAAAAATAGATATTGTGGAATATTTGTGCAATACCCACAATACTCATGTATTTTAATAAAATGTAGTGTGAATATTTTACAATATCATAATAATAAAAAAGAAATTGAAATTGATCTACAATATACAAAATTTAGTGTAGAAAAGCTACATGAATAAACACTTTACTAGACTTATAATGAATATTTTTACTAACTAAACCACCCATAATATTATCTTTGATTGATAAATAATGGAAAAATACTATTTTGTATATTCTACACTCATATTTCCTTAAAAAAATGTAGTGTAAGTTTAAACAAATTACATAATGTGTAAGCTTTAAATTATACATATATATGTGAAAAAAACTACAATTTTAATAAAACTTTGGATAATTTACATTCTATTGTGAAAAATCCACATTTGTAAGGAAAATGAAATGTTGATATTTCATATTAAATTATAATTTTTAATATATTTTTGCATATCTATGGTGGAAAATACAATCTAGATTTTACACTTTTCATTATAATTAAATATGATTTTTAAAAGAACACCAACACTATTAATTTATTGTCAAAATATTTACATCTATAAGATATTTTAGTCAATAAAAATATAATATTACAATTTTTTGAAAATTTATAAATACTATTCATTTAAATCCATACATATATTAATAGTTGATCTACATTATTTAGAAAATTAATTGCAAATGTCTCATGCTACCATTAAATTAGATTTCTAAGTATAAATTAAAAAATCCAAAAATATATTTTGTGAATGATCCACATTTTTAAACATTATGAATTTATATTTAAGATTCAAAATATGATAATAAATAATAGGTATTTCAATTTCCTTGTGGGGATAATAAACATTAAATCTCAAACTTATATCCAATTTTTAATTTTATAAATTTCACATTTCTTTTATCTAAACTTAAAATTGTCTTGTAAATTTTTTATAATAAATATATTTTGTGTGATGATATTTATTTAAAATATAATAATTAAAAATTCTATTAAATTATTAAATATTTTAATAATTTAAATTATTTTGTCAATTAATAATATACTATTCAAATATAATAATATGCATTCCTACTTAATATGAATCCATTAATGTTAATTCATTATCGTGTGTCAAACCATAGTAATTGGAAATTTGAATATCCGTAAGAAGGTCCGCTCCATGCTAAGAGCATATAACTAGCATATATATTATATAAATATATGTAATATATGCCGAGAGGTATATATTACATATATTTATATATTATATAAATATATAGGTGCCTTGTGAACTTCACCTCTCGGCATATTTTACATACACATAGAAACATAAACCAAAACATGGTATGTAAAATATGCCGAGAGGTGAAGTTCATGAGGCACCTATATATTTATATAATATATAAATATATGTAATATATACCTCTCGGCATATATTACATATATTTATATAATATAGGTATGCTAGTAGCAACCATGGGAGTTGCATTATACATAAAACAATACCAAAAATAAAGTATGAAAAATAAGGGGGAATTTAGTTCGTGTATGAATAAAATAAAATTTATAATTTAATATTATAATTATTTATTATCAAAACATAGTCACTTATATGTAATTTTCTTATGTAATTATATTACTATATAACTTAACACATATTTGACTTCGAGAATGAGTATGAGCAAAAAAATCAAGGTCTATAAGACACAAAGTTCTTATGGATTTTATTAGTAACCGTATTATCAAGTTAAAAAAATACAATTCTTTTTCATACGAATTGAAATGTGCAATGTACATCACATGTAATGAAAAATTCATAGAATGAAATGTGTGCTACATATGGTACATTATTTATATTCCAAGGACATAAGTCTTTTTCCTCACTTTACTGCTTCAAAGTAGTTTTCCGTTCTTCATTTTTGCATAGCGCTCATATGAAAATGGCAGAGATATTCTTAGACTCTGCAATGACTTCACTCGAGAGATAGCCACAAATGTTAACCCCATTGTCTCTCTTTCTTCAATATCAACTGTAGCCTTGGAAAGAGTCAAACCTTGCGATTTATGTATCGTCAATGCCCATGCCAACCGTAAGGGTAATTGGTGTGTGCGTCCCCTTTGTATTGGTGTAATTGGGATGGTATGCGGAGTTCTATCTTCAAATGGTATTCCGAAGTAACTATCGAATTCAACCATTACATATGTTGGCGGGTTCGGTGGACCAAGATCAGCGCAGCATATACTATGTTTCGAATATATCCCAGAGCTCCATTTACAAGACCTACTTCTATCCAAAGATTGGATGTTAGCATAACCCTTGCATCATTAGAAATTAATAATTCTAAATCAAGTTCGTCATTTAGACCTCCTGCCAGTGTGTTAGCGGTACTTGTTCTAGTTGCAATGCTACGTGCGTGTGTCTTTTCAATGAATGTAATTTTTTTGTTGTTGTGGTTATTCATGTTAATATTTGTCACCATTAGGTGAATATTATTATAGAATTCTTCATTTTTATCTTTGTCTAATGCAGAACTTGTTCTACTCATTAACAACATCCAATCATCCAGTGTCGGATTTGCATCTCTGAGATTGGCCAGAAGTTCTCAAAAATGCTTTTGGTCTTCATCTTCTCCTGCTTTCCTAAATACCTTATCCAATGTAACAACTGTTTTGAATGCTTCCCATAACAGCTTTACACGTCTATTACTATCATATGGTGGTTTATCGGTAACAAGAGGAAGTTGCCCCAAATCTCCTACCAAAATCATAGAAACACCACCAAAACTCATGTCTGCTCTTTCAGGGAATGCTTGAAAAGTCAGGAGTCCACGTTTTCTAGCAAAATTTGTCCGACGAAGCTCATTTCATCAATCAATACATATTTTATGTGGCAAATCTCTTGTTGGAATGTTGCAAGTCTTGATCCCTCCAATTCTGCAAAATCTATAATAGGGATTCGAAGTTGTGAATGGATGGTCGAGGCACCAATATTAAAAGCTGTAACTCCTATTGGTGCAAGCAATAGAAGAGGAGAACATTCAGGGAATGATGCATCAAAAAGTGCCTGACGAATCGCACCAATCAAATATGATTTCCCTGTTCCCGCTGTTCCTTGAACTATCATGAGCAATGGAATGTTATTTCGATGTTGATTATAATGTGTCATTATTATATCAAGTGCTTGTTTTTGTTTAGCACCCAAGGTGTCGCAATTGAAATTCGGGGCTAATTCATCATCTATAACCAACCCATTATCTTTCATGCTGCTTATGAATTTTATCGCTTTGCTTGTGTATTCTTCACCTCGATATTCATCATTCCATGGTGCTTGTCTATCAATATCTCTCCTTCCCAACATATCTATTTCCGTCGCTTGCAAAATTTGACCATGATGAAGCCTACACATGATTTCCCATTCATGTTCTATTGTATTCTGTTGAACATGTTGATTAATTTCATCTTCAGAATTACTGTTATTTTCAACGTCTTCTCTACAGTACTCTTTTTCGACATGCCATGGATTATAACGGAATGAATCCTAGTTTAAACTTATTGAATCAGAATCATGTCCGATATCTCTGTCTATATCTCGAAACGGCTTGTAAAGCAACAAATCTACCAAACAAAAATCAACCCATTTATGAGATTCTGTTAAGGGATAGAGGAAAACCTCGGGAACACTCTCACAATAGCTGCAAAACTCCTGACCTCCCACTTGTTATCCCGTTTTCTCCTTGGATTATATGTCCAAGATCTAGCGGCATCAATAAGAGACACACTTTCCATGGAAAAAGGCCTATTCTTGTACCCATCAATGAAACTTTTTGCATGTTCCTCATGGTCATCTGCATCAGGTGTTGTTACTTTTTTGAACACCTCACACGCAACATTCAAATTGACAAATACTCTACTGCTCTCTACCAAAGGGAGCTCTAACAACATGTGACATGTTTCTTGTGCACCAATGTCTCTTTCAACAATTGTTTTGGTTAGAAGTCTCCTATGTATGCTATCACTGCCATTTCATCCGGGTTTTCAATATTTTCCATCCGCATCAACATTTGATGATAAGTTTCAGAGCTTTTCTCCTTTCGCTGCATACTTTGCAATGTACTTGACTACGGCATGTTTGGAAAGAACAGGTTGCCAATCTACGTTTTCTCTCCACAATTGTAATATGTAGCGATTATGTGTATTTACCCTATCATCATTTCTCACAGGTTTAAAATTTTTATCTCCTGTCTCTGAGTCTTGATATAACTTTGATCCATCGAGATTCAATGGCCACGGTGCATTATACCTGCAAAATGTAATAATCAATTATTAGTTCTTCCATGTATGTGTTTTTTATTTCAATTTAATTATTCAAATTTTTGAACATCTTACCTATAAATGATTTTCCCCTTTTCTTACGTAGGCAGGCACCCTCTCTACACATCATATGTCATTCTACACTAGTTGAGAATCTCTTCATAGTCACGTTCCATATCGAATTGTGTCAGTTGTCTTGTATTTCGAAGACACGGATGTTGCATAAAATTTTGGTAGACATGTAACATAGAACATAAGAATACACAATATATTTTGAGAACGTAAAAAATATAAATCATGGACTTGATGAGAATTGATAAATTACCTGTATGTTTCATTGGTGTGGGTCATCCCGAGGATTCCATGCATGGACAATAGAATGGAAGTATTTTTCAACATTTCCACGTTGAAAATCATCATTCCAATCAAGGTTGTCCATATTTGGCACCCCTTCTAACCATATGAATCCATGCACATGTGGCGAACCTCTATGCTGCCATTCATATCTAGACCAATAATCTTTAACTTTCATTCCTTTTTGTAATACCTCCTTTCGGAAAAGTGTATGTCGTAGGTGCATATAATGTGCCACTATATGTGGATATTCGATGATATTTTTCCTTCGCCAATTTTGTGCTTCTCATGGATTATCTAGCGGTGTTCCAGGCATTAATGCATGTAGATCAGGCCAATACATATCAGCTCGTGCTCAATGTGAAAAAATAGTAGGTGATCCTATTTGATGCAACATGTCAGCCAATTCACCATGACATTTTGCCCAGTAAGACCTTGTACCCCTCAACGATGTTTCAACCGCATCAAACGATCAACCAGATTGGAATGGGGAACGTTCTTCATATGCTCACGTAACTCGTTGATGGTGATTGGCATATCTTGGAGGTTTTTCTTCACAAAAATAGCGATGAATTTTTGTGCACGATGTCTCATGATCATGTTCATCATGTAATACCTGAACCGAGGATGTCAGCCAAATCGGTGATCCCTATATCGCAATAAATGCTTTACAAATTCATGGAGACGTACTCATCTTAATCGCGGTTCTAGCCAATCACATTTTCCATCAGGAAAGAGAGTAGGGAATGCCATATCAAGTAGTCCTACTGTCACATACTCATTGATAGGAGATGCTCCTATCCCTGGCCAATCAATGAGTGCTCCAGGGTCCGCATGAGGGTTATTCACCCACGCATGGATTAATTCCATCTCCCTTGGTGCATTAGGTGGTTTAGATGCCATCGATGTTGTATGACTAATTATATTTCCTTCATCTGTCTCCACGGTCGGACCTACAAACACAATTTCATTTGCGTCGAATCAAACTCCATATGAACTGAGTTCAGCTGCTCGAACACATTCTCAGCAGAATGAGGTGGAAGTTCATTCAGAGCATTTTCATCGATTTGGACATCTGAATAGAACTTATCATGTTCTATTTTATATTTCAATGCATTATAAACTCGCTCTCTATTGACTGTAAAGTCATAATTTGTTCCACGCTGATCTCTCCTCCGAACAATAATCATCGGAAAATCTTTCAATCTATGGGGTAAAAGATTAGTGATTTCTTTTACTTCTTGAGGAAAACTTATCGTGTGACCTTTATATTTATATTGACCTCCTGTTGCATGTGTCACCTGTAGGATTGGGTTGACACGGGCTATTAACATTTCCTCAATTTGAGTTAAGTTTGCAAGTTCTGGCGGTTGTGGCCCAGGATCCATATTGTTTGATGCCGAAAATCGATGATGACCTTTCTCTTGTCGACATCTAGTACGCATAGGTCCTTTAGGTGTTCGAGAAACTTTTATTCCAATGTAACATTCTTGACAAATATAACACATGACCGGTGAAGAAAGGTTATCAAGACCGTGTCGAAAAATCATTTGGACCGTATTGAAATCTCTCCCAAGCATTCCATTGGGATCATCTATCATGTGTTCTCTCACAATATGCGAGTCTTGCATTCTTCTTCTTCTTCTAGGTTCGATTGTTAACTCCTCTTGTAAATCATTATTTTGCATTCTTCTTCTTCTCGTTGTTCGTATTGGTTGTAATGTCGTCTCCTGTTGCACACTATCATTCTCTAAATTATTTACAACATCTATATTCATTATATCTTGGGCCAAGTTTTCTGGTGTTTCGAGCACGCAATCCATCGATGTTGAATTTCCTGCCCCAGAATTAACTTCAACATTACCAGCCATTCTACGATAATTCCTCTGAGATGCTTCGTGGTGAAGTTCTTGTCTATGTAGTCTTTCCTCCTCTTGCAACTGACCTGAATGAATCTATCTTTGTAACCTTTCTCTTGATACATGTGAGTCATCTTGAGACGATCGTTCACGAATTATTGTCATGTTATTTGCATGTTGTCATCTTTCTGCATCCAATTCTTCATTTGTTAATTCAGCCCTCCGTTCTGCAAACCTTTGTCTATCGTTATCATTTCGAAGTTTCCTTTGTTCCTCTCGTTGTGCATCTGTCATTTCTTGTTGTCTCCTTCTGTGATATTGTCTTTGATATTCTCTTCGATATGCTCTTCTTTCATCTTCATTTTCAAAATTTAATCGTGGTCGAGCCACACCTATAAAGTATTTTCAACAAATTTTGTAATTATTTATATAACTAAAAAATCCATGTACATGTAATAGAAATCAATCATATATTATCCAAGTTGTAACAATTAGCAAGGCTAGTCAAAGAATGATATGAATTTAAGAGAATAGGAGATTAGAAAAAGTGTTTTCATTTCCATATCTATGACCTTTTGTTTGATTTATAATAGTTTTTTCACCAACACACTCAAAACACTATGTAATTTATAAAATCTTTTATATAAATAATGCAAGTAAATCCTCACATTCTCATCTTTCTTCCTCAGGAAACTGATCTGAATGAATTTTTCCTTGTATCCTTATTCTTGATACATGTGAGTCATCTTGAGATGATTGTGCATGAATTTTCATCATGTTATTTGCATGTTGTCATCTCTCTGCATCTATTTCTTCATTTGTCAATTCAACCCTCCGTTCTGCAAATGCTCTTCTATCATTATCATTTCGACGTTTCCTTTGTTCCTCTCGTTGTGCATCTGTCATTTCTTGTTGTCTTCTTCTATGATATTGTCTTTGATATTCTTTTCTTTCCTCTTCATTTTCAAAATTTAATCTTGGTGGAGCCATGCCTTTAAAGTATTTTCAGAAAATCACCTAATTATTTATATTATTTAAAACTCCATGTGCATGTAATAGGAAATAATCATATAGTAAAGAGAATCTAAAAATTATGAAGGACGCTCAAAATATGATATGAACTAAAGTGACACAAACTATCACATTTACAAATAACAAACAATACCTCAATTCTCTATTAACTCAACAATTCTTCATCGACGTCATTGTATAAATCGTTATTATACAGGCAAGTTGTGACAATTCAACAATGTTCCTCTCATAAATAACACAATATCAAAGACAAAAATATAAAACAAATAATTCTCAATTGCGTATTCAAAAATCAACTATATCCATGTCCTTCAATGAAATAAACACACACCACCTTGTAAAGAAATGTTCAAATGCACATATCCACGTTAATCATTGCTTGAAAAAACACAACATACAAAAAATAACATGTCATCCACTCACGAAAATGAAAAACATTATGATGGAACCATAGTTCCTGAGAATTTATATTAAAACATTTTTCCAAGCATACACAAAATATGATTTCACGGTTTCGCTATAGAAATATAAAATATTTATATTTGACATTTCTTATAGAAAAATTGCATTGTCGGAAGATGCATATGTTATACATACATCGGGATGTCCCTCGTTACGTTGCTTTAAAAACCTTTTCGAGAACACATGATGACATCCAAATTAGGATGTGCTAGGAGAGCATAACAGGAAACATCCCATTTGCAAATCCTAGCTCCGGTATCGAAAAAGGCATGTGCAATGATAGATTCCAAGTTGGACAAATATCCACAAATGTTCCCAATGAAAATAATGTAAGGATATATATACGCATACAAAAATTTCTCATAAACATCACATTCTTTTTTTTTTTAGAAAGTTTATATTAGTCAATGTCTTAAAATTATAAATGTACAAATATTCAATTTCTAAATACACAATGCACACTAAGATGTTAAAAATTGTCTATATAATAAAAGCAAAATCTTAATAATTGAACTATTTAAAAATTATCTATATAACAAAAGCAAAATCTTAATAATTGAAATATTTTACAAGTTTCTATAATTTTTAGATGATATTGCTAATACATCTCTAATTGTAATGTTTCCGATTGTCTTTTTAAAAGAAAAGTTTGTAGAGAGACTATCACATCTCACTCTAAGTTACTACTATTATAAATTACATATCACTTTGAATAATAACTATTTAAAAGCTTTATTTAAATAAATTGTTAAAATAAAAATAAATAGTTTTACATGGGTTTATTAAAAATACAAAAATTATTAAAGTAATAATTACCATCTACACATACAAATGTTGGTTTTCTATGTCGGAATATGGAAACCTATATTAAACATGAAATATATTGTTTAATGTGTTAGGAAAATTTTTATTCAATATATGGGTTGATAAAAATACAAATATTATTAAGGTTGTAATTGTCTTGGGCACATAGAAATGTTGTTTTAATAATACATCTTGTAGCGACCCAAATATTCACACACGAACAACACAGGATAAATTTTTTTTGAATTGCCTGACACATAACATGACGCAACATGTCATCACCAAGGATACAACTAACACTGTGAACAACTTGATACAAGGAATGGCCCTAAAGGCAGCACGAAAATGTTCACACCTTTCAAGGACAATTTAGTTTTCTTTTAGACATGACAACATAGAAGTCCAACCACAAAACACACTTATAGTTAGGGCCAACCAAAATGAGATATTCTTGAGGGTTATTTATTTTAATAAGACATCTTGCAATTCTTAGCTTATGTTTTCAAGGAGACTCAAGATATGATTCATACAATTCATCTTACCAAGCTAAGTTTATTCATTTTTCACTGAGTAATTAACTTTAAATCTTCTCTATTATGACATTTATTTGTTTAATTCAATTGTTTAATAAAGGAGGTAATTTAATTCCACAAGGCCATCTATCCTCACTTATGCTACTAAAACTCGCTCATAACCTTATTACAATATGGATTCACTTTCAACATACTCAAGAGAAAGATTACCAAGCACCTTGAAAAAAATAGGTTAGAGGAAGAAGGTCGAGTTGAATTCATCTTTATGACCTCATTAGTTATTAACCCGGTTTTTATTGAAGCTTGAGGATTTAACAAAAATTATTAAATATTTTACTTAGGCTTTACTGGATGATTTTACAAAAGGAAACAATTTACCTTTCAAATGTTTGAGAGACAGATGGCATGGTTTCGAAACTGATTCCTCCTACTTATTAAATCTTATTATCTTATATCAACTACCAATTTGTTTCACCTTAGGATCATTCTAAGAATTCACCATAAAAAGGATAATGTTCACTAGTGTAGCTAGGGATATCAAGTTATAAAATTTTTACTTCACAAAGGATGGTCTCATTTTGATCACTCATGGAATTATTTGATTTCAAGTTGATCACCTCTACATTTATTTGTTGAATATAAAATTATTATTTTTGTTTAGCTTCTTTAAGGGTTAACTTGACCCATTTTACTTTACTTATAAAATATTGTCACTCGATCTTAGAAAGATTTAACTTGACAATTTATTCTCAAGATCAAAGTTTTTACAATACTCATATCAATGTAAAGATTGAATACCATTTCCCACAAAGGTAAGTTAGCAGTTTACCTACGAAGGACAAGACAACATCATCACGAAATTTGAACATCCCAAGGCAAGAGGTCTTGTAAACTCCTTTCAAGTACTATTACAAAATTTACCTTAGATTGGACATTTTTACAAGGAACTTTATAAATTACACTGATGAAACCTTTACAACTCTTTCCTTTAATCTACTCGCATAATCCATCTACACAAATACATGCTAGAATCGGTTCGCAGAACCGAGCATGTTAAGGCTACACATTGCAACAGTAAGCTAACATTTAACAATATCAAGAAAGGAATGTTCTAATTCAACAATGGATTCAAAACACAACCCACAACTCCAAAATTATTCGCATGAGAAAGAAATCTAAACCATCCAACAAGGAGAAAGTCAAAATACCAGTAAGAACAAAATCACATAAATCAAGGCAAGACCCTATGGGTTAGGAACAAGAAAGTCAAGAGTGTTGATATATTTCCTTCATGTAGTCCTATAGATTACGTGATTGGAATCCAATACCCAATCCATCCATCTAAAGAGGTCCAAGAGAAGACAAAACATACTAATTATGATCGTAGGCGCGAAACAAAACGACGTTATCCAAATCTCCCAGGGGGAGGCTTCATAGCAATAAGGGTTCGACGCCCTTAAAAGAAAAACAACTATAGTTTCAGTTTTAACCAAGGAGTTTTACCACTACCTTCTTATAGGATTTCTTAAATGTAGGACTAGTTAACAAAACAAAACCACTCTTCCAAAAGCGTACAAAGGAGACACAAAAAGGGCCATTATTCTACCAACAAACCTTATCCTAAACGTCAACTTCTCTACATAATATAAGGGAAGGCTAAACCCAAAAGTCGTTAATAATTTTTATATATTTCCGACAATGTCAATAAGTATTAAAATAAAAATTGATTTCCTTAACAAGGCCACAAAATGGGACCTTTTAGTAACCAAGTTTGAAGTATAAGATATTCGAGTTTGAAAACAAAGGGATTCGATACGCAGAGGGTAAAACACCAACGATGCCCCAGACTCAAAAGACCCTACCACGAGTGCAAGCACAAAAATAAGAACCAACACACATATCCATCAGGAAGGTTACGTAGTGTAGTCAGGCCTAGAAGTTCTATGAGCTCCTTGCCAATGGTATAGAAGATGGAAATTTTACCCGATCCATGTGGGCTTATCAAGGACATGTCTAGCAAATATCAAACAGATGAATATAATAACCACCTATTATATTATCACTGTAATCAGCTGTCATCTAACAGGAAATGAGTTCACGAGTCCAATACCATGGATTCACCTACAACTTTTGTTTCGGTCCAGCTATTAATAGCTTGCTTGCGACCCTTAATAAAATTTGTAGAGATTTCATTCAATAAAACTTACAATGTTTCCCCCTTACTTTAATCAAACAAGAGTTTGAACCAGGTAGTAGGTATAGTAATTTTCTCAACACGTAGAGGCCAAAATAGATGTCAGGTTATTCATCCTCTAGAACTGGGTACAAAATTCAACCATGTATAGTTCTAAAACAAAACCCTAATGCCATTTTCTAATTAAACAAAAAGTAAGGAATGCCCACAGGCTTAAACAAGTTTCAGAACACAATGTCACTATTAATGTACCTTTAGCAAAACAGGAGAGCCCTAAACAGGAAATACGTATTTATTCAAGCAAATAGAGATATGAAGGCTTAACCTTCCATACAGTAAGCCTTCAATTATAAATACCATCACAGAATTCTTTTAAAAGAGAGTCATATAAGCAAACGAAACTCTATAATGTTTCCTTCCCTATGAACTAGACTGCATCACACAATATTGCAGTAGCCCATTTAGAAAAATATGAAATAGAGTAAGCTATAAGAGAGGAAAAGAACATTCCAAGCAAAACCAGTGAAAAAGGAACGAGATTTAAAGGAATAGCCAACACATTCAGGCAGCGATTTAAACAACCACGAAAACATTTGTCTAGGTGCCATTCAAGGGGAAAGAATATTCATTTCAAGATACTGAAAGAAGGTAGAAAACTACTACAAAGAGTATAGTTAACATGCCTGATTAGAATTCTTCCAATCCAACAAGCACGTCGACCAGGGCTCGGGCAACAGCAACACAACCTGCGCAACTTCTCTTCCTTAGCCTGCTGAAGGTCCAACTCTGTTAATGGCCATGCCTGGCATAGGAAAGGGGTGATTGAAACATGCCTTCTTGGAATCCTCGGGAGCAACTCCGGGAAGATAGAAGCACTCTGCTATGAAGAGCATCACAACCACCATAGAAACCCACACAACCATCGTCATGACTGCCATATCCAAAGAAGATTTGTACCTGTTTCTATATCTATAAACCCACTTTTCCTTTGTCCCACAAACCCAACTATATTCTCCACCAAATCCTCATGCAGCTAGCCAATAATTGGCGTGAGCAGGTCACCAAAAGAAACAAAACTAGGGCATACGTTTAATAAGAAAAAGAAGATGGCTTTAAAACAAAAAAATCTCTTGGTACAGACTCCATATCCATAAAACAGTCCCTAGACTTAGTATCCTCAATTAAGGCTGACCAGTCACTAGATTGCTTCAATGCAGCTACTTTGCCCTTAACCCAAAGTGCTCTGCGAGCTCGTGCTAGTGCCACATTCATGCGGCGAATAACAGCTACAAAGCCAACCCCATGATTTGAAGCTCGAAACAAGACATAATGATTACATCACGCTCCTGGCTCTGAAAGGCATCTACCGTAATGATAAATAAACCTTTTCCTTCATCAGATTTGAGGACAACATCAAACTCTCGGTGCAAACATTTCAGCTGAAGCTTGTAAGGTGTGATAATTCCAACAGAACCCTTTATGCCTTCTAACATAGTGACTCGTTGAAGAAGCTCATATAATTGCAAAGCAAATTGTGCTTCATGAATATTATGATATGATACAGATCCATGCCTATGAGGTTCTCTTCCATGAGTTACATCGTAAAACAAGTAAAGTCTCAAAAGAAAATCCTTGCAATAATTTTCATCAGGTCTCCTGGTAACACTCTCATTGTAACATAGTCGATTTTGAAAGAAATATCTTGAAGGAGAATCCCGAATTTGAGGATGCATGGATACTGCATAGATAACAACATAGCTGGACATTTTACTTGTTTGGAAGTGCTCAAAAGGCTTCAACCATACTGCAACATGCCTACCGCTTTGGCTAAGTTCTTGTCGCAGGCTATTCTTTATGGAGATCCGGCAAGAACACACCTCACAGCACCCAAGAAAATGGAAGAAACACGCCTACCTCACTCACTTGGTAGGCAAGTGTGTGTGGCAAAGCAAAAACAACAGCGCTCCTTTTTCACCCGAAACGCCTCAGGAAACAACAAATAAAACCCACGTCCATACCTTTGTGTTAACAGCCCTCATCCATGGGAAGAGCAGAAGAACAGGCATGTGAGGAAGGAAAGATGGATTCACGTTGCACAAGAAAGGGGGAAAAACACAGCAAGGCAAGAGAAGGAAAAAAATCACGTATTCTCTAGCAGTTTCCACGCCCTCCCTCTTCAACATGGATAGTTTGTAAGATCTGATACAAACCAGTCCACGCGACCAGCAGGGAAGGCACCCAAGGTGGAACCAGGAAGACAAATGCCTGGACAGAATAGGTTTCCATGGGCTCTCTGCCCACGCAGCTAGGAAAAACACCTCTCAACCACTCCACGCGCAGTCTATCCAAGGAAATCTCACGCAGTCCGAGAGGATAAGCAGGCAGTCAAACAAGAAGCAAGGAAGATTTACAAATCGAAAAAATAAATGAGTGCGGCCACCAGCAAGGAGTCCAACACGTCAGACTTTAATAACTCCACCCTCCACGCCAAGAAGGAGATAAAGCTGACCGTGACAAATTTACAAGTCTATGATGAGTAACGTGGCCTAAAAGGCTTTAATAATTGAACACAAAATTTTATAATTTATTTACACAAATAAAACAAATATAACTGACACGAATTCATTTATTATTACAATAGTTTTCTCCATATAATTCTCATAAGCTAAAAGGTATAAGAAATTTTGTATGATTTACTATTCAACCTGAGAAGATTAAATCACATACAGACGAGCAAGCAAGAGGAAGTAAGAGTCGAATTATCCATTACTCCCAATGATTAAAACAACATGCGAATAGGCTTAAGCAACCAAGTGAAGAAAACTAGAGGTTGACATTCCAAAGTGAACATGAAGTAGGGAACGACCATGGAACCAAGATGGGTAACCACTTCTTCCACGCAGGACAGGGTAAAAGTCACCTAACGATAAAAAGGGGAGTTCAATTCAGCATTCAATGACACGCAAAAGGACAAGGACGTAACAGCGAAAGTCGATGCCGAACAGGGCATTACATTCTCCTCCCCTTAAGAAAAGCATCATCCTCGATGCGACATAACACAACGGAAAAGAAATGGTTTGTAACCAAGAACAGTACAGGAGAAAGTACACCCTTTGGTTTAAAATTTTTGTTGATTAAAGCACGGCCACAGGGTAGCCTTAGGAACATTTGGTAGAAATTTTAACTTTCAATGTTCTGTGAAGATTGGCAGTTCCCTCTTATTTATTTCATTAGTTCCTTTCCATTAGCATTATTCTCAGTTTAATTTCTTTTAAAATTTCATCATTGAAGAGTTTTGGTTTATTCCTTATTGTGGGTGCCCAACATGAACTGCTAACACAACACCTTATCGGTTCACAAGACACTACAAATTCACAAGCACACAAGTATATACTTCATGATTGTATTACACCACAAAAAGGTTACTCAAATACGGAATAGAATAGGCACAATCCACATAACATAGTACTCGACACACATCAATGAATGACATACCAAATACTCAATTTCCTCAATTTGCATCGATGAAAAAAATTCACATAACACCAAACAAATGCTACAGGTACATAGTGTCCACAAGGGAATCAATGACATATCCACAACATCACAACACATATCCATCTGACATGAGTAACACATACATCAAAATACCACTACCAAACATCACAATAACTCAACATATATCCCGAAACATCAACCATACAGACAAATATCATAAGCCTCCCTCAAACTCTTATGCCTCCCTCAAGTCTCTTATGCCTCCCTCAAACTCTTATGCCTCCCTCAAGTCTCTTATGCCTCCCTCAAACTCTTATGCCTCCCTCAAGTCTCTTATGCCTCCCTCAAACTCTTATGCCTCCCTCAAACTCTTATGCCTCCCTCAAGGAGGCCGGTTGACCCTATGGTCCAAGACACATAGAGTTTGAACACTCCTAACCCAAGTGACATAATAACGCGTGGTTCAACAACCCGCTAGTTATCTGTACTCCTTGGGGCGTACCCCTATACAACGAAGCGGGTCCATAGGTCCAACCATTCCATGGTGCATCCCATGACCCTATTCCACACATCACGACAATAGAACCAGCACAACAATCCAATCAAAGTGCCAAGTGGCAAAGTACAAGCCTTGGGCAAGGCGGTAAAAATTCCAAATTTAAAAGAAGACCCAAATTCAAGAAAAATAAATGGCCAAATAGCCATAGTTAGTATCAAAATCCCCATGTTAGTGCCACAAACCAAGGAAATGCCCAAAATTGTAAAGCATGGCAATCAAGAAAAGCTGCTGGTCCTCACAAAATAAAGTAAAAAAAAAAAAAAAACTCAATTTACGAATAAAATCAACTTATAAAATGTCACATTACGATAACTGTGTGGCCTTATCTGGCCACCAAGGGGTACTCAACGAGTTGCTAGCACTCGAAACATCGAGCCTCTGCTTGCAAAATACATATCAATAATACAATTTCATCACCTCTGTCTGAATCATCCCGCCACCACTTCTACAAGGCTAAACATAGTCATAGTTGCACTTAGGTTGCGTACATACAACCACATAGGGAGAGAGGGAAGAGTCACATGTTGTTATCTACTAAACCAATTTTCGGTTCAAGTTATTGACCCATGGTACACCATTCCTCACTCTCAACATACACTTCTACCAATTACCCTCAGGGTCGGTTAGCGTAAGGTTCACAACATAACATGTAACTACATCACTAACACAAAGGTGGTACATATACAAGGTAGATCACAATCATACATTCACCGGGTGTAACACACCACTTTACCACATTCTACACCCAAACTGCAACCACTATACTCTGGGGTTCATACACTCACCGTATGACCCTAAATCACAACATGAAGCATTACATATTACACACATCATACATATGATGAACATAGTACATCACAACATAACATCCATTGCTACATAACAAGGTGGTACACACATTTCTTCAAAACATGGTAAAAACATCATGATACAACTCATCTCTTTTAACATCAATCTAGACATACAACACATTGATACACCTACATACCATAATATGCCACAATGCTCCAACACTACGTCATCCACATTATAATTCTTTTCACACATCACAAACAGTAATTCACACGTGAACTCTTCATAGAATCCACAAGAAGGAGAGAGAATACTCCCATCCCCAACATATCAACATGATCACAAACACACACAAGGTGACATACACATCACGTGCGTTCACAATATCACAATTACGAAAATAATCACATCACGCTTAAAGCACATTACTCTTCCAATATAAATCATCATCATGCAATACCATCATCTCCATGAAACAACATCATGTAACACCATCACCATCATGTAACATCACCATACAACACCAATCCGGCCCATAGGTTCGAGAGCATGAACCTACGCTCTGATACCAAGTGTAACGACCCAAATATTCACACACGAACAACACAGGATAATTTTTTTTTTTGCTTGCTTGACACATAACATGATGCAACATGTCGTCACCAAGGATACAACTAACACTGTGAACAACTTGATACAAGGATGGCCCTAAAGGCAGCACGGAAACATTCACACCTTTCAAGGACAATTTACTTTTCTTTTAGACATGACAACATAGAAGTCCAACCACAAAACACACTTACAGTTAGGGCCAACCACAATGAGATATTCTTGAGGGTTATTTATTTTAATAAGACATCTTGCAATTCTTAGCTTATGTTTTCAAGGAGACTCAAGATATGATTCATACAATTCATCTTACCAAGCTAAGTTTATTCATTTTTCACTGAGTAATTAACTTTAAATCTTCTCTATTATGACATTTATTTGTTTAATTCAATTGTTTAATAAAGGAGGTAATTAAATTCCACAAGGCCATCTATCCTCACTTATGCTACTAAAACTAGCTCATAACCTTATTACAATATGGATTCGCTTTCAACATACTCAAGAGAAAGATTACCAAGAACCTTGAAAAAAAACAGGTTAGAGGAAGAAGGTCGAGTTGAATTCATCTTTATGACCTCATTAGTTATTTACCCGGTTTTTATTGAAGCTTGAGGATTTAACAAAAATTATTAAATATTTTACTTAGGCTTTACTGGATGATTTTTATAAAAGGAAACAATTTACCTTTCAAATGTTTGAGAGACAGATGGCATGGTTTCGAAACTGATTCCTCCTACTTATTAAATCTTATTATCTTATATCAACTAACAATTTGTTTCACCTTAGGATCATTCTAAGAATTCACCATAAAAAGGATAATGTTCGCTAGTGTAGCTAGGGATATCAAGTTATAAAATTTTTACTTCACAAAGGATGGTCTCATTTTGATCACTCATGGAATTATTTGATTTCAAGTAGATCACCTCTACATTTATTTGTTGAATATAAAATTATTATTTTTGTTTAGCTTCTTTAAGGGTTAACCGACCCATTTTACTTTACTTATAAAATATTGTCACTCAGTCTTAGAAAGATTTAACTTGACAATTTATTCTCAAGATCAAAGTTTTACAATACTCATATCAATGTAAAGATTGAATACCATTTCTCACAAAGGTAAGTTACCAGTTTACCTACAGAAGGACAAGACAACATCATCACGAAATTTTAGAACAACCCAAGGCAAGAGGTCTTCTAAACTCCTTTGCAAGCACTATTACAAAATTTACCTCACATTGGACATTTTTACAAGGAACTTCATAAATTGCACTGATGAAACCTTTACAACTCTTTCCTTTAATCTACTCGCATAATCCATCTACACAAATACTAGCTAGAATCAGTTCGCGAGAACTGAGCATGTTAAGGCTACACATTGCAACAGTAAGCTAACATTTAACAATATCAAGAAAGGAATGTTCTAATTCAAAAATGGATTTAAAACACAACCCACAACTCCAAAATTATTCGCATGAGAAAGAAATCTAAACCATCCAACAAGGAGAAAGTCAAAATACCAGTAAGAACAAAATCACATAAATCAAGGCAAGACCTTATGGGTTAGGAACAAGAAAGTCAAGAGTGTTGATATATTTCCTTCATGTAGTCCTATAGATTACGTGATTGGAATCCAATACCCAATCCATCCATCTAAAGAGGTCCAAGAGAAGACAAAACATACTAATTATGATCGTAGCGTGAAACAAAAACGCAGACGTTATCCAAATCTCCCGGGGGAGGCTTCATAGCAATAATTAGGGTTCGACGCCCTTAAAAGAAAAAAAACAACTATAGTTTCAGTTTTAACCAAGGAGTTTTACCACTACCTTCTTATAGGATTTCTTAAACGTAGGACTAGTTAACAAAACAAAACCACTCTTCCAAAAGCGTACAAAGGAGACACAAAAAGGGCCATTATTCTACCAACAAACCTTACCCTAAACGTCAACTTCTCTACATAATATAAGGGGAGGCTAAACCCAAAATTCATTAATAATTTTTATATATTTCCGACAATGTCAATAAGTATTAAAATAAAAATTGATTTCCTTAACAAGGCCACAAAATGGGACCTTTTAGTAACCAAGTTTGAAGTATAAGATATTCGAGTTCGAAAACAAAGGGATTCGATACGTAGAGGGTAAAACACCAATGATGCCCCAGAATCAAAAGACCCTACCATGAGTGCAAGCACAAAAATAAGAACCAACACACATATCCATCAGGAAGGTTACGCAGTGTAGTCAGGCCTAGAAGTTCTATGAGCTCCTTGCCAATGGTATAGAAGATGGAAATTTTACCCGATCCATGTGGGCTTATCAAGGACATGTCTAGCAAATATCAAAAAGATGAATATAATAACCACCTATTATATTATCACTGTAATCAGCTGTCATCTAATAGGAAACGAGTTCACGAGTCCAATACCATGGATTCACCTACAACTTTTGTTTCAGTCCAGCTATTAATAGCTTGCTTGCGACCCTTAATAAAATTTGTAGAGATTTCATTCAATAAAACTTACAATGTTTCCCCCTTACTTTAATCAAACAAGAGTTTGAACCAGGTAGTAGGTATAGTAATTTTCTCAACACGTAGAGGCCAAAATAGATGTCAGGTTATTCATCCCCTAGAACTGGGTACAAAAGTCAACCATGTACAGTTCTAAAACAAAACCCTAATGCCATTTTCTAATTAAACAAAAAGTAAGGAATGCCCACAGGCTTAAACAAGTTTCAGAACACAATGTCACTATTAATGTACCTTTAGCAAAACAGGAGAGCCCTAAATAGGAAATACATATTTATTCAAGCAAATAGAGATATGAAGGCTTAACCTTCCATACAGTAAGCCTTCAATTATAAATACCATCACAGAATTCTTTTAAAAGAGAGTCATATAAGCAAACGAAACTCTATAATGTTTCCTTCCCTACGAACTAGACTTCATCACACAATATTGCAGTAGCCCATTTAGACAAATATGAAATAGAGTAAGCTATAAGAGAGGAAAAGAACATTCCAAGAAAAACCAACGAAAAAGGAACGAGATTTAAAGGAATAGCCAACACATTCAGACAGCGATTTAAACAACCACGAAAACATTTGTCTAGGCGCCATTCAAGGGGAAAGAATATTCATTTCAAGATACTGAAAGAAGGTAGAAAACTACTACAAAGAGTATAGTTAACATGCCTGATTAGAATTCTTCCAATCCAACAAGCACGTCGACTGGGGCTCGGCAACAAAGCGACAACACAACCTGTGCAACTTCTCTTCCTTAGCTTCTTTGAAGGTCCAACTCATAATGACCATGCAGCATATGAAAGGGGTGATTGAAACATGCCTTCTTGAAATCCTTGGGAGCAACTCCAGGAAGATAGAAGCACTCTGCTATGAAGAGCATCACAACCACCATAGAAACCCACACAACTATCGTCATGACTGCCATACCCAAAGAAGATCTGTACCTTTTTCTATATCTATAAACCCACTTTTCCTTTGCCCACAAACCCAACTATATTCTCCACCAAATCCTCACGCAGCCAGCCAATAATTGGCGTGAGCAGGTCACCAAAAGAAACAAAACCAGGGCATACGTTTAATAAGCAAAAGAAGATGGCTTTAAAACCAAAAAAATCTCTTGGTACAGACTCCATATCCATAAAACAGTCCCTAGACTTAGTATCCTCAATTAAGGCTGACCAGTCACTAGATTGTTTCAATGCAACTGCTTTGCCCTTAACCCAAAGTGCTCTGCGAGCTCGTGCTAGTGCCACATTCATGTAGTGAATAACAGCTACAAAGCAAACCCCATGATTTGAAGCTTAGAAACAAGACATAATGATTACATCACGCTCCACGGCTCAAAGGCATCTACCATAATGATAAATAAACCTTTTGCTTCATTATATTTGAGGACAACATCTAACTCTCGGCGCAAAAATTTCAGCTGAAGCTTGTAAGGTGTGATAATTCCAACATAACCCTTTATGCTTGCCAACATAGTGACTCGTTGAAGAAGCTCATATAATTGCAAAGCAAATTGTGCTTCATGAATATTCTGATATGATACAGATCCATGCCTATGAGGTTCTCTTCCATGAGTTACATCGTAAAACAAGTAAAGTCTCAAAAGAGAATCCTTGAAATAATTTTCATCAGGTCTCCTGGTAACACTCTCACTGTCACATAGTCGATTTTGACAGAAATATCTTGAAGGAGAATCCCAAATTTGAGGATGCATGGATACTGCGCAGATAACAACATAGCTGGACATTCTGCTTGTTTGGAAGCGCTCAAAAGGCTTTAACCATACTTTGCAACATGCCGCTTGCTTTGGCTAAATTCTCGCGCAGTTGTTCTTTATGGAGATCCGGTAAGAACACACCTCGCGTCACCCAAGAAAATGGAGGAAACACACCTACCTCACTCGTTGGTAGCTGTGTGCGGCCAAAAAAAAGGAACATCGCGCCTTTTTCACCCGAAATGCCTCAGGAAACAACAAATAAAACCCACATCCATACCTTTGTTTAACAGGCCCTCATCCACGGGAAGAGCAGAAGAATAGGCACGCGAGGAAGGAAAGATGGATTCATGTTGCACAGAAAGTGGGAAAAACACAGCAAGGCAAGAGACAGGAAAAAAATCACGTATTCTTTAGTGGTTTCCACACCCCCCGCCTCTTCAACAGGGATAGTCTGCAAGATCTGATACAAACCAGTCCACGCGACCAGCAGGGAAGGTGCCCAAGGTGGAACCAGGAAGACAAATTCCTGGACAGAACAGGTTTCCATGGGCTCTCTGCCCACGCAACCAGGAAAAACACCTCTCAACCACTCCACGCGCAGTCTATCCAAGGAAATCTCACACGGTCCGAGAGGATAAGCAGGAAGTCAAACCAGAAGCAAGGAAGATTTGTAAATCAGAAATAATAAATGAGTGCGGCCACCAGCAAGGAGTCCAACACATTAGACTTTAATAACTCCACCCTCCACGCCAAGAAGGAGATAGAGCCAACCGTGAAAAATTTACAAGTCTATGATGAGTAACGTGGCCTAAAAGGCTTTAATAATTGAACACAAAATTTAATATTTTATTTACAGATAAAACAAATATAACTGACACGAATTCATTTATTATTACAATAGTTTTCTCCATATAATTCTCATAAGCTAAAAGGTATAAGAAATTTTGTATGATTTACTATTCAACCTGAGAAGATTAAATCGCATACAGACGAGCAAGCAAGAGGAAGTAAGAGTCGAATTATCCATTACTCCCAATGATTAAAACAACATGCGAACAGGCTTAAGCAACCAAGCGAAGAAAACTAGAGGTTGACATTCCAAAGTGAACACGAAGCAGGGAACGACCATGGCACCAAGACGGGTAACCACTTCTTCAGCGCAGGACAGGGTAAAAGTCACCTAACGATAGAAAAGGGAGTTCAATTCAGCATTCAATGACACGCAAAAGGACAAGGACGTAACAACGAAATTCGATGCCGAACAAGGCATTACACATCTCAAGCGGAATATTTTCCTAAACAATTCCACTTACAATGTCTACATTTTAAAAAAATTACCCAAAATTTTTACCAAGATAGAAATTTAAATAGGATATAAATTTCATAAAGTAACTTTTAATAATACATCTCAACTTTGGATTTTTTTCTTTTCATTCAAAATTATTAAATCTAATCATGATATAAATTTAAAATTTATATAAATTCATAAAGTAACTTTTAATGACTAATCCTCGATTGTGTCTAAGTTATGTGAACTCGAATTAATAAATTTGTTTATAAATTTCATACCTATATCATATTAATGACTAATCACTGAGTCTGTCTGTCCAAGTTATGCGAATGCAATTAATCATGTCTCCATTTCCTGCAATATCGTGTAAGATAAGAATTTATTCACATAATCCCAAATATAAAATTGAAATATATAAAACACTGTAAATACATATTAATTTTTCCAAGAATTAAATTAAATTAGTAAATTACTAAAGTTAAATTAAAAATTATTTCCCTAATAATATATTGCATATTTAATCTTATTTATTTATTTAAACATTATAGTTTTTAAATTAATACATTAAAAGTATTTTTTACTTGTTTAAACAAGTTATTTACTTTAATTTTTAAATATAATTCACTTCCCCACACCCGATAATTTAAAAAATTAATTTACTAAAGTATTTTTTTAAATTATTTAACCTTTAAATTATTTACTTCCCCACACCCGAGAATTTAAGAAATTAAATTATTTACTTCCCCACACCCTCTTCACTTTAATTTATGTTAAACATTATAGTTTTTAAATTAACACATTAAAAGTATTTTTTACTTGTTTAAACAATTTATTTACTTTAATTTTTAAATATAATTCACTTCCCCACACCCGATAATTTAAAAAATTAATTTACTAAAGTATTTTTTTAAATTATTTAACCTTTAAATTATTTACTTCCCCACACCCTCTTCACTTTAATTTATGTAATTTCCCCAAGAATTAAATTAAATTAGTAAATTACTAAAGTTAAATTAAAAATTATTTACCTAATAATATATTGCATATTTAAACTTATTTATTTATTTAAACATTATAGTTTTTAAATTAACACATTAAAAGTATTTTTTACTTGTTTAAACAATTTATTTACTTTAATTTTTAAATATAATTCACTTCCCCACACCCGATAATTTAAAAAATTAATTTACTAAAGTATTTTTTACCTTTAAATTATTTACTTCCCCACACGAATTTAACAAATTAAATTATTTACTTCCCCACACCCTCTTTACTTTAATTTTAAATTAAATTAGTAATTACAAAAGTTAAATTAAATTACTAAAGTGTTTAAAAAATTAAATTACCAAAGTGTTTTTTACCTTTAAATTATAAAATTAATTTAGTAAAATATTGTTTACCTTTAAATTATTTACTTCCCCACACAAATTTTACAAATTAAAATTAAATATCACGGACACAATTTCACGGGCACGACATCAAACTCCTCCACTCAATATACATAAATGAGAATGTCTCTCGACATAATAAATGAAAATGCCTCTCGGCATAATTAAGTTTTTTATGGAAATATAATATTTATTATGTGTATGCAATTAGAAAATGGAAACTAAATTTACACATGGTTTTGTTAGAATGGGTGAAGTACATGTCACTTGGATCAGAGATTGAAAATTTTTAGACTGTTCGTAGGAGAATAAAATTAAAGGTGGAGATGTATTCCCTCCCTTGAAATGTGGATCTAAGATGAAGATCTTCCATAAGTCATTCCTAATTGCATATGTTTCATATGAAACACGAGTTTTTTTACTAATTTTTGAGTGCATGTGGCTTAAGGGAAAAAATATTTTTTTAGCACGGTTTGCGAGGCTTTGAGAATTGATCTTTGTAAGGTTTTGCTTTGGATATCGGGATAATTCATAGTACATCATGTTTTCTAGGTAAAAGGTTTATCATCATTTTCAGCCTTTAGAAACCTGCTCTTCTACAAATTTTTGTATTAATGTTAATGAGGTGTATATTTGGTTTTACAAACTTTTTTACTAAAGCTTTTATAATGGTTGTATCGGGGTACTCGGATATTTGATAAAAATAACTACCTCTGTATTAATTTTTCAAGAAAAAAATCTTTATGTTTTAATCTATTAAGTCAGGTGAAACTTTATAAATTATGTTACAAGTTTATAAATCTAAAATGTTAAGTTTATTTTTCAACAATGAATTTTTTTTTTTGAGTTGTACATCTCAATAAGGAAATGACAGTGTTTTTATTGCATTGTAGTTACATGCATGACGGTGTTGAAAAATATGGAACAATTTTACGAGAAATAGAATATTTTTAATTTTTTTATCTAGGGAACAAATTGGACTGTTAACAAATAAATATTTGGAAATGGTACTGGAGTCTATTGATTCAAAAGAAAAAATTATTCTTCCAATTAATAATTATTGAAGGAGTAAATTTGAATTTCTCATATAATATTGAAATACATTTATCTTTTGATTTTTACATTCATTTTATTCCTAGCATTCCAATCTTCTAGATATATTTATCTTTTGTTTTCCTTTGTTTCCCGTCTGATAGAGTTCACATCAAATGTTCTCAATTATTGTAGATCCCATTTATAAATTCATTGCATTTGTTGAGTTTTTGATTTTTTGTACATCAAGCTTAGAAACCGAGGAAGAGTTTTTTCTTTTAAATATTATATGTTCTTCCCTTTCTATCATGTGGTATCTTTTCATTTCTCTTCCCCTTATGTATAATGAAATATTTTCATACTTATATAATTATTATTAGTTATTTTCACAATCAATTAACATTCCTAATATAGATCCTAATTGTAAATTCAATTGAATGTATATTTTTAGGTATGTGAAATATAGTTAATACAAATATATGAAAGTAATTAAACACAAGCTAAAATATTATTAAAATTGTAATTTAGTGTTTACAATAATTTATTAACTGAAAATATTATTAATATTGTTTTATTTTTATTTTTAAATATATTCAATTTCATTAATATTCACATTTTAAATTTATAATTTATAATAAAATTTAAAAATAGAAACAATAAATTCACTAAAAGACTTTGGGTTGTTTATCTATATTTTTTCACAATTTATTTGTGAATGGAGAGTTCTAAATTGTGAATCCAATTTTGTGGACTCCACCCACAATTTTGTTGTGGAAACAAAAAGATGTGACAAAACATGTGTAAATTCCACAATATCAATATTGTCATAGTTTCACTTTTATACATGTCTCTAAATGTGAAACTATGACAATGTTGATATTGTGGAATTTCTACATATTTTCTCAAATCTTTTTGTTACCACAACAAAATTGTGGGCGGAGTCCACAAATTTGGCTTCACAATTTTGAACTCTACATTCACAAATATATTGTGAAAAATGTGGATACACATCCCAAAGTCTTGTAGTGTATAATAATGGTTTGACTAGAAATAATGTAGGCTATCATTAAGTTCAACTTTATGTGGTTATTCTACCTAACAATTATTTGAATTTATGAAGTAATCACATTGTATGCCCTCTTTTAGAGACTAGATATGGATATTGTGTATATATATCACTAATATTAAAATCAAAATGTATGGTATGTTATACTATATAAAGATAAATCATATAAATCATGTTTCTTGTAGTGCCCACTTCCCTTTGAAACTTTTGATATTGATCATGATATTGCCGACTATATTATGGACATTATTATAGTTTTGATTTATTATGGTGTTAGATGTCGATCATGAATTATTATTGATTTTGATTCATATATGATGCATGATGATTGTTAGAGACATTTTATATAGATGTTGACATGTTTTTTGGACATGGTTATATATATATATATATATATATATATATATATATATATATATATATATATATATATATATGGATGTTGATAGGACATGTGATATTTAGATATATTTAGTAGACCGAGAAAATTAAATTTAAAATTGATGATTATATAGTTGTTGATGAAATTGTAAGTGATATTTTTGATTGTCTGGATGTTGTTGTGATTCATATATATATTGATGATTTTGAAATTATATTATATTCATTTGGATGTTCGATATGACCATGAGGTGAAGGGGTATTTGTATTGTGCGGGTTAAAAATATCACAAAAACATCGAGGGATTAGAGACCAACCACATTAGAATTCTAGATGAATTCAATAAGGTCACCATGACAACTTGACTTATCTTGTTTGTGTGTGTGTATGTGTGTTTGAATGTTAGGGATTCCCATGGGAGGGAATCACCTTTAAATGTGACCAAAGGTTATTGTTATCCAAAATTCACCCCTCAAGGTAATTTTGATAACATGCATCAAATTCTTTAGTCCCAAGCAATTATATTGATTCAAGGCAAAAAATCGTGTTTCTGGGGTCCCCTCGGCTTCTTTCTAACTCTCCTGTCCAAGAAGAAAACCCAGCAAGTTTTAAAAATGTGAAAAAATTGCAAAAGCCAAGCTTGGTGCCAAAATACAGAGAAAATCGGCTAAGTCTTGTCCTAGGCGGTCCTTGGGACAGTTGGGATGCCGGACCACGAATCGGCCGAAAAGCCGCCAGCGGTCTGCGCAGCATTTGGGACAGTTGGGACGTCGGGACGCGCAGGACGCGAAAAGGTGAACCAGCCAAAAGTGTTAAAAATCCACTAAGTGCTATTTTCACACAGTTTGGGACAGCCGGGCCAAAGGTACGTGAGGGACGCAAAAATCCGAGCCGGCCGAGAGAAAAAATTGTCAAGTTTGGGACATCTGGGACAAAAGTACGTGGAGGACGTGAACCGGCCGATTCGGCCGAAACATGAGACTTTCGTCCAAGGCAGTTTGGGACATCTCGGGCCAAAAGTACGCGTGGGACGTGAAAAGCCGAAGCGGCCAAAGGCAAAGAAGAAAAGTCAATGTTTGACCCGTGAAACTTCAAACAGCCATAACTTTTGACTCCGAGCTCCGATTTTCACAAAATTAGACTTTCGAAATGATCACGACATCCTCCACGCCACAAAAACTGGATTTATTATTTTTAAAAGAAATGAAACTGAGAATAATGCTAATGGAAAGGAACTAATGAAATAAATAAGAGGGAACTGCCAATCTTCACAGAACATTGAAAGTTAAAATTTCTACCAAATGTTCCTAAGGCTACCTTGTGACCGTGCTTTAATCAACTAAAATTTTAAACCATAGGGTGTACTTTCTCCTTTACCTGTTCTTGGTTGCGAACCATTTACTTTCCTCTGTGTAATGTCACATCGAGGACGATGCTTTCTTAAGGGGAGGAGAATGTAATGCCCCGTTCATCATTGCGCCTTTGCTTCTGCGATGACCGTGCTTCTTAGAGTTGAACGTTGTTGCGTTTCTTTTGAAACGTTAGTGTTTTCACCTTGTCGAGTTTAACGGTTGGTTGCTAGTAATATGATTAATAATTTTATGTCAAATAAACTAAGCCTTTTCAGGCATCCACGCATACTTATTTCATAATTATGGAAGCGTGCCTTCAACCACCGACCTGCCTTTATGGTTCATATTCCTTCTGTTGGCATGAGGTGGAGGGTTTCCTTGTTTTCTAGCAAGAGGGGTGCGTGGTAGAGTGTATGGCCTCCTGCCATATTCTTTTTTTATTTCTTTTGGTGCCTTGTTTGGCATATGTTTGGTGAGGATTAATGAAACAAATTTTATTACCCACCCACCGTATGTCTTCCTCCCTGCTGGCCGCTTAGCTTTCAAATCGATTTTTATTTTGATCTTCCTTGTGTTTGTCTTTTACCTGCCATTGCATTAAAGACCCCTGCATCCTTCTTGGCATGTTGGACTCTCCTTGCTGGTGGCCGCACATCTTCCTTTTATTTATTTTTTTGGATTTGCAAATCTTCTGCTGTCTTCCGTGGTCTGCGTGCTTTACTCTGTCCTGGACGCGTGAGTTTGTGTGGTGAAGGATTTGTGTGGTCTCATGAACTATTTTTTTTTAATCTGGGCTCTTGCCTTGTTGCTGGCCGCGTGGGATTGCAGATGGAGACTGGTTCCTTGTGGAGGAGGGGCGTGGAAACAAGCCAGTGAAGTAGGCGTGTTACCTCCATTTTCTTTGGGTGCTGCGAGGTGTGTTCTTGTCTGGGATCCGCAGCACTCCGCCCATGAATAGTTTTTAGCTTTGGTAGAAGACGAGTTGAAGAATAGTAGAGGCCTTTTTGAGCGCTTCCAACAGGCAGGTTGTCCAACTATGTTGTTTTCTGTTCAGTATCAATGCATCCTCAGATTCGGGTCTCTCCTTCAAGATATTTTTATCAAAATCGACTATGTGACAGTGAGAGTGTTACCAAGAGACCTGATGAAATTCATTTGCAAAGATTCTCTATTGAAACCTTTATGCTTGTTTTACGATGTAACCCATGGAAGAGGATCTCGTAGAGGCAGATCTGTTTCATATCAGAATATTCATGAAGCACAATTTGCTTTGCAATTATGTGAGCTTCTTCAACGAGTCACTAAGTTGGCAGGCATAAAGGTTTCTGTTGGAATTATCACACCTTCAAGCTATAGCTGAAATGTTTGCACCGAGAGTTTGATGTTGTCCTCAAATCTGATGAAGGAAAAGGTTTATATATCATTACGGTAGATGCCTTTCAGAGCCAGGAGCATGATGTAATCATTATGTCTTGTGACCGAGCTTTAAACCGTGGGGTTGGCTTTGTAGCTGATATTCACCACATGAATGTGGCACTAGCACGAGCTCGTAGAGCACTTTGGGTTAAGGGCAAAGCAACTGCATTGAAGCAATCTAGTGACTGGTCAGCCTTAATTGAGGATGCTAAGTCTAGGGACTGTTTTATGGATATGGAGTCTATACCAAGATATTTTTTTGGTTATAAAGCCATCTTCTTTTGCTTCGTCTCAGACTAGGGCTGCTCCTAATATGAGAGCACCAAGGTTAGGAGGTCCAAATCAGAAACAATCAGATGCATATGGAGATGGTGGAGGTGTTTGGATGAATGACGAAGGATCAAGTTCAATTGCCAAAAATGGGGCCTACAGAAGTTCTAGGGCTAATTTGGAGTGGTGTTTGGAGGATTTTGGATCTACTTCTGAGAAACCCAGGGATGCATGGCCGTTAACAGAGTTTGGACCTTCAGCAGGCTGAGGAAGAGAAGTTGCGCAGGTTGTGTTGCTGTTGCCCGAGCCCTGGTCGACGTGCTTGTTGGATTGGAAGAATTCTAATCAGGCATGTTAAATCTACTCCTTGTAATAGTTTTCTACCTTCTTTCAGTATCTTGAAATGAATATTCTTTCCTCTTGAATGGCACCTAGACAAAATGTTTTCGTGGTTGTTTATATCGCTTGCTGATTGTGTTGGTTGTTCCTTTAAATCTTGTTTCATTTTCACTTTGGTTTTGCTTGGAATGTTATTTTCCTCTCTTATAGCTTACTCTATTTCATATTTTCTAAATGGGCTCTGCAATATTGAGTGATGCAGTCTAGTTCGTAGGGAAGGAAACATTATAGAGTTTCGTTTTCTTATATGACTCCCTTTTAAAAGAATTCTGTGATGGTATTTATAATTGAAGGCTTACTATATGGAAGGTTAAGCCTTCATATCTCTATTTGTTGAATAAATACGTATTTCTGTTTAGGGATCTCCTATTTTGCTAAAAGGTACATTAATAGTGACGTTCGGTTCTAAAACTTGTTTAAGCCTGTGGGAATTCCTTACTTTTTGTTTAATTAGAAAATGGCATTAGGGTTTTGCTTTAGAACTATACATGGTTGACTTTTGTACCCAATTCTAGAGGATGAATAACCTGACATCTATTTTGGCCTCTACGTGTTGAGAGAATTACTATACTTACTTCCTGGTTCAAACTCTTGTTTGATTAAAGTAAGGGGGAAACATTGTAAGTTTAATTGAATGAAATCTCTACAATTTTTATTAAGGGTCACAAGCAAGCTATTAATAGGACTGAGTTTGAAAACAAAAGTTGTAGGTGAATCCATGGTATTGGACTCGTGAACTCATTTCCTATTAGATGACAACTGATTACAATGATAATATAATAGGTGGTTATTATATTCATCTGTTCTATATTTTCTAGACATTTCCTTGATAAGCCCACATGGATCGGGTAAAATTTCCATCTTCTTTACCATTGGCAAGGAGCTCATAGAACTTCTAGGCCTGACTGCACTGCGTAACCTTCCTGATGGATATGTGTGTTGGTTCTTATTTTGTGCTTGCACTCGTGGTAAGGTCTTTTGAGTCTGGGGCATCGCTGGTGTATTACCCACTAGTGTATCGAATCCCTTTGTTTTCGAACTCAAATATCTTATACTTCAAACTTGGTTACTAAAAGTCCCATTTTGTGGCTTTGTTAAGGAAATCAATTTTTATTTTTATTTTAAAATACTTTTTGACATTGTCGGAAATATATAAAAATTATTAACGACTTTTGGGTTTAGCCTTCCCTTATATTATGTAGAGAAGTTGATGATTAGGATAAGGTTTTTGGTAGAATAATGGCCCTTTTTGTGTCTCATTTGTATGCTTTTGGAAGAGTGGATTTGTTTTGTTAACTAGTCCTACGTTTAAGAAATCCTATAAGAAGGTAGTGGTAAAACTCCTTGGTTAAAACTGAAACTATAGTTGTTTTTCTTTTAAGGGCGTCGAACCCTTATTACTATGAAGCCTCCCCCTGGGAGATTTGGATAACGTCATTTTGTTTCGTGCCTACGATCATAATTAGTATGTTTTGTCTTCTCTTGGACCTCTTTAGATGGATGGATTGGGTATTGGATTCCAATCACGTAATCCATAGGATTACATGAAGGAAATATCAACACTCTTGACTTTCTTGTTCCTAACCCATAAGGTCTTGCCTTGATTTATGTGATTTTGTTCTTACTGGTATTTTGACTTTCTCCTTGTTGGATGGTTTAGATTTCTTTCTCATGTGAATAATTTTGGAGTTGTGGGTTGTGTTTTAATCCATTTTTGAATTAGAACATTCCTTTCTTGATATTGTTAAATGTTAGCTTACTGTTGCAATGTGTAGCCTTAACATGCTCAGTTCTCGCGAACTGATTCTAGCTAGTATTTGTGCAGATGGATTATGCGAGTAGATTAAAGGAAAGAGTTGTAAAGGTTTCATTAGTGCAATTTATGAAGTTCCTTGTAAAAATGTCCAATGTGGAATTTTGTAATAGTGCTCATGAAAAGGAGTTTAGAAGACCTCTTGCCTTGGGTTGTTCTGAAATTTTGTGATGATGTTGTCTTGTCCTTCTGTAGGTAAATTGGTAACTTACCTTTGTGAGAAATGGTATTCAATCTTTACATTGATATGAGTATTGTAAAACTTTGATCTTGAGAATAAATTGTCAAGTTAAATCTTTCTAAGACTAAGTGACAATATATTATAAGTAAAGTAAAATGGGTCGGTTAACCCTTAAAAAAGCTAAACAAAAATAATAATTTTATATTCAACAAATAAATGTAGAGGTGATCTATTTGAAATCAAATAATTCCATGAGTGATCAAAATGAAACCATCCTTTGTGAAGAAAAATTTTTATAACTTGATATCCCTAGCTACACTAATGAACACTATCCGTTTCATGGTGAAATTATTAAACGATCTTAAAGGAAATATATGGTTAGTTCTGGAAGATAATAAGATTTGATAAGCAGGAAATAACACTTTAGAAACCACGCAATCTATCTCTTAGCCATTGGATGGTAAATTGTTTTATTTTATATAAAACTCAATTAGTAAAGCCTAAGTAAAATCTTTGGTAATTCTGGTTAAGTTCTCAAGTTTCAATTAAATCTTGGTAATAACAAATGAGGTCTTGAAGATGATTTCAACTCAACCTTCTCCCTCTAACCTTTCTTCAAGGTGCCTTGTCTTTCTTCTCTTAAGTATGTTAAACGCAAACCCATGTTGTCATATGGGCATGAACAAGTTCTAGTACCTTAAGTGTAAATAGATGGCCTTATGGAATTAAATTACCCCCCCCTTTTTCGCCAAATAAACGAATTAAGCAAATAAATGTCATAATAGAGAAGATTTAAAGATGATTACTCAAAGGTGTAAAAAAAGAATAAACTTAGCTTGGTAAGATGAATTGTATGAATCTTATCTTAAGCCTCCTTGAAAAAAAAAAATGTAAGCTAAGAATTGCAAAATGTATTTTTAAAATAAATAACCCTCAAGAATATCTCATTGTGGATGGCCCTAACTATAAGTGTGTTCTGTGGTTGGACTTCTATGTTGTCTTGTCAAAAAGAAAAGTAAATTGTCCTTGAAAGGTGTGAACGTTTCCATGCTGCCTTTATGGCCATCCTTGTATCAAGTTGTTCACAGTGTTAGTTGTATCCTTGGTGACGACATGTTGCGTCATGTTATGTGTCAAGCAAGTCAAAAAAAAATTATCCCGTGTTGTTCGTGTGTGAATTAATGGGTCGTTACATTTCCCTTCTCATTTTTCTATAAATTGGAGTGTTGGGCTCATTGTAAGGGAGGGAGTTTTCAGATAGCAAAGCTCTATCAAAATTTCTTTGTGAAGCCAATGTGCTGCAGGCCCTTGTAGTGGACTCCTTGCATGGTGATCCAGGCCCTTATCCTGTAATAGATTGAACTGTGCATATCATGAAGCAATAAAATATCAGTTTGTGGATATATCTTCCCCTGCTGTGTTTTCTTGCATTCTTCTTGCCCCTTTAATCTTTCTACAAGAATATTGTGTCTATTATTATGTTCTTGCAGGGATCCATTATCATTGTGTATGCTTGGAATATCGTTGTGAATGCATTTTGCTAGATTATGGAGAACTGTCATCACCTCTTCTAGTGTGTACTTTTCCTCTGTATTTCACGCATTTGGAGACTACTCTCACACCCTCCTTTTCTGGTGTATCACCACTTTAGTGTAGGCTTTCATTTTATGCATTCTCTCTCTCTGGTCCCTTGGAAATTTAGATTAGAATAGTTAGTTTCCCTGCATTAGAGTAGATTGTGGCAGGTAGTTTAGGAGCAAGAACCAGCTTTCTCTGGAGGTCTATCTCAAGTAGCAAGTCCCACAACTTGGAGATAGTACCCATGTTATCCAATCACACCGTGAGTTCAAGTATATGCACTTGTATAAACACAGGGGTGCTGTGATTCGGTGATAATAGTTCTGGCATGCCCGGTGGGACCTTAGAGGTCTTTACTTTCATTGCAACAAGATTGATGTGCACTTGTTGTAAGTTCCAGCTTTGAAGGAGCTTTAAAATCACACATCTGGCGACTCCAAAAGAGGCATAATCCACTGGTTTCTGTAGTCCAAGCCTGGCAAATTTATGAGAAGAATACAGACCAGGTCAAGAACTAGGGAGGAAGGATTGTTTGTTTATCTACACCTATCTCCAGGTAGAGAAAGAAGGGGCAGAAGAGCTCAAAGATATGCGTCTCCACCTAATAGAACTTTTTCTACACCTCCACTTGGTAGACCTTTTCTCACATCAACAAGGGTTCTCAGGCCAATCAGAATGGCGCAACCACTAAATCCCTTCGTCAATTTCACTAGCAGCAGCCCACTTGCCCTCAATGCACAGAATCCAGTTCCAATTGCAACATTGAAGAACATTCCATTTTTCACTGGAGAAAATCATACCACTCCTGTGATCATGTCAAAGACATTGCTAACGTCTGTGTAATCCATGAGATAAATGAAATGGATGTGGCTGTCAAATTGCTGGCATCTTCGTTCAAAGGGAAGGCATTACAATGGTTTAGGAGCCTTGGAGTTGGTTCTATCACAAATTGGAATCAGTTATGCATAGTTCTCCATGAGCAGTTTGGGGAAAAGGGAGACAATTTGTCTCTACTAGAACAATTGACAACTATCAAGAGAGCCCCCAACGAGTAGCTGACTGACTTCAACTTCAGATTTCAAAGGTCTTGGGATAGGATTCCAGTGGCAGTCAGGCCAACAACAAAAGGTGCTTTTCTATATTACCTTAAAGATTTGAATTTTGATATTTCTATGTTAATTCAATCTATGGGAGGCACAACCTTACCATTACTTATAGCATTTCCATTAGAGCCGAAAACTGTCTTATTCAAGCTGGTAAACTGGCTCCTAGGCCTCCCATGCCCTTGTATCCAAACTTAGAAAATCCAAGCACTAGTCAAGCACCCACTTTGGCTCCTATTCCCACCCCTAGAAATCAAAGTTCAAATGAGACTTCTACCTCATCCTCTAGTGCTTCAAATGAACTCCAAGAGGTCATGAAACAATTGCAAAATTTGGGAAATGAGTTGGTTACTATCAAAAGACAGCAAGCTCAAAGTGCTAGACCGTATCAGCCTCAAGCGCAGTACCAGGCTAGGCCCCCATACCAACAAAATAGGTCACCAACTCAGGCTGCAAATCAAAATCAAAGCCAAGTAAGGCCTCCCGCTAATAGACCATTTTAGCCCTATAACCCTAATGTCGTATCTACTTCTAAAGCATTAGTGCCAGTCCAAAATAACATGGCCCAAGAATATGATTGGTGTTTCCCGTGTAGTCAGCCACATAACCAATCAATGTGCTTTAACGGTGCATTAAATCAGGGTCTAATGGTGCAAACCATTGGTGGGTCGCAAGATTCCATCCATGAAGAGGATCAGCAACAAGAAGCACCTCAGCAAGGAACATCTCCAAACGAAACTACTCTTGTCAATTGGTAGGTTGAAGATTTCTGTGGTATGAATCAAATACCCTCTCAAAGTGTTGCAGCCAACACAAGGTCAAAGAGGAGAAATTTAGGTGAAGAACAGCCATTAGCCCCAAGTAATTCATGACCTTCTGTCACTCCACAAATTATTGGCAAACAAAATGCAATCCCAAGCATGCAAGGATTGCCTAAAATAGCCCCTAGGCCAACTCAAATGCCGATTCTTTTGCCCATGTGCAAGAATGAATGTGTAGGCCAAGGGATAGCAGAGGGATACTTAATCTCCATTTAGTATTATTGATCAGATGAAGAAGAAAAATGTAAACATATCAATGTGAGAATCACTATCTCCCAGACAAAGAGATTTGCTACAAGCTACCATGAAGGACTGTCAACTTCAAATCAACAAGTCCTAATGCAAGAGAAGGTACTCACAAATGCTTGCCCACTGAAGGAAATCATGGAGGACATCAAGGTAAAATGTTGAAGCCCCTCCTTTTTATGTCTCATTAATCATTGGAAACCAATTGATTCACAATTGCATGATTGATTAGGGGCAAGTAGCTCGGTGATGCCCAAGTAAATAGCTGATCAACTAGGGCTTCAATATGAAGTCATCTCCAAGGGTGTAGTGCAATTAGACAGACAACGGTGACAATGGTTGAAGTAATCAAAGGTTTGAGCCTCACACCGCACGCATGTCCCAACGTAATAGTGTTACAAGATGTGTCGGTCATAGACTCTGCCACCACTCTTTGCATTGTGCTTGTCAAGAGACTTCACCGCTAAAATTGGAGGCTATCTTTCGATAGATTGGTCACACATGTTGTTCGTAACAAGGTATGGAACTAAGGCCACAATCAGATCTGAACCTATCACAAACTTTCACATTGAGCCTTACACTCCAAGCCAAATAATACCAACTATTCAGCGTTTGATCAAGAAGATTATCCAAGCACTAATGAAGCTGACACCAAGGTTGGAAGCATCCCAGATTTGACACTTAATGAATGGGCAAGCAAGGTTCATGCTTTTGATCCTTATCAAGAAATAGAAGAATCTGAGCTAGGAGTTTATTATTTACATGAAGAGAATCAACCTCTCCCCAGCATCACCAAGCCAGATCATAAAGATAAGAATGAAGTATGGAAATTGTTCTTTGATGGGTCAAGGAGTAGACAAGGTGCAGGAGGAGGAGCTATGCTCATTTCACCACAAGGTATAAGGTATTACTCAGCCTTCCGTTTCCAGTTTTCCTGTTCAAACAATGCAGCTGAGTATGAAGCCTTAATTCATGGACTGCACTGGGAAAAGAATAAATGCATCAAGAATTTACAAGTTAAAGGAAAAAAATGCTGCCAAAAATGATCTGTTGAAGAACTACAAAAATCGGGTATGGGATCTCATTGAATATTTTGAAGCTTTTAGCATCAATTCTATCCCAAGAAAAAGAATGAAGCCGCTAACAGGCTGGCAGCAATTGGGGCTGCGTTTGATGTTGTAGAAAATATCAAAAGTGAGAAAACTTAGCCTCATATCAAATTTGTTGTGAGACCAGCTATTCCGGATAACAATACAAGTTGGCAAGTCTTCGAGAATGATCAGCAGATTGTTAATTTCCTGCAAGAAGAAGTTGAGTTCTCCATGAGAAATCAAGACAAGGCTGGGCAGGCATTGTATGGTGACCAAGTGGTGCAGCTGAGAACTAACAAATTACCAAAAGGCCTCATAACCTTAGAGTCAATCTTCAACCCGAATGATCAGTTCCGAAGGAGAAAGCAAACATTCAAGTAAAGGGTGAAGATTCAGAACCTATCTTAGTAGATGAAGGCAAGACATTACAAATTGGCAAAGTAAGTACTCCACAAGAGAAATCTGATTTTGTTCAGCTTTTTCAAGAATTCCCAGATGTCTTCGCTTGGACTTACAAATATTTAAGAGGTTTCAACCCAAAGTTGGAACAACATACTATTGAGCTAGATCCGGAATCCAAGCCTGTTAGGAAAAAGCAAAGGCCAGTAAATCCTCATATCGAACCTCTCATGAGAAAAGAGTTAAGCAAGCTCATTGAGGCCAGTATCATCGTCCCCATCAAACACTCAAGTTGGGTTGAAAACTTGGTGCCGGTAAGAAAGAGAAATGGAGAAAGAAGAATGTGTGTGGACTTTCGTGATCTAAATAGAGCATCACTCAAAGATCATTATCCACTTCCATCAATGGAACAAATATTGCAGGTTCTAGCTAGTTTAGAAAGGTTTTCATTGCTAGATGGATATTCAGGCTATAATCAGATAATGGTGAAATAAGAAGATCAATTCAAGACGGCCTTCACTACAAAATGGGGCACGTATGCTTACAAGAAGATGCCATTTGGACTGTCAAATGTCGGAGCAACATTTCAGCGAGCTATGGATATGGCATTCAAAGGCTTAATCAACAATATAGTGCTGGTATACCTAGATGACATCACTGTCTTCTCAAAGAACGCAGCAGACCATCTCTTTCACCTCAGACAAGTGTTTCATAGGTGTAGAAGGTTCGAAGTGTTGTTGAATCCAAAGAAATGTATATTCTTGGCACACGAGGGCAAATTGTTGGGCCACATTGTCTCTAGGGAAGGGATAACAATTGATCTTGAAAGGGTTGAAGCCATCCGAACGCTTCCATTGCCACACCACAAGAAATCTCTTCAAAGCTTCTTAGGAAGGATAAACTTTGTCCGCATATTTGTGCCTAATTTTTCCACTCTTGTGAAGCCTCTAACAATGATGTTGAAGAAGAGTCTGGCATTCAAATGGACAACAGAAGGCACAGAGAGTTTTGAAAACATCAAGCATGCACTATCACAAGCTCCAACTCTTATCATGTTCATGTTGTATGCGTTTGGAGGATCAGACACAATCTCAGCTATCTTGACACAGCTGAATAGAGAAGGTTCAAAATAGCCCATAGCATTCTTCAGCCAAACCTTGGAAGATTACGAAATAAAGTATTCTTTCATCGAAAAGCATGTCCTTGCTGTCATCAGGAGCTTGAAGAAGTTCAGACATTTGGTCTCAAACAATAAGATTCAACTGTTGGTGTCTCATGCTGGTGTCAAGGACTTCCTCCTAAACAAGGATTTAAACGAGAAGAGAGCAGGTTGGATCACTCGGGTGATGGAATATGATATTGAAATCAAAGTGACCAAGCTAGTTCGTGGCAAAGGCTTGTGTGAGCAGCTCGCTTCCAAACAACCAGACGAGTCAAAAAGTGAAGAGGATGTTGTCTTGCTACTACAGAATGATCAAGAACAACCAGCTAATGATGCACTCATTCCATGTTGGACTCAAGACTTGGTGCATTACCTCCAAATAGGCTTGTGCCCTCCAGAAGTGAGCAAGGCAAAGAGGAGATACTTTAGATTACAAGCTATCCCGTATGTACTCATTAATGGTATCTTGTTCAAGAAAGACATCCATGGTGTTCTATTAAGATGCATTGGAACAGGTCAAGTTGAGAAGATCTTGCACGAGTTCCATGATGGGGAAGTAGGAGGCCACTTTGCTCCGTGAGTGACAGCTCTCAAAATCATGAAAGCTGGTTACTATTGGCCTACTGTGTTCAATGATTGCTACTCATGGGTCAAGAAATGCAGGAAATGTGCATTCTTCACGGGAAAGAAAGGTTAGCAGTGCTGCCCCTTCGTCCAATTTCAGTAAATCAGCCATTCATGCAATGGGGATTGGACTTCATTGGGGTTATCAATCCCAATTCAAGTCAAGGTCACAAGTGGATACTTGCAGCAACAGACTATTTCACCAAGTGGACTGAAGCAGTGGCACTAAAGGAGGCAAATGAATCCAATATCTTAGATTTCTATGAAGGGATAGTCACGAGGTTTGGTGCCCCTGCCACTATCATATCAGACAATGCATTGGCATTCCTTGGCACAAAGATCACTGAATGGGCTGTCAAGAATTGTGTGTATCTCAGCACTTCATCAAACTATTACCCTCAAGGTAATGGCCAAGCCGAGTCTACAAACAAGAACCTACTAAGAATCATCAGAAGGACTCTGATGAAAATCAAAGAACTTGGCACGCAAAGCTCAAATCAGCCCTATGGGTTGATAGGATCACACCCAAGAGGTCTACAGGAAGCTCTCCATACAAGCTTGTGTACGGGAAAGAAGCAGTTCTACCTATATCACTTGAGTTGCCAGCGTTGGAGCTCATGAAACAGTTGGAACTAGCTGAGTTTGAACCTATGGAAATCAGGTATGCAGAGCTGATGGAATTAGAAGAGATAAGAGAGCATGCAATGCAGACCATAGAAAAGGATAAAGAATTGGTCAAAAAGAGTTTTGACAAGAAAGCTAAGGCCAGGATATTGCAAACTTGGATATTTGAGTCTTGAAGTGGGATGCTGATCGTGAAAAACCGGGAAACCACTCCAAGTTTGATGCCATCTGGAGTGGCCCATACATGATCATTAAATGCAAAGGTAGCAATGCTTTCCGACTGGCTAAGTTGGATGGTGAAGAATTACAGATTCCGGTCAATGGGATCTATCTCAAATGTTGCTACTAGAAAGATAGATTTTCACCCTTGTAAATATTAATTTAGAATTTCCATTCCTCTAAGTGCTTATGCACATTGTACTGTTGTTAGAGTAGTTTTTATTTCCCTAAGTGCTTGTGCACATGTCCTATTGCTTCTAGTATGTGCATGTTTGCAGTTCATCAAGCTCCTGGAAAAGAATTGCAGCCACAGGAAAACCAGCTCAACAAATGTTTCAATGGCTCAAGGACACAGGTTTTCAAATTTCAGATCAGCTGAGAGGTTATCAAACAGACTCCATGCCCAATGGATTGCTACAAGCAGCTGGCCGTTCTTCATCTAGCAGGCAGATGACCCCACTGAGTCACCAAAATTGTTATCCAAAATTCACCCCTCAAGGTAATTTTGATAACATGCATCAAATTCTTTAGTCCCAAGCAAATTATATTGATTCAAGGCAAAAAATCGTGTTTCTGGGGTCCCCTCGGCTTCTTTCTAACTCTCTTGTCCAAGAAGAAAACCCAGCAAGTTTTAAAAATGTGAAAAAATTGTAAAAGCCAAGCTTGGTGCCAAAATACAGAGAAAATTGGCTCAGTCTTGTCCTAGGCGGTCCTTGGGATAGTTGGGACGCCAGACCAATCGAAAAGCCGCTGGGTGCCGCCAAAGGTCCGCGCAAAGATTGGGGACAGTTGGGACGTCGGGACGTGAAAAGGTGAGCCGGCTGAAAAGTGGAAAAAATTGACTAAGTGCTGTTTTCACGCAGTTTGGGACAGTGGGCCAAAAGTACACGCGGACGCAAAAAACTCCGAGCCAGCCGAGAGAAAAAATTGTCAAGTTTGGGACATCTAGGACAAAAGTACGGGGAGGATGCGAACCGACCGATTTGGCCGAAACATGAGACTTTCATCCAAGGCAGTTTGGGACATCCGGGCAAAAATTACGCGTGGGACGCGAAAATCCGAAGTGGCCGAAGGTAAAGAAGAAAAGTCAACGTTTGACCCGTGAAACTTCAAACGACCATAACTTTTGACTCCGAGCTCCGATTTTCACAAAATTGGACTTTCGGAAATGAGCACGACATCCTTATTTTTAATTAGGGTAGATATATTTAAATAAAAGAAACATATTCAGCTCCAGTCAGTTAATGCTCATTCCCGTGAAATGACAGAAAACGCCTGCTAGACCCAAAATAGCTGCCCGCACTCAAAAGGTGATAACTTTTGAATTTCTCAACGAAATCACACAAAATTAGTACCGTTGGAATCGTGGCTCTGAGATCAACGCATAGAAATAAAGAAATTCCAGATTTGGTGAGAGATCGATGGATATTTTTATAAAACGTGGCCGAGTTCATAACAGTGTTTCATTTGGTGGTTGGGAGTGCAATTAAGAGGCATGGTCATCATTCTTTCTCTGCTGCAGCACCTGGGACAGTATGGGGAGCCTTTTGCAAGTAATATATAATCATTTTACTCCATTTAATGCCTCTTACAAGTGGTTGAAGGATAGATTTCGGGATTTCCATTTTCCCTTCTCTTTCCCTTCTCATTTTTCTATAAATTGGAGTGTTGGGCTCATTGTAAGGGAGGGAGTTTTCAGATAGCAAAGCTCTGTCAAAATTGCTTTGTGAAGCCAATGTGCTGTAGGCCCTTGTAGTGGACTCCTTGCATGGTGATCCAGGCCCTTATCCTGTAATAGATTGAACTGTGCATATCATGAAGCAATAAAATATCAGTTTGTGGATATATCTTCCCCTGCTGTGTTTTCTTGCATTCTTCTTGCCCCTTTAATCTTTCTACAAGAATATTGTGTCTATTATTATGTTCTTGCAGGGATCCATTATCATTGTGTATGCTTGGAATATCGTTGTGAATGCATTTTTCTAGATTATGGAGAACTGTCATCACCTCTTCTAGTGTGTACTTTGCCTCTGTATTTCACGCATTTGGAGACTACTCTCACACCCTCCTTTTCTGGTGTATCACTACTTTAGTGTAGGCTTTCATTTTATGCATTCTCTCTCTCTGGTCCCTTGGAAATTTAGATTAGAATAGTTAGTTTCCCCTGCATTAGAGTAGATTGTGGCAGGTAGTTTAGGAGCAAGAACTAGCTTTCTCTGGAGGTCTATCTCAAGTAGCAAGTCCCACAACTTGGAGATAGTACCCATGTTATCCAATCACACCGTGAGTTCAAGTATATGCACTTGTATAAACACGGGGGTGCTGTGATTCGGTGATAACAATTATGTGTATTTATTTATTTGGTTCCTTTTATTGATGTTTGTATGTGTTTATTAAGTGATGTGTTTACCCATTTCATTATTTATTAATTGTGGTAAATTAATGTGAAAATGTGTTGTTAAAATTAATTAATCAAATTGGGACATAAGAAAGTAATTATTAGAGTTGTTGGCCTAACATTAAAGTGTTGTAAGAAATGTGTTGTAAGTGATGTGATGTAAATTAATTTTGGAGTATGAAACACTCCACCTCTTTTTGAAATTCAAATTTTTCCTTGGAGGCTAATTTCGAAAGCTTATGGGACAAGTTAAACTTGTCTCATACCTTTTAAATTTTCATTCCAAACTTACCTATGGTTGGAGGGTTTAAATCTAGCCTTCATTATGCATTTTTGTAAGTGAATTTGTATACTTTTATTACACTTTCTTACATGCTTTCAATTTCAGTCCTTATGAGGTGTGGGTTTGATTTGAGTGTGTAAGTAAAATTGTCATTTATTCACCTGCTTATTTATTGTGCCTTGGAGATTGAAGTTGACTTATGAGTTGGAGTTGAGGATGTGTGATGTGGCATCCCACATGGATCCACCTCATCCTCTTATGTTTCCTCTTCTATATATTCAAATTCCTTGGCTTGTTTTTAGGGGTTTTTTTTTGCTTCACTTTTATCACTTCATTTTTTTCGACTTGCTTTGGGTTTTTGGAGCTCTTGCAAATTGGGAGAAATTTGGAGATTGTTGCATACTTGTTGATTGTTGATCTCTTGGTTTGTGTTTCATTGGAGAGCTTGTTGTTTTGAACTTGGAACAAACTCCATCATGGAGAGGTAAGAGCTTAGCTCTTGGAAATACTCTCCTTTTATTTGTATGCATATGTGAATGGTTGAATGTTTGAATGTGTTGTTTTATTTTTGGCTGGTTGGGTAGATGGCCTAGGGATGGTGTAGGAGAAGACTATGGGGCATTTTTTGGGAGGCATAAGTGTTTTGGGGAGGTATAAGTGTGAGGAGTTGGGATTTGGGTTCCACCTTACAAAGAAATAACTTGTATTTCTTTACTCGTTATGGGGTGTCATAAGAGGTTGGGGATGCATAAGAAAATGTGAGGAATAAGGGGTACTTGGGGGAGGCATAAGGGCATGTCAGGGATTTGAAATGATATATATTTTGGTTGGTTGTTCTCAGGTGGTGATACCCATTTCCCCTTTGGGAGACATAAGCAGCATCCCTGATATTATCTTGCTTTGTTGGCTTGCATGATGAAGCCTGAGTGTTGTTTGTTATTTTTTTCTATGGTGGAAAAATGTAGTTTTGTTTTGGACTATGTTTTGAATGAGAAATATGTCTTTGTGTTGTGGAAGCCTATTGTTTCCATGAGTTGAGAATTTTTTTTTCTTATTGCAATGTGGTTGGGGCTTGGGGGCCAATGAAGAAGGATGGATTCTCCCTTTTCATTGGATGTCTTGATTGGGTGGAGAGCATTGCCTTTGCCCTATTCTGTTGTGACTAGATTGGAGAATGATGGAAATTTATACTAGTGTTCTAGAACTGAGAAAGAAGATAGTTTGGCAGTCCTTGCTAAGATCATTTATTAATGTAACCTTTTCCCATTTGAAGTGGATGATCTTGTATATTATTTGTGATGAAAAAGGGTCTGTATGGGTTATGAAAGTTGTAAATTTAATTGTGAAAGAGATATACTCTGTTTTTCGCTTTTGAAGGAATGTGAAAGAAATCATATTCGGTATATTGTAATTGAGGAATAAAAGAAGAAATTATAAAGGTATCTCTTTGAATCAATAAAGGATTGTATTAATTTACTCAAATGGCATTATTAGGTATTGAAATATGATTTTTGAATGTATTTTGAAATTCTGTTGGAAGGATGAAAAAGTGAATATGTATGGAGAAATTTCATAATACTCTATTTTTTTTAAATAAATGTTTTAGAAATCAGAATTGTAATTTGACATTTGAATAATTTGCTTGAGTCAACTTAGTATGTTAGATTGGGTTGGAATGAACTCACATTTTAAAGTTGGCGAATGAAAATAAATCTATTAGAATTTGAGCTTTGTTAGATAACTTTCATACTAGAAATTATTAATCATAAATTCAACAGAATGACCTTGCAACATCAAAAAGACAAAATGAAATATCAAATTTTATTTGTAAGGTCAAAATGACCCAAACATACCAAAATACTTATGAAAATTTAATAGACCCTTTCAAATCGGGCAAAGGCAAAATTACAGACTTCTTGCTATATAAAATTGATAAATTTCGAATGCAAATCCATAAAAAAACTTAACCTTGAAATCTATCCTAAAATATTCCAAGTAAAATCCTCCATGCCTGTTTGGAAAGTGGAAAAATAATTAATGACAAATTTGAACAAAATTGATAAGTTAAAAATACGAGTTCACTTTCTAAGTGACATAAAGAATTTTTCTCAAAATTTACCCTTTAAACTTTATCAAAATCAAAATTTACCCTTTAAAATTTATCCTAATATTTGTGTGAAATTATGACGTTGAGAGATTTCCATAAAGTCCTCGTTTTCCAAAAATCGAGTTCCCAATAAAAAGTTATGGCCTTCTGAAGTTTTTACTTCATTTCGGCTCAAAATAATATAACTGTCAAATTTTAAATGAATAAAATATTCTTGGGTGGACCCGCGGGCTAAAACTTTCCTTTTTTTTTTTTTTTTTTCCCAAAAGGTGAAAATTCATGAAGTTTCCCACCGCTCCGCTAATCCATGCAAGCCTTCATTTTGTCTAAAAATGATCTAAGTCCAAAATTTAATTTGGTAATTTTTCCTCTGTGGCCCCACTACCCTGCAGCCAATCATTGATCAACACGTGGCTTTGTTGGGCATTGGTGGAGGCTCGGATCAATTTTAACCTTAAGCACTTTCAAAAATAAATTTGGAAAAATTTGTAAGTTTTCCCCAGCCCCGTCATCCCGCAAGTAATCAGGTGCTGCCATGTGGCTTCACGAGGTGTCGGCGGAGGAGCGGATCTTTTTAAGCCTTAACACTTCATAAAATTTTTTGGCAAAATTTCCAAATTATCCCCACTGGCCCGCCAAACTTCAGTTAAAGGTTGGTTGACACGTGGCATCTTCTCACGTCATCGGAGGCGCACGTTCCTTTCGACCTTTTTCCCCTTCCTTTTGAATAGTCAAGTTTTCCAAATGTTCCCACCGACCCACCGACCCACGGCGAATAAGGAACTGCCACGTGGGCTCCGTGGGCATCGGCGGAGGTGCGGGTGCAAAATTCACTTTGTTACAAAAGGAAAAAGCACTAAATGCCTTCCTCGCTCTGCCGGCCCACGTATGGGAAAATGTTTCTTCCCACTCCGCCGGTCCGCTTGTCTCCTCCAGGTGAATTTTCTCTCCGAAGTCCACAAGCCCAATTTGGGAAAAAATTTCCTCCCCAGGCCCGCTGCTCTTGGGAAAATTTCCACCCGAAGTTCTGTCGGTCCATAACTTGAGAAATATGAGGAGTTAGGAGGACTTATTTATATCATCGGAAAGGTGAGGAAATTCCCTATCTAATGGGAATGTTTTTAGGAATTTTTAATTGTGTTAATCATGGGAAAAATCAAATTGAATCTTTAACCGAGTTTTGGGAGTGGGTAAGTAAGAATTTACTCTGATGATTTTAAATATGTATTCTTTTCCCCATTGTAATTAAACCTTGCTCTTGTCTTAGATATTGTGGAATTAAATACCTTGGGTATTTAATTATTTTGGTCCCTTAACCCTAAAATTTTAATTAGGGAATATTTAGCTAAAATGTCAATGTAATCAGTGATTAAATTAATCCCTAAGGAGATTTGAGCTAGGTGTGGACTTATTACACTTGTTGCTTTATAATGTGGAATTAGTAATTATTATAATGGGAAAATTTATCAGTTGAATTTAATTGTCCTTGAGACTTTGGTTGTTAACACTTTAAAAAAATTATTCCATAATTTTGTAACTAAACCTAGGTTGTTTATGGGTCTCAAGTGGGAGATTTTAGCGGGAGTTACACTTGGTATCAAAGTTGTGGGTTCATATATTTTACCCTTGGGTACACTAGAGAACTTGAGACATGAATTGTAAAGCTAACACACTTTTGAATTTAAGAAAGTAAACTTGTTTGAAAATTGAAAAAGAAATGTGTATGAAGAAATATTACATTACTCTTATCATTTGAACTACCAAATTTAAAATAATAATAAAATAATAAGTTGTTTGAATTGTTGTACTCACTCAGTGGCATTTTGTTTGAACCCATGTAACTAAGAATGTCAAATTAAATTGCTTTTTGTGAACTTCTAGTGTAGTGGAAATTTGGTTCCCCTTTGAAAATGTGTTGAGATACAAGTCCTAAAACTTGATTCAATCTTATAATGCGTTAAGCCCTTTTTTGAGACCCTTCCTATTGGATTTTTTGGAATGATAAATTGTATGGTGTGAATCTTGTGGTTGGACAATAGTGGTTGTGTCCTGGGGTCGGGAAGAGTTAATTAGAAGCTGTTTAGAGCTTCCTTCCTTGATAGAGCTAGGAAAGTTGGTCTGGTTGTCATTTTTTCATTTTGTTACCCGTATGGGAGATTAGACATTAATTTTGGGTGTCGTTTATTACCCAATCCTACGCATGTGTCCTTAGAACTAACCTCGAGGAAGAGTACCCCTATTGGTAGCCATGAAGGGTCATGTGAAGTGAATCTAGTGTTAACATTTAGTATTTTACATTAGTAAACTTGTGTCATTTTATCAAGTACCAGCATCTTATTTTATGATTGGATTGAGAAGCTCTAAGGCTCTTCTAGTTATTTATATTTTTGTGAGAATTTTCAAACTTTGCAATGTGGCTACTTAGCCACTTTCCTTGATTGCTGATATTTCTTGGAATTTATTTTGATTGGTGACTCGGAGCTCATTATGTTGTTGGCTGCTTAGCTAAACGTTACGTGGATTTCTTCTTGCATGATGATGAGCTGGTTCTATGCTACTTGTATTCATACATTTTTTCATATGGGGGTACACCCTAGGTGTCTTGAATGTCCTCTTAGGTGCTTAAAGTTATGCCTTGGTTTTAGATGCATGGAACCTTGAGTGTATCTAGGATCTTAGAGTGACCTTTTCATTACTCAACCTTTTTGGGAAGAGATTTCGTTGTGTTGTGCATTCTAGTTGGCAGCTTGTTAGCGGTGGTGGTGATTCTCTTACAATCCGGTAAGAGCTTGAACCTCGTCGGAGTAGAGGTGTTTAATTGTGGGTTGATGAATTATGGTGGGATCAGTTTGCTTTTGGCTAGCTATGGATGTTAGTGGAAATTTGTTTGTCTAGTAGTGGCTTCTCTTCGATGGCATGCTAAGTTTTATCAAGAGTTCCTCATTTCATTATATTAAATAGTGACTTAAGGATTGTATGCATCTTGGTAATTATGGTTAGATTTAATCCCATTCAAGTATTGTGTGTAAATTAAGTGTGTCTATTTTCCCTCTTGACCTATAAATAAGTCTACCCTTAACTTTTTTTAGTTAATATGAATAATACTCTATCACCTATTAATTTTGGATTACGTGGAGACACTTATGGATGCTTTGAGTCTTTTGGACCATGACATTGGTGATGATAGTGTAATTAGACCTTGATAATTTAATCTCGGTGGTATTTTATAATGTGATTCTTCTTGCAAAACTGTAACTCTTGGTCGTAAAGCCATGTTGAATATATAGCTAACTGTCTACTTACATTTGAGGATTTCTAGCGAGTATGTGGTGTTCTTATAGTTAAAATATTTCTTTTTCATTTTGATTTCTTGGTTGGTGGTATCCTGTGGTAATATGGGTGTAGATTTGAAAATTTTCCTTGTCTTATCAGGTGAGTAAAATGTTTTCGCCAAAACAACAAACATTGTTAAACCCTAGTAGATCAGTAAAAGTAATTATGCTTCCTTAATGGGCCTCCTTGTAACTTATTTTTATAACTTGTAAAACCCACTAGGAATGTTTTATGATACTTGTAATTAGTGGAAAATTAAAAAATAAAAATAAAAAAATCTCAAAATATTGTCGCGATCCATGTTGGTTGATTGTTTCCTAGTTCTTACAAAAGTAATAATGTGTTTTCTATGTTGAATGTCCCTGTTTTTCCTTAGAATTAAAAATGTGATGTGTTGATTTACCTCTCTCTCAATAAAAGTAAATGTGATGATATGTTTACCCTTCCTTCTCATTAAATTTTTAATTGACAAGTTGACTCACCCAAACATCATAAAACTATAATTCAAGAGATTTGGCCTTGATATGATGCACCCTTGGATTGTAGTTGGACCCCATGTTACTTACTCTTCTTCCTAAAGCGACCTTGACTAGTCCTTGGTGTTTCTTGTGCTCTCTTTATGGTTATTCCGAGCTTGAGTAGGAAATAAGATAAATAAATCCCATTGTGCTATAATGTATGGTACTTGTATTGATATGTTATTTTATAGGGAATATTATATATATATGGTTGGTATGGTGTGTTCGATTCTTAAAAAGAAAGTTTAAAAATCAGACTATAGGAAAACTTGTGGTCTTGACTTTGCTTGTATTACCATGAAAAGTTAATTGTACCCTCTCGAGTTATAGAAGTGCTTTCCTTGAATAGTTCCTTGATTTTAAATGTTTTGCTGATTTAGGTGTCCTTGTTGATTAACCTCATCCTGTGTGATCCTCAAATTGTGGGACCTTGAGTAGACTTGTTCCTCATGTAAATTTGGTCATAGTTGATTTTTGCTAGCCTTGTCTAGACAACGAACCTTGAAATCATGGCTTAAACTTAGTAGAAACCTTAACTTTTATTATTGTAGTATGTTGTATTCCTTGGGAAACTATGTGGTCATTCTCAAACTCATGGAATTATCCTTATTATTCCTCTACTTGGTGGTTACTCTTAAGACTCTTTTGAACTCTTCATGTTATATTGTTATGTGTGGTATCTTAGTTAATAGCGTAAATTTACTCTCTAGATTTAAGTGTTTGTAGCCTTACATGCAGAAATTTTAGAACTCATACCTTGCAATCTCCCTTCTTCTTGCCAAATTGCATTGGACCAAACTTAGGTTCTGTAGACCCATACTTGTTTGAAGTGAGCAATCCCATAATGGAGTGATCTTTTTTCTATTGCATTTGTTCCAATCTCTCTTTCCAGTGAGTTCCAGGAGGAAGTTAAGTCTAAGGGGAGGGGGATGTAGTGCCTACTTCCCTTTGACACTTTTGATATTGATCATGATACTACTGACTATATTATGGACATTATTATAGTTTTGATTTAGTATGGTGTTATATGCCAGATCATGGATTATTGTTGACTCTGATTCATATATGATGCATGATGATTGTTAGAGATTTTTTATATAGATGTTGACATGTTGTTGGACATGGTTATATATATATATATATATATTTATGGATGTTTTTAGGACATGTGATATTTGGATATATTGAGTAGACCGAGAAAATTGAATTTAAAATTGATGATTATATAGTTGCTGATGAAATTATAAGTGATATTGTTGATTGTTTGGATGTTGTTGTGATTCATATATATATTGATGATTTTTAAATTATATTATATTCATTTGGATGTTTTGATATGGCCATGAGGCCGAAGGGGTATTTGTATTATGTAGGTTAAAAATATCACAACAAACATCGAGGGATTGGAGACCAACCACATTGGAATTCTAGATGAATTCAACAAGGTCACCATGGCAACTTGTATTGTTTGTATGTGTGTGTTTGATTATTAGGGATTCCCATGGGGGATCACATTTAAATGTGACCAAGGGTTATGTGTATTTATTTATTTAGTTCTTTTTATTGATGTTTGTATGTGTTTATTAAGTGATGTGTTTACCCCTTTCATTATTTATTAATTATGGTAAATTAATGTGAGTAAACATGTTGTTAAAATTAATTAATCAAATTGGGACATAAGAAAGTAATTATTAGAGTTGTTGGCCTAAAATTAAAGTGTTGTAAGAAATGTGTAAGTGATGTGTAAGAGATGTGTAAATTAATTTTGGAGTATGAAACACTCCACCTCCTTTTGAAATTCAAATTTTTCCTTGGAGGCTAATTTTGGAAGCTTATGGGACAAGTTAAACTTATCACATACCTCTTAAATTTTCATGCCAACCTTACCTATGGTTGGAGGGTTTAAATCTAGCCTTCATTATGCATTTTTGTAAGTCAAGTTGTATGATTTTATTGCACTTTCTTACATGCTTTCAATTTCATTCCTTATGAGGTGTGGGTTTGATTTGAGTGTGTAAGTAAAATTGTCATTTATTCACCTGCTTATTTATTATGCCTTGGAGAATTAAGTTGACTTATGATTTGGAGTTGAGGATGTGTGATGTGGCATCCCACATGGATCCACCTCATCCTCTTCTCTTTCCTATTCTATATATTCAAATTCCTTAGCTTGTTTTTGGGGTTTTTTTTTTGCTTCACTTTTATCACTTCATTTTTGGCGACTTGCTTTAGGTTTTGGAGCTCTTGCAAATTGGGAGAAATTTGGAGATTGTTGCATACTTGTTGATTGTTGATCTCTTTGTTTGTGTTGCATTGGAGAGCTTGTTGTTTTGAACTTGGAACAAACTCCATCATAGAGAGGTAAGAGCTTAGCTCTTGGAAATACTCTCCTTTTATTTGTATGCATATGCGAATGGTTAAATGGTTGAATGTGTTGTTTTATTTGTTGGCTTGTTGGGGAGATGGCCTTGGGATGGTGTAGGAGAAGACTATGGGGCATTTTGTGGGAGGCATAAGTGTTTTGGGGAGGTATAAGTGTCGAGGGAGTTGGGATTTGGGTTCCACCTTACAAAGAAATAGCTTGCATTTCTTTAATCATTATCAGGTGCCATAAGAGGTTCGGGAGGCATAAGAAAATGTGAGGAATAAGGGGTACTTGGGGGAGGCATAAGGGCATGTCAGGGATTTGAAATGATATATATTTTAGTTGTTTGTTCTCAGGTGGTGATACCCATTTCCCCTTTGGGATGCATAAGCAGCATCCCCCATATTATCTTGCTCAGTGGCTTGAATGATGAAGCCCGAGTGTTGTTTTTTATTTTTTTTGTGGTGGAAAAAAGTAGTTTTGTTTTGGACTATGTTTTGAATGAGAAATATGTCTTTGTGTTGTGGAAGCCTATTGTTTCCATGAGTTGAAAAAAAAATTCTTATTACAATGTGGTTGGGGCTTGGGGCCAATGAAGAAGGATGGATTCTCCCTTTTCATTGGATGTCTTGGTTGGGTGGTGTAACAACCCAAAAATCACGACACACGAACAACGAGTGAAATACAGGATAAATTTTTTTGACTGAACTTGCTTGACACATAACATGACGCAACAAGTCGTCACCAAGGATACAACTAACACTGTGAACAACCTGATACAAGGATGACCATAAAGGTAGCACGGAAACGTTCACACCTATCAAGGAAATTTAATTTTCTCTTTTTGACAGAACAACATTGAAGTCTAACCACAAAACACACTTACAGTTAGGGCATCCCATGATGAAATTCTTGTTAAATTTTCTTGTTTACTAAGATGTCTCTTCAATCTTATCTTACGTCCCTATAAAATTTCATGTAATGATTCGACAATTCTTTTTCAAGGGAGAACTTCTTTCTTTTCAACTATTGAATAAATAGCTTAAGGCCAAGCTTTCTAAACTAGGATCATCAATTTTATGTCCAAAGCTTTTTATTCATTTGATTTTAGAACATTTTCCATTTCTTACAAGGTTAATTAATCTTACTCAAGCCACCAACACATGTTCCACAACTCTATTGCACAGGTGAAGGCATAAGCTCCAATTGAGTGGAAAGTACCGCTTAGGGTTCATAACAATAACCTTCTTGTTTAAGGATCAAACTTTGACCTTGCTTAAGAAATATCACCATGAATCAAGGCAAGGGTTAACAGAACAGGACAATAGAATTTAGCTTCAGGGTCACATTGTTTACTATCAGTATTTTATTGAGGTTAAGAGTTTATCAAGATTGGTTAAATGCTCCATCTAGACTTTACTTAATTAAGTTTGACAAAGGAGGACATTTCAAATGATAGAGAGATATTTAAGGTTTTATTAATCAATTTCCTTCCTACTTATTAAATCCTATCATCTTCTAAAATCTAACCATTCATTTCACCATGATATCATTTAAGGTTTCACCGTAAAAGGATAATGTTTATTAGTTTGGCGCGGAAAAAAAAATGAGTAATCATATTTCATTACAAAAGATAGTTTCCTCTTGATTGTTCCAGGTCTCAAAGGTTATCTAGTAGATCACATCTACATTAATATATTCATATATATAAATTTTAGTTTAACTTTTATCAGGACTATCTAGCTCACTTTATAGTGCTTACAAACTCATTGCTACTAAGCCTTAGGAGGATTTACAACTCAACATTTTAACTCAAGAGCAAAGTTTAACAGTACTCGTTTGCGAAAAAAACAAGGTTATATCAATTTATTCCAACATGATGCACGAATCAAAGGGACATACCATCTCTATTGAACCATGACTAGGGAGCAAGAGAGTAATAACATGGGACATGCCCCGCTACTATTCTAAGGATTAAAATACACTAGAATATCCCGTAACCAAGTGGTAATCAAATTTCATCTTTCACGTGATAACCAAACAAACCAAAGTTTCAACATTCTGACAACAACAATACTCTATAATACATTTACTAAGGCACGACCCTTCTTCTAAAATGTCCTAAGGCCCTTTCAAAATTTTTTATAACATAATACTCATTCATACAAAGGAACATCATAACCAAGATTGATGCATAATCTACAAGTTCTTCCATCATCTAACCACATAAGCCATCTGAAACAATTAATAACTTTGAGTCGATTCGCGAACTCGAGCAAGATAAGACTATACATAGCAACAATAAGCTACTAGCTAACAATACCATGAAAGGTAACATTCTATTTCAAGAAATGGATCAAGTTCTAACCTCTAACAACCTTTTGAAACAAGATATAATTTTCAACATATCAACTAAGAAGAAATCCATAAATTTTAGTTATGAAAAATACCTCGAAAACTACAAAAGTTTGACAACCAAATACGCAAGACTATGAAATTTAAATGATTAGACACAAGAGTTGAGAGTATTAGGATTTCAATCATGTAATCCCGTAGATTACGTGATTGAAATCTAAAGTGTAACCCATCAATCCACATTCTCAAGGTGAAGTCAAAAGATAAAAACCAGACCCGATCTTAGCTGCCAAAAAGAATATAGTTTTGGAATCGTTCCGTAGGGCCATAGGCCTAATAGGCTAGAAACGAACAACGAGGGTAATAACAAAGTTCCATCATGTAATCAAAAAGGTTTAAAGGATGAAAATATTATATTCAACCCACAACCATTATATCTTAGGTAATAAGTGACTTCATAGCTAATAAGGATGAGTGGAAATGACGATAAGAATGTCCGGAATAGGCATTGTCTAACAGCCTACCTACTGAACATAACCAGGGCCGGAATAGCGAAAAGCCTCATTAATACCCAAGTTGAGTAGGCAATCTAGCATTCTAAACACATCCTTGCAATTTTCATAATACCTTAGATTTATAATCCTCCCGTTCTAGAGGAACATAGCCATGAATCTAGACTTGGTTGAAATTTTCCGACATCAACTCACTTCCTAATATCATAAACGATGTATAAAAAAAAAGGTCTCTTAACTCTCTTTAATTTACATCTCATCACTAAGTTTATGGTAACCTATGCAGTGATTAAACACATAATATATCATTGAAGATAGATATCCTCCAATAATGAACTTCTATAACGATGTAATTACAATTATTACGTTCGATACATAAACAAACTATTCCATAGCTTCTTTTCCCTTTTTAGACAAAAAAATATATTCACGAACTTCCATCACAATCATTCTAAATTTGCAATGAAAGGTCACTCATCAAGAAGGAAGTACAAAACAAGTTTGACTAAATTAAGGAACTTCATGTTACCTTAAGCAGTTGATGAAAACCTTAACTTTCACGAACCGTGAAAGATATTACCTTACTCCATCAAGGCATTATGTCTATACATAATTAAATCGATCACACAAGGAATCATCAACATACCATATCTTAACACCATAAAGGTCATTAATTTTATCAAATTTTACTCATAGAAAGAGTAGAATCAAAATGGGGTTCTATCAATAATTTATGCCCTTCTATCAACCCAGGACATATTTTCGGTCCAAAACTTCCTTCTTAACAAGCATATATATTGAACTTCTAATTTCCAAATGCCCTAATAATTTGCACAATACACGAAGTGCATAATCACGCTTATCATAAAAAAAAATAATAATAATTTAACTGTATATTTTCCTCTAGGGCAACAACATAAAAGGAAACCAATACTAGTCAAAGCTGCAACGTTCTAGGGCGATTACATACCCAGGTTCACAAAAGAAACAACGACATTTTTGCAGAAGGAAGTAACTTTAAAATTATATATATATATATATATATTTTCATATGATCAATCAAAGCATACACTGAGAACCTTTGTTTGTTTTATATATAAATGGGTTTGATCACGTCAACAAGAACAACCAACAGAGGAAAATCCAGAAGTAACAAACTGTTAACCATATACTGAACGCAAATCCACAAAATCACAGATTTAAACCAATTTCTAGAAAGAAAAAGTTTCATTTCAAGAGGTTTATTAGATACTAGCATATTATGTATATGGTTAGTCTATCTTGCCTGTTTTAACGCATCCACCAGTCATGAACATCCAGCAGGGACTGCTACAGCCACACGCCCTCCGCTTTATCCTCTGCTTCACTGGTCTTTTCTTGCAATATACCACACCAAGATTCCCTTTTTAAGGCACGACTAGAAGGATGCAATAGGTGGCTGTCCAAACACTAGATTGCTTCAATGTAGCTGCTTTGTCACCCCTGGTGCTCACTTCTACTCAAGTGACTGATAGGCCATTTTCACGGAATATGTGAGTCACATCAGAGAGAAGACCAACTCGGTCACAACTACATAATTCAAGTCTCATTCCCTCAGAGATTCTTCTTTCTATAGCTGCCTCTAAACAGTGGATTATTCTTTGCCTTTCTGCTTCCGAGTTCACTGGGCAGCCATCCATATGTCTGATGTAGTACTCCCGGAATGCATGAGGTCCGTTCGAATCAACTGATCCATGAAATACAACATATTGCATGTCGGTTAAAGTGTAAATCATGTCAAAGAGAAGTTTTGGTCTGTCCTTAGACTTAATATTAATGACAGAATAACCTTTCTCAACACCATTCTGCATAGTCACTAAAGACCTGGTTGTATGATCCCTGGATTCTAGCAAAACGCTATGCACTATTTTATAGTCACGATCTGCAAACATCATTTGATGTAGACACCTTTCAGATCAAATCCAACATGGAATTTCCAATTAGCCCACTCAACCATATGATCGTGGAGTTTAAAGCTTGTTCCCTCAGGTTGTTCTATTGAAATTGATTAGTTTTGAGCCCAAAAGGAGGCTTCTGCCTTGATCTTCGTAAATCTATTCTTTTGGCCTCGGGCATTGCAATCTTTAGCCTATCCATGTACCCAACGATCTTCTACTCATCTAAATCTACTACCACTGTAACACCCTTAATAGGCATGGCATATATATTAACAGTTCCGTTGGGATAAAAACACTGGACGTTGATAATTCTATTGCCCTGCTTCTTTTCTCCAAACCATCCAATAGAGAAAGTGCTGCAAACAACTAATTTCATGTCAAGGCCTCTATTTTTTTATGGAATGTATGAATGGAGGATACTCCATGGGCAAACCAATGGCTTTAGTTTGCTCCTCTATTTTAAAAATGGGATACCCAAATTCATGATAGACTTTATCATACACAACAGTTTTGATGTAATGTCCGGAAAAGAAGTTTGTGGGTTTCCCCAGTATTCTTGCAATTACAAAAGCCTTTCTTGGAGGTAGAGGAGAAGATCCACATTTCCATTGATAGACAACCTCCTTCTCTCGGTGCTTCTAAGCCCATGTACTTGGAAGCTTATGTTCTTCATGTGGAGGCACCTAGCTTTGATTTCGGGATCACTAGCTCGTAAACATGGCTGATTTCAGAGCTTGTCGGAGGATCCAGAGGATGTAATTCTTCTTCACCGGCACTCAAACTCAATGCGACCATCACTAAACTCAAGCAACATAATACTTGTTCTCATTTTTGCTCAATTTTCCGGAATAGAACAATAATCTTCATAACTACAAATCTACGGCTTTGGCTCTTACGCGCTCAAAAGGCTTCTACTTTCTTTAACATGCTGCTGCTTTGCTGGTTACACACATTGTTGTAGGTCACTGCTATGGATCACCGACTAGAACACTCCTTGCGGCACCCCGAAAATGGAGGTAACACGCCTGCCTCTCTTGTAGCTTCATCTAAACCTCCAAATCAACCAGATGCGCCCAACACCCACCCACACAACATCAGGGTGATAGACCTTCATTTCATCATCAATGAATCCACTATCCAGAACACGCTGTAGCAATTCATCTGTTGCAGCATCTGATGGAGCGCAAACAAGCATTCGTGGTTCAGGGCAGGAAGAAGGAGGCGTCTAGGAGAAACCGTGAGAAAAGGAACTTGACAGACAAGATTTCAATGCCTTCTCAACCACTCCACATGCAGGCTATCCAAGGGAGATCTCACGCGGTCCGAGAGGATAAGCAAGTAGGTCAAACAAGAAAACAAAAAGATTTGCAAATCAGGAAAATCAGTGGGTGTGGCCACCAGCAAGGATTCCATCACATCAGAAATTAATGTCTCCATCCTCCACGCAGTCAGGAGATAATGCTAATCGAGGCAAGGTAGGTTGGGGCATTACATTCTCCTCCCCTTAAGAAAGCATCGTCCTCGATGCGACATTACACAGAGGAAAGGAAAAGGTACGCAACAAGGGATAGATAAAGAAGAAAACACACCCTATGGTTTAAAATTTTAGTTGATTAAAACACGGTCACAAGGTAGCCTTAGGAACATTTGGTAGAATTTTTAACTTTCAATGTTCTGTGAAGATTGGCAGTTCTTTCTTGTTCATCATTTCATTAGTCTCTTTCCATTATCATTATTTCTAGTTTTAGTTTCTTTTAAAATAAAATATCATCATTGAAGAGTTTTGATTTATTCCTTATTGTGGGTGCCCAACATGAACTGCTACCACAACACCCTATCAGGTTCACAAGACACTACAGATTCACAAGTACACAAGTATATACTTCAAGATTGTATTACACCACAAAAAGGTTACTCAAATACGGAATGGAATAGGCACAGTCCACATAACATAGTACTCGTCACACATCAATGACTGACATACAAAATACTCAAACAAAAGAGTACTACAATCCACCAGACATTTCCTCAATTCCACGTATGAAGCTTTTCCACGACTCATAAAAACTACATATACATAGGGCCCACAAGGGCATCAATGACATATCCATCTGACATGAGTAACACATACATCAAAAGACCACTACCAAACATCACAATAACTCAACATATATCCCAGAACATCAACCATACACACAAATATCATATGTCTCCCTCAAACTCTTATGCCTCCCTCAAGTCTCTTATGCCTCCCTCAAGTCTCTTATGCCTCCCTCAAACTCTTATGCCTCCCTCAAGGAGGCCGGTTGACCCTATGGTCCAAGACACATAGAGTTCAAACACTCCTAACCCAAGTGACATAATAACACGTGGTTCAACAACCCGCTAGTTATATGTACTCCTTGGGGCGTACCCCTATACAACAAAGCGGGTCCATAGGTCCAACCAATCCATGGTGCATCCTATGACCCTATTCCACACATCACGACAATAGAACCAGCACAACAATCCAATCAAAGTGCCAAGTGGCAAAGTACAAGCCTTGGGCAAGGCGGTAAAAACTTCAAATTTAAAAGAAGACCCAAAATCAAGCAAAAATAAATGGCCAAATAGCCAAAGTTAGTATCAAAATCCCCATGTTAGTGCCACAAACCAAGGAAATGCCCAAAATTGTAAAGCATTGCAATCAAGAAAAGCTGCTGGTCCTTACAAAATAAGGTAAAAAGCTCAATTTACGAATAAAATCAACTTATAATAATGTCACATTACGATAACTGTGTGGCTTTATCTAGCCACCAAAGGGGTACTCAACGAGTTGCTAGCACTCGGAACATCGAGCCTCAGCTCGTAAATACATATCAATAATACAACTGTCATCACCTCCATCTGAATCATCCCGCCACCACTTCGACAAGGCTAAACATAGTCATAGTTGCACTTAGGTTGTGTACATACAACCACATATGGAGAGAGGAAAGAATCACATGTAATCTACTAAACCGAGTTTCGGCTCAAGTTATTGACCCATGGTTCACCATTCCTCACTCTCAACATACACTTCTACCGATTTCCCTCAGGATCGGTTAGCGTAAGGTTCACAACATAACATACAACAACATTACTAACATAGCGGTGACATACACATAACTACCATAATGTCTTACATATGGTACATATACAGGGTAGATCACGATCATACATTCACTGAGTGTAGCACATCACTTTACCACTTTCTGCACCCAAAGTGCAATCACCATACGATAGGGTTCATACACTCACCGTATGACCCAAAATCACAAAATGAAGCATTACATATTTGCACAGTCATACATACGATGAACATAGTACATCTCAACATAACATCCATTGCTGCATAACAAGGTGGTACACACATTTCTTCAAAACATGGTAAAAATATCATGATACAACTCATTTCTTTTAACAACAATCTAGTCATACAACACATTGATACACTCACATATCACAATATGCCACAATGCTCCAACACTACGTCATCCACATTAGAATTCTTTTCACACATCACAAACAATAATTCACACGTGAACTCTTCCTAGAATCCACAAGAAGGAGAGAGAATACTCCCATCCCTAACATATCAACATGATCACAAACACGCACAAAGTGACATACACATCACGTGCATTCACAATATCACAATTACGACATTAATCACATCATGTTTAAAGCACATTACTCTTCCAATATCTACCACCATCATGCAACATCATCATCATCATGCAGTATCATCATGTAACACCACCACCACCATGTAACATCATCATATAACACCAATCTGGCCCATAGGTTCGAGAGCATGAACCTATGCTCTGATACCAAGTGTAACGACCCAAAATCACGACACACGAACAACACAGTGAAATACAGGATAATTTTTTTTTTTGAACTTGCTTGACACATAACATGACGCAACAAGTCGTCACCAAGGATACAACTAACACTGTGAACAACCTGATACAAGGATGACCATAAAGGCAGCACGGAAAACGTTCACACCTATCAAGGACAATTTACTTTTCTCTTTTTGACAGAACAACATTGAAGTCCAACCACAAAACACACTTACAGTTAGGGCATCCCATGAGGAAATTCTTGTTAAATTTTCTTGTTTACTAAGATGTCTCTTCAATCTTATCTTACGTCCCTATAAAATTTCATGTAATGATTCACACAATTTGTTTTTTCAAGGAGAACTTCTTTTTTTCAACTATTGACTAAATAGCTTAAGGCCAGGCTTTCTAAACTAGGATCATCAATTTTATGTCCAAAGCTTTTTATTCATTTGATTTTAGAACATTTTCCATTTCTTACAAGGTTAATTAATCTTACTCAAGCCACCAACACATGCTCCACAACTCTATTGCATAGGTGAAGGCATAAGCTCCAATTGAGTGGAAAGTACTGCTTAGGATTCATAACAATAACCTTCTTGTTTAAGGATCAAACTTTGACCTTGCTTAAGAAATATCACCATGAATCAAGGCAAGGGTTAACAGAACAGGACAACGGAATTTAGCTTCAGGGTCACATTGTTTACTATCAGTCTTTTATTGAGGTTAAGAGTTTATCAAGATTGGTTAAATGCTCCATCTAGACTTTACTTAATTAAGTTTGACAAAGGAGGACATTTCAAACGATAGAGAGATATTTAAGGTTTTATTAATCAATTTGCTTCCTACTTATTAAATCCTATCATCTTCTAAAATCTAACCATTGATTTCACCATGAGATCATTTAAGGTTTCACCGTAAAAGGATAATGTTTATTAGTTTGGCGCGGGAAAAAAAAATGAGTAATCATATTTCATTACAAAAGATAGTTTCCTCTTGATTGTTCCAGGTCTCAAAGGTTATCTAGTAGATCACATCTACATTAATATATTCATATATATAAATTTTAGTTTAACTTTTATCAGGACTATCCAGCTCACTTTATAGTGCTTACAAACTCATTGCTACTAAGCCTTAGGAGGATTTACAACTCAACATTTTAACTCAAGAGCAAAGTTTAACAGTACTCGTTTGCGGAAACAAAACAAGGTTATATCAATTCATTCCAACATGATGCACGAATCAAAGGGACATACCATCTCTATTGAACCATGACTAGGGAGCAAGAGAGTAATAACATGGGACATGCCCCGCTACTATTCTAAGGATTAAAATACACTAGAATATCCCGTAACCAAGCGGTAATCAAATTTCATCTTTCACGTGATAACCAAACAAACCAAAGTTTCAACAGTTACAACAACAATACTCTACAATACATTTACTAAGGCACTGACCCTTCTTCTAAAATGTCCAAAGGCCCTTTCCAAATTTTTATAACATAATACTCATTCGTACAAAGGAACATCATAACCAAGATTGATGCAGTAATCTACAAGTTCTTCCATCATCTAACCACATAAGCCATCTGCAACAATTAATAACCTGAGTCAGTTCGCGAGAACTGAGCAAGATAAGACTATACATAGCAACAATAAGCTACTAGCTAACAATACCATGAAAGGTAACATTCTATTTCAAGAAATGGATCAAGTTCTAACCTCTAACAACCTTTTGAAACAAGATATAATTTTCAACATATCAACTAAGAAGAAATCCATAAATTTTAGTTATAAAAAATACCTCGAAAACTACAAAAGTTTGAAAACCAATTACGCAAGACTATGAAATTTAAATGATTAGACACAAGAGTTGAGAGTATTAGGATTTCAATCATGTAATCCCATAGATTACATGATTGAAATCTAAAGTGTAACCCATCAATCCACATTCTCAAGGTGAAGTCAAAAGATAAAAACTAGATCCGATCTTAGCTGCCAAAAAGAATATAGTTTTGGAATCGTTCCGTAGGGCCATAGGCCTAATAGGCTAGAAACGAACAACGAGGGTAATAAAAAAGTTCCATCATGTAATAAAAAGGTTTAAAGGATGAAAATCTTATATTCAACCCACAACCATTATATCTTAGGTAATAAGTGACTTCATAGCTAATAAGGATGAGTGGAAATGACGATAAGAATGTCCTGGAATAGGCATTGTCTAACAGCCTACCTACTGAACATAACCAGGGCCGGAATAGTGAAAAGCCTCATTAATACCCAAGTTGAGTAGGCAATCTAGCATTCTAAACACATCCTTGCAATTTTCATAATACCTTAGATTTATAATCCTCCCGTTCTAGAGGAACATAGCCATGAATCTAGACTTGGTTGAAATTTTCCGACATCAACTCACTTCCTAATATCATAAACGATGTATACAAAAAAAGGTCTCTCAACTCTCTTTAATTTACATCTCATCACTAAGTTTATGGTAACCTATGCAGTGATTAAACACATAATATATCATTGAAGATAGATATCCTCCAATAATGAACTTCTATAACGATGTAATTACAATTATTACGTTCGATACATAAACAAACTATTCCATAGCTTCTTTTCCCTTTTTAGACAACAAAATATATTCATGACCTTCCATCACAATCATTCTAAATTTGTAATGAAAGGTCACTCATCAAGAAGGAAGTACAAAACAAGTTTGACTAAATTAAGGAACTTCATGTTACCTTAAGCAGTTGATGAAAACCTTAACTTTCACGAACCGTGAAAGATATTACCTTACTCCATCAAGGCATTATGTCTATACATAATTAAATCAATCACACAAGGAATCATCAACATACCATATCTTAACACCATAAAGGTCATTAATTTTATCAAATTTTACTCATAGAAAGAGTAGAATCAAAATGGGGTTCTATCAATAATTTATGCCCTTCTATCAACCCAGGACATATTTTCGGTCCAAAACTTCCTTCTTAACAAGCATATATATTGAACTTCTAATTTCCAAATGCCCTAATAATTTGCACAATACACGAAGTGCATAATCATGCTTATCATAAAAATAATAATAATAATTTAACTGTATATTTTCCTCTAGGGCAACAACATAAAAGGAAACCAATACTAGTCAAAGCTGCAACATTCTAGGGGCGATTACATACCCAGGTTCACAAAAGAAACAACGACATTTTTGCAGAAGGAAGTAACTTTAAAATTATATATATATATATATATATTTCATATGATCAATCAAGCATACATACGAGAACCTTTGTTTGTTTTTATATATAAATGGGTTTGATCACGTCAACAAAAACAACCAACAGAGGCAAATCCAGAAGTAACAAACTGATTAACCATATACTGAACGCAAATCCACAAAATCACAGATTTAAACCAATTTCTAGAAATAAAAAGTTTCATTTCAAGAGGTTTATTAGATACTAGCATATTATGTATATGGTTAGTCTATCTTGCCTGTTTTAATGCATCCACCAGTCATGAACATCCAAAGCAGGGACTACTACAGCCACACGCCCTCCACTTTATCCTCTGCTTCACTGGTTTTTTCTTGCAATATACCACACCAGGATTCCCTTTTTAAGGCATGACTAGAAGGATGCAATAGGTGGCTGTCCAAACACTAGATTGCTTCAATGCAGCTGCTTTGTCACCCCTGGTGCTCACTTCTGCTCTAGTGACTGACAGGCCATTTTCACGGAATATGCGAGTCACATCAGAGAGAAGACCAACTCGGTCACAACTGCATAATTCAAGTCTCATTCCCTCAGAGATTCTTCTTTCTATAGCTGCCTCTAAACAGTGGATTATTCTTTGCCTTTCTACTTCCGAGTTCACTGGGCAGCCATCCATATGTCTGATGTAGTACTCCTGGAATGCATCAGGTCCGTCCGAATCAACTGATCCATGAAATACAACATATTGCATGTCGGTTAAAGTGCAAATCGTGTCAAAGAGAAGTTTTGGTCTGTCCTTAGACTTAATATTAATGACAGAATAACCTTTCTCAACACCGTTCTGCACAGTCACTATAGGCCTGGTTGTATCATCCCTGGATTCTAGCAGAACGCTATGCACTCTTTCATAGTCACGATCTGCAAACATCATTTGATGTAGATGCCTTTCAGATCAAATCCAACATGGAATTTCCAATTAGCCCACTCAACCATATGACCGTGGAGTTTAAAGCTTGGTCCCTCAGGTTGTTCTATTGAAATTGGATTAGTTTTGAGCCCAAAAGGAGGCTTCTGCCTTGATCTTCTGTAATCTGTTCTTTTGGCCTCGGGCATTGCAATCTTTAGCCTGTCCATGTACCCAACGATCTTCTGCTCATCTAAATCTACTACCACTGTAACACCCTTAATAGGCATGGCATATATATTAACAGTTCCGTTGGGATAAAAACACTGGACGTTGATAATTCTGTTGCCCTGCTTCTTTTCTCCAAACCATCCAATAGAGAAAGTGCTGCAAACAACTGATTTCATGTCAAGGCCTCTATTTTTTTTTATGGACTGTATGAATGGAGGATACTCCATGGGCAACCCAATGGCTTTAGTTTTCTCCTCTATTGTAAAAATGGGATACCCAAATCCATGATAGACTTTATCATACACAACAGTTTTTGATGTAATGTCCAGAAGAAGTTTGTGGGTTTCCCCTGGTATTCTTGCAATTACAAAAGCCATTCTTGGAGGTAGAGGAGAAGAGCCACGTTTCCATTGATAGACAACCTCCTTCTCTGGTGCTTCTAAGCCCATGTACTGGAAGCTTATGTTCTTCATGTGGAGGCAGCCTAGCTTTGATTTCAGGATCACTAGCTCGCGAACATGGCTGATTTCAGAGCTTGTCAGAGGATCCAGAGGATGTAATTCTTCTTCACCGGCACTCAAACTCAATGCAACCATCACTAAACTCAGCAACATAATACTTGTTCTCATTTTTGCTCAATTTTCTGGAATAGAACAATAATCTTCACAGCTACAAATCTACGGCTTTGGCTCTTCTGCGCTCAAAAGGCTTCTACTTTACTGCACGTGCCTGCTTCCTGGTTACACGCTTGTTGTAGGTCATTGCTGCTATGGATCACCGACAAGAACACTCCTTGCAGCGCCCAAGAAAATGGAGGTAACACGCCTGCTAGCCTGTAGCTTCATCTAAACCTCCAATCAACTAGACTGCGCCCAACACCCACCCACGCAACATCGGGTGATAGACCTTCATTTCATCATCAATGAATCCACTATCCAGAACACGTTGTAGAAATTCATCTGTTGTAGCATCTGATGGAGTGCAAACAAGCATTCATGGCTCAGGGCAAGAAGAAGGAGGTGTCTAGGAGAAACCGTGAGAAAAGGAACTTGACAGATAAGATTTCAATGCCTTCTCAACCACTCCACATGCAGGCTATCCAAGGGAGATCTCACATGGTCCGAGAGGATAACCAAGCAGGTCAAACAAGAAAACAAAAAGATTTGCAAATCAGGAAAATCAGTGGGTGTGGCCACCAGCAAGGATTCCATCACGTCAGAAATTAATGTCTCCATCCTCCACGCAGTCAGGAGATAATGCTAACCGAGGCAAGGTAGGTTGGGGCATTACAGGTGGAGAGCATTGCCTTTGCCCTATTCTTGTGACCAGATTGGAGAATGATGGAAACTCATACCGGTGTTAGGCCGAGAAAGAAGACAGTTTGGCGAGTCCTTGCTAAGATCATTTCTTAATGTAACCTTTTCCCATTTGAAGTGGATGATCTTTTATATTATTTGTGATGGAAAAATGGTCTGTATGGGTTATGAAATTTGTAAATTTAATTGTGAAAGAGATATAGTCTATTTTTCTACTTTTGAAGGAATGTGAAAGAAATCATATTCGGTATATTGTAATTGAGGAATGAAAGAAGAAATTGTAAAGGTATCTCTTTGAATCAATAAAGGATTGTATTACTTTACTCAAATGGAATTATTGGTAATTGAAATCTTATTGTTGAATGTATTTTGAAATTCTATTGGAAGGATGAAAAAGTGAATACGTATGAAGAAATGTCATAATACTCTAGTTTTTTTAAAAATAAATCTTTTAGAACTAAAAATTGTAATTTGGCATTTGATAACTTTACTTGAGTCAACTTAGTATGTGAGATTGGGTTGGAATGAGTTCATATTTTATAGTTGGTGAATGAAAATAAATCTATTCGAATTTGATCTCTGTTAGATAACTTTCATCTTTGGGAATTATTAATTGGAAATTAAATAGAGTGACCCTACAACATCAAAAAGACAAAATGAACTATCAAATTTTATTTGTAATGTCAAAATGACATGAACATACCAAAATAATTATGAAAATTTTGTAGAACCTTTCAAATCGGGCAAAGGCAAAATTGCTTTGACTTCTTCTTTGTATAAAATTGATAAATTTCGAATGCAAATCAATCAAGAAAATTTAACCTTGCAATCCATCTGAAAATCTTCCAATTAAAATCCTCCATGCTGTTTGGAAAGTGGAAAAATAATTAATGACAAATTTGAACAAAAGTAATAGGTTAAAAATACCAATTCACTTTCTAAGTGACAAAAAGACGTTTTCTAAAAATTTACCCTTTAAACTTTATCAAAATTAAATTCTTAAGATTTATATGAAAAGAGGACGTCAAGATATTTCCAAAAAGTCCTTGTTTGTCAAAAACGAGTTCCCAATCAAAAGTTATGGCCTTCTAAAGTTTTTACTTCATTTCGGGCTCAAAATAATCTAACTGTCAAATTTTAAATGAATAAAATATTCTTGGGTGGACCCATGGGCTAAAAATTTCCTTTTTCTTTTTTTCCCAAAAGGTGCAAAGTCATGAAGTTTCCCCTCTCCACTAATCTGCAAGCCTTCATTTTGTCTAAAAATGATCTAAGTCCAAAAAGTTAATTTGGTAATTTTTCCTCCACGGCCCTGCCACCTCGCAACCAATCATTGATCAACATGTGGCTTTGTTGGGCATCGGTGGAGGCTCAGTTGATTTTAACCTTAAGCAATTTCAAAAATAAATTTGGAAAAATTTGTAAGCTTTCCCCGTAGCCCCGTCGGCCTGCAAGTAATTAGGTGCTACCACATGGCTTCGCGAGGTGTCGGCGGTGGAGCATATCTTTTTAAGCCTTAACGCTTCATAAAAATTTTGGGAAAATTTTCCAAATTATCCTGTTAGCCCGCCAAACCACAGCTAAAGGTTGGCTTACACATGGCATCTTCTCGCGTCGGCGGAGGAACGGGTTCCTTTCGACCTTTTTTCCCTTTCTTTTGAATAGTCAAATTTTCCAAATCTTCCCCACTGACTCGCTAACCCGTAGCCAATAAGGAGTGCCACGTGGCCTCCCTGGGTTTCGGCGGAGGTGCGGGTGTAAAATTCTCTTTGTCCCAAAGGAAAAAAGGTACAAATTTTAGTTTTGTCAAAGCCTTTTGGTTTGGGTTTGATTGGGTCATAAGGTCTAAGAGGTTGTAACGTGATGATAGAGGTTTTGAGGAGGTTGGATAGGATAATGGCATACGACCCCACCAACGGATCACGGTGTGAGGTGAGTATGGGCTTGGGGAATAATGGGTGACCGTGTAATGAGAGGTGTCATAGGTGAGGGTCTTGAAGAGGGTAGGATAGACCGTCGAGTTAGGGATGTAGTACCATCTTAGGCTTGGGTTGATCCTTCTTGGGTAAAGGAGAAACAAATGAACTAGTAAAGGGGGAACAATAGATCTAACCACTTGATGGAGGGCATTGGGATTTTCAATTTTTTTGTAATTTCTTGGGTAGAGGTGAGAAAAGAGTATGTGACATAGATGGAAATGCGAGATGGTAGAAGGAGGTGAGATACCCATGAGGATAATCGCGGTGCAGAGTGATCACCGGTAGAGATCGCGTGGAAGGTGTGAGTGGAAGAGAGGAGAATTTCATGGGTAGTGAAGAATTTATGGAAGGTAGTGGTGGTAAGAAGGTTACGGGTGATGGCGGGGTATTGTTGATTGCTTGGGTATATTAGAGGGCTGTGATGAGGAGGTGGGATGTTGTGTTCTTGGTTTACCAGGTGGAAGAAGGTTTCTTGGCTAGGGTTGAGGGTGAGGTCCTAGGATGGAAAAAGGGATGAAGGTGACAACGGTGTGGTAGATGAGGTTGGTGTATGAGGCCTAGAAGGTTGGTTCTTCCTTTTAGATGTAGGAATGTGTTGTGGTGGTTTGGGAAGATGTGGCTAAATATAATTTGATAGGTGGATGAGTAAGGTTCGATGTCGGCATGACCCCTAAGGTAGTGGTGGGTTTAGGTAAGGGAGATGATATAGGCATGGGTAGGTGTTTGGGTGCTGGTGTGCATTGGGTTGTGGGAAAAGGTGTATGTTGGGTTGTGGGAAATGAAATAGAAGATGTTCCAATAGACATGGTTATATCTGGTTTGGTTTCTTGAAATACTTTTGGATAGATTGTGGAGGTGTCGGTGAGTGACAGCTACATTTGGGTTGAAGAAGGAAGTAAAAGATGCCCCAAAAGCAAGGCTCTATCAACATAATCCATGCAATGGGCTGAGCATGAAAATGGTACTGCTGTAAGTGGGGCCGATGTGGATCAAGTAGAAATCCCCGTAAAATATGTTTGAAAAATAGGAAATGGTTAGCTTCAAACTCTATGGATAAAAGAGCCAAAAGTAGGTTAGCAGGATCTTGGAAGGCCGATGGATAATGGTAACCTAAAGGCAATGGTGTTTCTACAGGATTCTCTATGGGTAAAGGAGATGATGGGAAAGATGAGGTAGACTTTCCTTGTGATGGTGTAGGGACTAGACATGTGTTCCCTATGAGTAGGAGAGGTGTTATTGACGACAGTTAATGCTTGGTAATTTGAGAGGCAAGAGGTTGAGTGTTAATAATGGGTTCTTTCATGGGTGAAGGAGAAAATGAAGGGGTTTCATCTATGGGTGGAGGAGTAGATGAAATAGGTTCCTTTGTAGGTAGGGGAGTTCAGGATAGGATTTATTCCATGGAAGGAACAATGAGCAATTGGGAAGAAACTGGTATGTCATCGAAAATGGCGTGGACCTCACAAACATTGCTATCATTGGTTAAAGTGTCACCAGTTTGGTTGGAAGATGGGGCATGATTAGGGAATGGTTTTTTGAAGATATGTAGGTTTTGATTGGCTGGTGCATTTGGGTTATCCAAGACTAGATATTCGTTATCTAACATGTATTAGATGATATTCTTAAAGGTGATGTAGTTACCATCATTATGACCTTTGACACGATGATAGTTGCAAAAGTCATGTTCTTTATACCACGTGGGCATGGGGTGATCAAGGTCAAAACCAGTGTGTGGTTTTATAGGTGGAAGGGTAATGGCACCAGCCTTAATAAGCTTTTACAAAACAGAAGAATATGGTTCCCCTATTGGGGTATACTTTCATTTTCTCATCTGAACTAGAAAGTTTGGATGGGAGAGAGATTAGAAGAAGGTTTGGCTTGGTTTGATGGGTGATAGGGTCCACCCTTGATAACCATGGCATTGGAAGATCCTTTGGATTTTGAATAGTTGTTTTGGGGTTTCAAAGATGAAGAAGCATCATGTGATTTGAATGTGGTGTTTTTTTTAGGTATCTGAATTTTCTTCTCTTCGATAGAACGAATCTCAAATTTTTCGTGCCATGGTGAATGCATTGTCAAAGGTGCGGAAGGTCTGCACATGTAGGTTTTGTGAAATGTGTCTAGCGTAAGCCTAAGTAAACAAATCTATGAGCTCAGTTTGAGGTAATTAGAATGTGAGCTTGTTAATTAGGCTGCACCAATGAATGACAAAGTTAGTGATAGAATCGTCATCATACTGTCGAGTTTAATATATATCAGTCATGGTGACTTTCTTAACAATGTTGATTGAGAAGTGGTCTAAGAAGGCTTGGGCTACTTGATTAAACGAGTAGATGGAATGTCTGGGTAGCCCACTGTACCAGTTTAATGTAGGTCATGTCAGGGACATCGGGAAGGTCTGTAGGAGTAAAGTGTCATCATGGGAAATCAAGTAACACCCATGTTTGAAGGACCACAAATGTTGCTAGGGGTCTTCTTTACTATTGAAGAGGTTGAATTTTTGCATTTCCCAATGTATAGGGTATGGGTGAATAAGAATGGATGGTTGAATGGGCTCATTACAGATTTCATCGCAGGTGAGGGAATTGTGTGAGTCAAAAACCAATGCTTCTAATGTCTGTATCTTTTCCATCATTAACTTGATGAGGTCATTGGTAGGTTGTGATAGAAGGGTGCCTCCTGTGGTGTAAGAGGGCTGGTGCTGAACATGTGATGTGGTGGAATTCCAGTGTATGGTGATGCCGAATAGAAATGTTGAGAATGGGGGATTGACATGGAGGGCATATACCCAGAATGAATGATGGATGAGATAGGGGGTTGTTGATAATATGTATATGTAGGTGGGATAGTCAAAGTGAATCTAGTAATGATTGAAGGCGAGATCTGCGGAGAGAGAGGAAAAGATTATGGAATGGGGTAGGGGTCACCGACACCATAAGTGGTTGTGTTACAATTGGTATATGTGAGTTTATGGGTGTGGATGGGGTTATGCTCTAGGTGGTCGATGAAGGAACAACTAATACTAAATGTGCGACGGATGTTGCAAATGCGGTGGTCATAGTGGGTGTAGGGCCTAGCTGTGAAACCACTGGGGGAAAAGCAGGTGAGGGTAACACCAAACTAGTAGGGTATGATGCAGAAGTGGGGAAAAGGGTAGGAGAGATGGATATGGGCACATCATATATTAAATGACCTGAGGAATCCCAAGTGGATGAGTGGGAAAGATAGAATTGTAAGGTCGCGGGATTATAATTGAGGAGTTGTGTGAAATCCTTGTCACACCCGTAGAATGGAGCTAGGCGAGAATCGATCCATGGGTGATAGGATAGAAGGTGGTGAGGGACTAGGTGGGAGTGGTTGACGGCTGGCATGGAATATAAGAGCATTAGTTTGGCTGTGAGTCAACACCATGTGAATAAGTGTTGACTTGGTAAGACTGTATTTTGTAAATGACACAAAAAATAGCAAGAATGAGAGAAAATGAGGTTGGAGAGGGTGAATTCGGTCAAGGTTTGGATTTTGAAAACCAAACATAGACACCGATGATGGTCAGGCTGACCGGTGATGGTTAATGGGAACCGATGTCGGTCACAGAAACCAATGTCGGTTACTGTGGAAAAATACTAGTTTCAGAAAGTGAAACAAGACTGATGAATGTGCAAGGAAGTAGTTTTGTATGATAGTAATACCAATATGAGGAAAATATGTTGGTGCCCTCAAGGCTGAAATCGAATGAATGATCGAATGAAGACTATCCTAGAAAAAATACCTAGAAATCCAAAAGTTGACACCAGGTTATGGTTAAATTATGTGAATAATCAAACTCGGGAATCTAGAATGAGAAGATGCCTGTCACACTTAGATTACTCCAACTGAAATTTAGAGAGAATGAAGAAAACTAGGTTTTATGAATTAAATTAAGTGAATAATCAAACTCGGAATTCACTATTTAGAACTGACCATGTGCATTCGAACATAATGTTTGGTTGGGAAGGCATCCTACAAAGAAGGAGATCTAGAAGGTGAGGTTTCAGGTTATGTTATGGCGGGGGTGGTCTTTCCTTTAATGGGGTACTATAGGAGATAACTAGCTGGGATTACCTATCAATCCTCTGATTGTGTGATCGTTGATAGGCATTCCCAGGTAAGATGTCATTTAAGAAGGTGTGTATATTCAAATTTTTGTGTAGTTTGGAAAGAGAGAGAGAGAGAATGTGTTTTCTACGATTCTTTTACGTCAACCATCAGCTGGGCATGACTTCCAGCATATAGGTTTCCCTCAGTTTTATTATGAGCTAAATGTAGCATACAAGAAATGCAGTGTGAGTGTTTTAAACCAAAATCAAAGTGTGATGTTCGATGTTACAAATAATGAATAGGAAGGAGGGTGCTCTTTCACTAAATGCAAAAATCAAGAAGAATGATTCTTTTTAAACACACCAAAATAAATGTTTCATTTAGAGAAATTAGAAAGAAAAAGAGGATTACTAGAGAAGAAGATTTAGTGAATAACGATTTAGAAAGGAAACACACAAGATGCAACCTATATGAAAAGAAAGGGAACCCACAAACGAGGGTCCCATTGGGCATGCCAAAAATTTTCACTTTTTTCTTTACGTTTTGAATATGATGAAACAAATAATGTTATGGGCGAAAGGAGGAATACCTGTTGCGATGGTTGGTTTGAAGGTTGCGTGTTCTGACTTCTTGATCCGATGTTGACTGTGAGAGCTTCCTTTTAGCTAGGAAGAATTACCTGAAATAGAAAACAAGACCAAAAAGAAGAGTTAAATAATATATGACAGTGGACTTTGCTGAGTGTGCTAGATCCGGGAAGTGTGATACTTCCTAGATGGTTGTCAATCCACTATTTAATACAACTTAATGCAAGAAATAACGTAAATAAACAAAGTCCTATTGTAGTTGATATGATTTAGGTATCTCATTCAAATACAATAAGAAAAATAATATAACAGGCTAGGTTATGATCAGATCGGAGGTAGGGTAAGGGGTCAAAGTCTTGGAATAGGTCAGTTTCAGGTTATGGGTCACTTAGGTTGCTTGGATAAAGATTCTTAGGTTTTTTTATTGATAGGGTGGCCAAATACGAGATCGGTGTCAATCGGGTAAGACCGATCATGGTTTAGGAAGAAATGGCGATGGTTATGGGTAATCGACGCGTCGGTAAAGGTAGATTGACAAAAAAATCAATAAGATCTGGTTGTGGGGTTTGAGCTAAGGTTAGACATAGATGACAGAGGGAATAACGAGGTATGTGGGGATGTAGGAACACTCGAGAGATATGTAGAAGTCAGGTATAGGTGGTTTTATGGTGTGGGTGGAGAAATGGTTGAGTTTATAGAAAGAGGAATAGTGGGGGAATGGGAATACTAATATAAAATGATAACAGAGATGACAAAACCTTTAAAACAGAACAAGGATGAAATAACACAAGTGATAAATGCACTTACTGATGTTGTAGGTCCAATGGCTGGGTGGTGGTGATGATTGATGGTGGGATGGAGCTTGGTGCTGCGGTGGTACTTCTGGAATGCTACCATGAGAGCGATACCTCTGGATCTGTCTTGATGTTGGCTATGGTTGCTTGGATGTGTGAAAGAGCTTTGGTTCTTGCTTGCATGTATATATCCTTTTGCTCCAAAATTTGATAATGTGGCCAACCTCTCAAACAAGGTTACCAAAGTGAATAAATGGTAACCAACGACGGTTCTGGTTGATCATGGCGGTTTCGGGATGACCGGCGTCGGTTAAGGTGGGATTCCCTAGGTTTACTAAAAATGATAGATATTAAAATCATTTGGGCCATGTCATCATTTTTGTGGATCAAAATGGATGTTATCTTTTTAATGATCGAGAATTTGGTTATAGGGATAATAGGCATTGATTTTTAGGGTTGAACTAAGTCTTAGTTAGTTATGGTGAGTAGATAGATACTAAAAATAGGTTTATAATGAGGTGTCTAGGTGAGGTGGAAATTGGGTTAGTTAAGATAATTAAATAATGAATAAAGTGAGGATGAGTATTAATTTAATTAAAGAGATTAAATTTATATTAATGTGTGATGAAAGGGTCATGGTTAGGTAAAAGTTTTTATGTTGGTTATTCGAAAGGGGACAAAGGGGAGTGTGACCTGATTTTGGTGTCTACTGAATAGGTAAGATTATAGATGAGGAAGGGGAGATACTAATACCCATGGGTGTAGTAAATGAAGTAATGGTAGGTGTAGGCTATGATGTTAACTCTTGGATTAGAGTGTTGATTGTGTGGGCATTGAGTGCCTAGGATGTAGGAGGAGTAGTTTTATTATTTGGTGGATGGTTGGGAAAAGGTTGTTTGAAGACATCGAGAGGATGATTAAGAGGTGCATTGGGGTTATCTAATTAACGATCACCATGGTTTATGAACTATTGTACAAGACCTTTAAAAGTGTAGCATTTTTCAATGTTGTGACAACGAACTTGGTGATATTTACAATAGTGGTCCTCATGATACCATGCATTTTTGGGTCATGATTCATCAAGAGGTCAGATATGGGGAAGTTAGATGAGATGCAAAACCATAAATTTCTCAAAAATATAACTATAGGATTCCTTGAGAGGGGTATATTTGGGGGTTGGTCTAGGAGACCTTTGAGGAGGCTTATTGTGGGATGTGGATGCAGAAGAAGATTTTACTACGATAGAATTAGTCGTGTTTTAATATTTTTCACCATGGGTAGATGAACTAGTGAATTTTTGTTTTGGTTTGTTGGATCGGAGTTTGACATGGCCTTGCAAAAGGACATGGGGTTCAAATTTACGAGCCATGGTGAATGTCTCTTCAAAATTTTGGAAGGCATTGATCTAAAGAGGAGGAAATATGCTTCACACAAGACCGTGAAAAGAGTTTTATTAGTTAGGTATGTGGAAGGGAGAAAGATAATTGATTAATTATGCCACTCCATCTAGCGACGAAATATGTGATAGATTCGTCATCAAATTTTCTAATGGCATAGAGATCTGTAATGGTTATTTTAAATGCAATGTTAATAGAAAATTTCTCTAGGAATAGTTTCACGATTTGAGTGAAAGAGAATAAATAATGTTGAGGAATATAGTTATACCATTCCAAAGCGGGGCCAGCCATCGACATAGGAAAGGTATGGAGCATAATATCATGGTCGTAAGCAATAAGGTAACATGCATTCCTAAAGGCACGCATATGCAATTGTGGGTCTTCGTTACTATTAAAATTGGAAAATTTGGGGATTTCCCAGTGTGACGGATAGGGTTTTACTAGAACTGATGGATTTGTGGGATCATTGCAAATATTTTCGTAAGAGAAGGTGGTTTTAGAACCTAAAGTAGTGGCTTCAAGATTATCCATTCTACTTAGAAAAGTGTGAAGAGGGTTAGTAGATGTGGGAGGATTGAGATTGATGGATGAGATTGTGGGATATATGAGGTAGATGGGTGAGGTTTTCTATGAGATGAATATTGTTGTGTATGTCTTCACAAACAATGCACATTAGAGATTATTTAGTCCCGGTTTCATACTACTATTTAAAAGGTTCTTGAGTGAAGAGAGTACTAACTAACCCCCATATTTTGGCAATATTCTCTTATTTTTATTTCATCATTCCTAACCTTTAACACCCACAGGCCCAGTCTGTTTCAGTCATCTTCCTTCATTTTATCCTTGATTGGGGTGCCCAATCTAGTACTGGGGCACCCATGGGTGCCCTGGTCATACCGGTGGTGCCTCGATCCTTTTCACACTTTCCCACCACTTTTTGGGATCTTTCTAGTTGTTTGAGATCTTTATCTTTTTGGTGGTCATATATTTTGGGGTTTAATTATGAAATTAGATCAAGAGAACCCTATAAATATAAATTTATGAGACCATAATGAGGGACCAAACACTAGTCACTACTATCATCCACCTAGAGTTGCATCCATTTGGAAATCATTTGTATCTATTATCAAACTGCATAGGGGGAGAGATCTTATTCTATTCCATGCACACATTCAATTACATTTTCTAAATCTAGTTATTTCTCTCTACTTCATAAAGTACAAGTAGAACAAGAGCACCTAGGGCACATTATGCACACACGCAAACACACCATAACTAAATTTGAAATGTAGTGCAATGCTCAATTAGTAAGCCCATTGTTGTGAAAGATGAGATCATTCTGACCCATTCATTTGAATTTTTATTTTTTAAGGTTTTGATGCTTGGATTTTTATTTTCTTCATTGTAGGATTTTTGGAAAATCCATCGATCTTGGTGTGACTTCAAAGCGAAAAAAGTGAATATTTATAACACTCTTCTGACCCACAAAAATTCCGATCGTGAAAACCTACGATGAATATAGAGCCTAGATCAAGACTAGAGCTCCAGCAGGTGCCCTAGTCCCTTTCATGGGCACTCTTATCCCCCCTTATTTGACAATCAAATAATTTTCTGAGCACGGTTACGACAGTTTGTACTTCCATTTTACCAAGTTTCCATCTTGGCATACCCTCGACATCATTGTGAACCAGCTAAGTATTTTATTTCCTTTATTTTACAATTAGGGTTTCATACTTTTGTGCTTAGTTTTCTTGGATACACATTGTACTTAATTGTTCATTTACTTACTGCTACAATAACATCATATTAGTCTAGAATATTCATATTTTAGTTAATCATTTTGGTGAACCTATACTCGATCTTCATGCTTATGATCCTCATTTTTCCTCTATCATGGGTCAAGTTTCTTTATCTAATTTACTTAAGTGATATACCCATTGCCAAGTTGTTTTACAAAAATCTCTAGACACCAGCTATCTTGATGACAATACACCACCACACAAAATAAGTCCTCTATTAGATCGTTTATTTTACGACCCTAGTCCTAGTGTTCCTTAATCTAATCAACCCATATTAGAATCCATTCAAGATCTACATGCATTATTCAAAGATAAATTTAAGGCCATGGAATCTGAAATCACATCTCTCAAATCTAAAAATCAATAGCTTAAGGATGCTTCTCAAGCACATGTTTATTATCCTTCTACATATCATGTTATGTCTACTACATGTTCTCATATTAGTGAGCCTCAAGTCAAACCATTACCCAATCCTCTCATATTGGATATCAATTCTAAGAAACATGACATTCTCAATCATCTCCTTATTCATCATTTGATCACACACTACCACCTACTAATTACTATCCTCCTTATCGATTACAAAAATATCACGGTCATCCATATTGTAATTATCATTGAACCAATGGACATAATGACAATGATTTGCCACACTTTTCAACAAAGAATAACATATATTGAGTGTCAAGGATTTATTTAATTTATTTGGCAACATTCTATTGTGTCTCAATCTACAAATGCTACATCCACATGGGCTCCTAAATCTACTTTTTCTTTGGTTAGTCACGAGACTCCTAAGAAACCACCTACGAAATCACCAAGTCAACATAATAAACCACCTATAAAAATTAGTTCATAACCTCCTCCTACTAAGTCGTCTATTGTATTACCAAGTATACCTAAGAAAAATCCTTTAAAACTCAGTGCAACTTGGCATCCTCTCAACTATAAGCTTCAACCTATTACTTTCGTCAAAGAAAATAATCCTCTTAGTAGTATTCATGACACATTGCAAATTCCACCACAATCACATGGTCCTCATGTTACTTTTTCCGACCATGCTTCCACTTCTAAAAACAAACTTGGTCTTTGGTAGGTGAATCTTTTCACTCTACCCTTCTAATGACACACTCATATTCTTATAGTTCTTAAATGATTGTTGAGGGGTCTATTACGATAAAGAACCTCATTTCACCTTACATTAAAATATCTATCTATTACATAACCACTCATACTACATCCATCTATCGCTTGTCACACATACCATAGAATTTCTCATTATTTATCCCATTAATCAATCAATATTACACTCTCTATGATATTTCACCACCTTCATATATATCACTCCTTTATTGGTTTTCTAACATCATCATACACTTGGGGTCATAGCATCCAACACATCCCCCTATCATGTTAGCATTAGCGCATCTCTCCTCTTTGCATTATCATCCCTCATCTTACACACTTTGGAGGCATAGTACTTAACATTCCCCCATTATAGCATACTTACATAATACTACATCACACTCTTAGCATTTACGCATACATCATCATAGCATCTACTCATATCTCATCTTTGCATTCTCATACATCAATTTTCTAATATACACATACTCATTACACATTTTAGCGTCATCATTACCCGATGAAACACTCTTGTGCTTTGGTTCACAATTGACTGTTGAGGATTACTACAAATGAACCCCACACACTGCAGTATAGCCATTACACATTATGTTTCACCACACATCTCGCGCTATACATCTTACATCATACATCCTACATTTAGACTACACCATTTAGATCATTGCACATTTCCATATCATAGATACTTTATACATCATATTAGTATTTATCATACATGTTTCATGTTTGCATCTAACATTCCACACTACTAATCATGAATACTACTTATCTATCTACATTGCATCTTATACATCGTACATTACATATTGTATTCATCGTATGGTCATCTATTATCATAGTCTTTCTACTTTCTGCACTCACTACCCTATGACGCACTTTAGTTCCTCGGTCCATACTCGACTGCCAAGGGTTTACATATCAAATGGACCTTACATTCATCAAACGTTCATCATTCGACCTCTCATCATGCAACATTTCTCAGATAATGACATACACTATAGGTTAAATGGTCACCTACTCTATCATCTGGTAGTGGTATACACTCTAGGTTACATCACCACCCCCTTTTATTCACCTTTTAGTGGTATACGCTTTACTCTACATCAACACTCCCTTTTATTCATCATGTAGTGATATATGCTTAGGGATAAATCATCACTCATACATTCATTTTGTCATGATATATGCTTCAGCTATAGGGTTTACACACATATCTTCTACATATCGCATATCATCATCACTACACATACATACTCATCACAATGCGCTAGACACAACACACACTATTCGACCATTTCCCGATGATGAACTCTTGTTTATGGTTCATTCTTGACTGCTAAGGGGGAAAAAATGAACCTCACTGCATAAATTTCTAATCACTCGGGGGCACATGGCTCCTATCACTCCATTTTACATTCCATTCCATCCATCCACAACATACTGCATATTATGGTTATTTTTACTCTTGCTTACTTTTCTTGTTCATGGTTGCTTTATTACACATTCTAGTTAGATTACTTGTATGGCATTTATCTATATCATCCATAAATGCGTGTTCACATATTTTTCTAGATTTGATCACAGATATAGGTCTCTTACACACAACATGGATGTTCACCTTCTACCCTTCCTACACTGGTCACTAGGGGCATCCACATTCATCTCTAACATGTGTTATTGCTTCATTTTGTACTTAACACTTTACATTCCTTGGTTATAAATTCTCTTGACATACTAGTTACCTTTGTAACATGCTAATGGGTGCTTCATGTGTAGCATTTGTTATGCAGGGATATTTTCTTCCATACTTGTTCGTTACATTACTTGTCTAATGTTTGCTCTTGTTTGTGATCCTTGCCCTATGTTTGGTGTGCACACTTATTTTTGTATGTGTCCATTATGGCCTTACGTGTCTTGCAACATTGTGAATGATGTCCCATGTTTTCACCCCACTTTGTGTGGCTTACTTGTCTTCTTGCATGTTTGCATTACTTTTCTAAGTAGCTTACACATGTTTTGCGTAAATTATACATTATTTTCTATATCCATATTTTTTCGTACTAACACTTGTTTTGACTAGCCTCTTGTTTGTGCATGCCTTGGTTTCTACCAAGTGCATTCCCTTTCCCCTACAAGGCACAATTTAAGATTTCACATTGTTGGTCCTCTTTTGGGGTTGCATTATCTTATCAGCAAATTCACCTGTGCCCCCAAAGAGGGGGCATCATTTGGGGTTTTACATACTAACACAATGCATTTACACTTGGTTGGTTCGGTGCACATTCTTTAGACAGGATTTGTTTTATTTTTATTGGGAAACCATTAGAATTTTGGGTTACATACATTGAGTGGGTTTAGACCAGTCTACAAACCTCATAAACAATGGATTTTACATGACATGGTTTCCTTAGCATTATTGGGAAGCGATTCTGAAGCTTAGAGGTTATAGTTGGTGTGTCTCCTAAACTACTTCGTCCATTGGCATCGATCACCCAAAAAATAGGACGTACATAGATCTCTTCACACACATTCAGGGAAGTAGTTATAAGAAGGATAATAATGTATCTTTCTCCCTACACTTCTTTGGATAGGGTGGCATGAGATCACCCAAAAACTCACGGTATAGGATGTCCTTCTATACTCTCTTTTTCAACATGGATCAAGTGCACATGTTCCATTTACACTCTTTATGTTGTGTATTTACGTTTACATACATATGAATGTGTCTTTTACATTAAATTTTTAAACATACATACATACATATTTGACTACTTGACCGTTTTCTCTCTTGCAGTCCGGTCGTATGAGAAACAAGCGGTCAAAAGGGGGTAATAACAACAAAAAAATAACATCAACAACAAATACAATGTCAACAACAACACTTCACGACAACACAAACCATACTAACCATGCGGGTACATCACATACATCAAGAACTACACATGCATTTCGCCCTAGGTTCACTTTGCATCACTTTTTGTACTTTTTCATCTTTAATTTCCATGCTTCATCATCTTTTTTTCATTCCACATTTTCTCTAGTTCTTCAACATTTTATACTACAATCTTCATGGACATCGGTTCACATCTCTATCTAATTTATGTTACCGATATTTCCTCTCACCAACATAAAGTGGGGGTAAATGTAGTCATAAAATAATGCACATTAGACATTATTTAGTCCTAATCTCATACTACTATTTAGAAGGTTCTTGAGTGAAGAAAGTACTAATTAACCCCCATCTTTTGGCCATCTTCTCTTATTTTATTTTTTCATTCCCGACCTTTTACACCCACATGCCCATCTATTTAGGTCATCTCACATTATTTTAGCCTTGATCGGGGCACTCATGGGTGCCCTAGTCCCACATGGGGCACCCTAATCCTTTTCACACTTTCCTGCCACTTTTTGGGCTCTTTCTAGATGTTTGAGATCTTTATCTTTTTGTTGGTTGGCCATTTCGGGATTAATTATGAAATTAGATCAAGAGAACCCTATAAACATAAAGTTATGGGACCATAATGAGGGACCAAGTACTAGTCATTACTATCATCCACCTAGAGTTGCATCCATTTGGAGATCATTTGTATCCGTTAGCTCCATCACAAGGAAAAGGCTAGTTGATTTGTATCACACTGCATAGGGGGAGGGATTCTATTCTATTCCATGCACACATATAATTACATTTTCTACATATAGTTATTGCTCATTACTTCACAAAGTGAGACTGGCACAAGAGAATCTAGGGCACATTATGCACACATACACTAGAACTACATTTGGGTCTGAAACGTATTGTAGCATTCAGTTAGTAAGCCCACTGTTGTAGAAGTTGAGGTCAGTCCAACCCATTCATGTGAATTTTTCTTTTTTTTTTTTGTTTTGATGCTTGGATTTGATTTTTATTCATTGTATGGTTTTTGGCGAATCCATCGATCTTTGTGTGATTTCAGAGTGAAAAAAGTGATTATTTTCAACACTCTTCCGACCCAGAAAAATTTAGATCTTGAAAACTTGTGAGGACTACACATCCCAGATCAAGATTGGGGTCTTTAATGGACACCTAGTCCCTTCATGTGCGAGATTTTGTCTCGCCTTATCCAAAATTCACATAATTTTATGAGCACGGTTATGACATTCTATACTTCCATTTTACTAGGTTTCTATTTTGGCATACCCTTGGCATCATTGTGAACAAGCTATACTTTTATGCTTAGTTTGCTTGGATACACATTGCACTTAATTGTTCATTTACTTACTATTACAATAGTATCAAATTAGTCTAGAATATTCATATTTTAGTTAATCGGTGGATAAGTAGGTGTTTGAGGGGGTGATTGATAAGGGGGAAGATTGTTGAAGGGCTAAGATTGAATGGGTTGGGAAAGATGGGCTTGTTGAGATGTAGGGATGTAATTATATGGATAAGGTTGTATTTGTTATTGTTGAGAGACATGGATGTTAGACAGACCTTGCATGTGGTGAGAGGAGATATAAGTATGGGGTGGTTGAGATGCTTGAGTAGATTGATTAGGGAAGATGTAGCGAAAGGCACTTTGAAGGGGAGGTTAGTGAGTTTGGATAAAATCTAAAGGATGCGGTTTTGAGGTGATGAAATTTGTGTGGACATGGGATGTAGATATGGGGACCAAAGCTTGATCATGTTGTTCAGGTGGTGGAAGGATTAAACATGACTCTTGCATTGTTTGGGCAGGTGTGGTAATGACAACATTGGATGAGGAAGTGATGGGGATGGAAGTAGTGGGTGTGTGTTGGTACGAAGAAGATTGGAAGGAATGGGGCCACCAGTTGAGTGGATTGGTGAGTTTTGGGAATTATAGAGGAATATTGGTGGATCTAATTTCATGTTGCACTATGGCAAGCTCATTCATGGCTCTAGGGAAGAACACAATGAACTGCGATTTGAGGACTTGGGTGGATTTAGGGTGAGAGTGATAAGCATAAATTATTTGAAGAGGGGGTATGGCGATGGGGAGATTGGTAGATTTACAAAGAAGGTAGTCATGAAGATCAACTAGGTTGGTATAAAGGAGTGCTTGGAATTCCATGCATCTAAGAGGGATGGTAAGAGACCGAAAGGTCTCTAAAGAAATGACAGATGGGGTGTAACAAGTCTATAAGGAACAAAAAACAAAGGGGTTAGTCTGAACATGGGGTTGTTTATGATGGCTTTGGACTCACAGAGAGAGGAGGGTGTAAACCGTATGCTAGGTTACTGTAGAGGAAGTGACCAAGGGAGTGGAAGAGATAATAGAAAGGGCTGAATTTCTTTTGGAAGAAAGTTGAAAGTAGGAATGTTATTGGATGACAAGGTTTGTTCCATTTTTCTTACTTAAGAACATGTAATAATAGGCATGAAACAATAAAATAAGAAACTATGTTGATTGTGTAGTCACAAAATCATGCACATTAGACATTATTTAGCTTGGTTTTCATACTACTATTTAGAAGGTTCTTGAGTGAATAAAGTAGTAATTAATCCAACCTTTTGGCCATCTTATTTTATCTTTCATTTCTTTATTCCCGCGAGGCAATAACTATACATTTCACCTCAAAGAAATAATTTGTTTCCAATTTCACTGTTTTGTCTAAAATATAGCATTTACATCATATTTTTTAAAAACATAAAATCCTTAATATTGTTTTTTTCTAAATTTTGAGAAAGAAAAATGTAAGGACAAATGTAGAGAAGGCCAACATGAATGAAACTTTCCCCACAAAAAGTTGGGAGGAAAAATTCACACTACATAACATAATGTACATTGAATTGGAAATATTTGTATTATAATTTTTGTTAAATGTGTTTTTCTTTTTAAAAATCAATTCAAAATACAGATGAAGAAGGTATTTCACACAAAATTGAACATATATACAATAAGATTTTAATGCCAAGTAGTAAGAAGAAGATATGCAACTAACCAAAATAAATAACATTTACACCTAAATGAGATGGTATGATACATGCATAACATTTACATCCAACAATGAAGAATTGCGAGGATTGAACACCTTCAACAAGTGAAGTTTGTAAGAAACAAACGGTGAGAGATTAACAAATGAAACAACTGCACTTAATGTTAGAACATCTCGAACAACCGAAACAAAACAACCAACACAATAGTAAAGGCAAAAATTCTCACAAAATATATTGACTAACTTAACAATATTTTATTTTAAATGTAGTTGTATCTACACAATCTTAATGCCAAAATTGATGATGTGTAACACTATACAACTAATAAGTAAGCAGAAATAATAAATACACTTGCATAGAAATGAATTTGCAGTTTATGGAGGAATAACAGAGAGGATGAAATTTGAATGGAGAGACTTTTGTTCTTATGTTAGGTTAGTTAATTGGACTGCCATCGAAGAAATTATATTGGTGGAAACCAAACTTACATTCTATTTATTTCGATAAGAGAAATCTTTATAATATCAAAACTACAAATTTCAATGCGAGAAATGTGTATAATATAAAAACTTCAAAGATAGTATTATATTTTACCACGACATAATTTTTTTATAAATAATAGTCTACTATTATTCATAGTATATTGATATATGTTCCGATTAAGAATATTATGTATAATAATATTATATATAACTAATCAGAAAATAAAACCTTCTTCAGTCATCAGCTCGAGAGTGGAAACGAATTGGAAAGCCTTTTGCCATGGAAGGAAGAGGAAAGTGAATGGCATGATTAAGTTCCAGCGCCTCCCATCTGCGATTTCCATTTGTATATTTAAACCAAAACCAATTTTAGTTTTTGAATCGAAGAAAAGGACCCTAACAAAGAGAAATGCCTTTGGGAAAGATAATCTCACCTGAATTTAGTGACAAAATTGTGAAGAAAGAGAGCAATTTCAAATCTGGCCAAATGAAGTCCTGGACAGAGCCTGCCACCTCTTCCAAATGGCATGTAACATGGTTCATCCAATATTTCCTGCATTAAATTCAAGCTCTAATCAATAATTAGCATTATATGTATCATTTATTTATTTACTTATAAACATTGTTCCTTGCCATACTTGTCCCTTAGTCTGCCAACGCCAAGGGAGGAATTTGTCAGCTTCATAATGGTATTTTTCATCCACATGAGTGGCACTCAAGAAAGCATACACTGTCCATCCTTTGGGGATAACAAAATCTGCCTTGCAATACATTAAATTTGTATTAGATTTTCCAGTCTAGTGTGGGTGATAAATTTTTAATGAGGTCCAGCATCAAATCCTCAACACAACCTTTCACTTTAATATCTTGTTTGGCTTCCCTGAAAAGAACCACGGTTGCACTAGACAAACGAAGTGTTTCATTTATTACCTGCCATTGCCAAAGACAGACCAAAATCATTAGCTCTTCAAATTTCATGACCAGAACTACATTAAGGATGGATATGTACTCACACAATGAACGAATTTCATTGACTGGTAATCATTCCACGTCAGCTTTTCATTGCCTTTTCCTTTGGCCTTCAGCAGAGCGTCATGCTCAGCCTACGTTATCCATATTCATTTAACTTATATGCATCAGTGTTCGTTCAAACTTAATTTTGCTCTTAATCTTAGAGAGATGAGCTTATCTAACACTCACAAACATGGTGAAATCTAGGCCACCTTATAGAACCTAATTTATGAAATGAATGTAATTTATCTTCTTTTGTTCAAAATATAAATATATATAGTGTAATGTCTATTTTAGAATTATAGAAAAGCACTCACCCTCAACTCCTCCAGTGCTCGTGGATTCTCAGTAAGATACTTCACAGCAAACGCCATGGCCATTGATGAAGTTTCCACACCGGCAAACACAAAAAGATTATTGTATCTGCAATAATCTCATCCGAAAATGTGCCCTCCCTCAAAAGTTTGGTGAACAAGTCATTGCGGACCACCTCTGGATGCTGTCTCCTCTCATTTATACACTCGTGAATTCCCCTGGCCTGCATTCGACAGATTTCATGGTTTGAAGACATCTCCAAATGAAGTGACGTAGAAGAAAAAATATTAAAAACTCTTAACGATACTAAACAAGAAATAATTAGTATATTATTTGGTGGCAAGCGCACCTGAATTCCTCTGGCATAAGTGGTTCCAGGGATATTGAGGGGCAAAGAGAAGACAGCTCCTACGAAATCGTCGAAAGCTTTATAAACATCTTTCATTTCTTCTGCTGGAGGTAAGTCCAGCAATTTTTTCGCCATCAAGTTCAGAACAATCTGCCAGTAACAGATTCACAATTGAAGCCAAATCTGAGCTAAAATGAAAACTACCACATTATATATAAAAAATTATATAAATAGTTGCAGAAGGGATAGAAATCTTATTGATCAAATGCAGTACAATACTTGCCTGATTGCACTTGTGTTGAATAGGGATGTCTCCTTGCTCCTCCCATTTCCTCATTCCGGCAAGGAAGATGTCTTGTATGTCGTCCATGAAGTCAGAGCTGAGCCTCTCATGCTTCAACAAATTGACAGCAGTTCCATGGAGCTTTCTTTGAAGTTCCCCCTGTACCGCCGACAAATCATATTTGCCGATAAGATGTCTGAAAGACGCCAGATATTTGGCTTCGAACAGCCTAATTCCCTCATTTTGCATCCACAGACACAACTGCACGCGCTCTTCCAAAAGAGAAAAAATTACATTACACCTTACATTACAGCGTAACATTACTATCAGCGTAACATTACACCTCCTCTTAATGGAAATGCTAATTATTATATGCATCTAATTACGAAGAGAAAAAATGAGTCATTCAAAAACATTGATATTACCTAAGCTCATGTTCATCAAAGAACTTTCGCCGAGACGATTTAACATCTAGAAGAAAACAGATAGTCTCTCCAATAAATGGCAATCCAGGTGATCCAGGAGGGAGTTTGGGTTTAATGGCAGATCCATCCCCTTGTCCATCCTTACCCCGTCTTAATAACAGTAAAATTACACAAGTAAACAGTCCGAAAAACCATAAGTACCAATTGGAATCGACAATACTATGTATTAGCTGCTCCATTTTAACTCCTTACAGCTTGGAATACTTACTACGTATAGGGAAATATATCTGCAATAAATAGTCTGTGATGCCGTGTTTGCTTTGAATTGTATGTGATGCCGTGTTTGCTTTGAATTGTCAGCCACATGGTTTGACGTTCAATTCGACTGTAACATTTTATTTTTTATTTTTTAAGATTTTAAATCATGAATTAGATGTCGTGTTTGCCTTGAATTGGCAGCCACAAATTGCTTTCAATTTTTAAATTTTGGTCTTCAGAGTGAACCTTCTATCAATCACGCCCACCTTGCTGTTGTTTGAGCCTATTCCATTTTTGGCTGCTGGACCGAATAATGTTGCTGTGAACAGTAACATGGAATGCGGATCTTATGGGAGCTGGGATTCAAAGGAGACTTTGACATTTGGAAATGTTACTATTCCATGATGAAAAGTACTATAAATATTTTATATTCATGAAGAGAATAAAATAAGTACATATTTTTATGTTAGTGTTCTATTTTATATTCTCTTCATGAATATAAAATATTTATAGTGCTTTTCATCATGGAATAATAACATTTCCAAATAATTAATGTCAAGTCTTTTTGGATCCTAGCTCCAATAAGATCTCCATTCCATATTTTTTTTTATTATAGGAAAATAGTTTTTCTGAAAGGGACTATACCCTTGAACAATAGTGGCTCAGAAGCCGGATGTGTCAATATGAGTAAAACAACATAAGATCCAAAACACCAGCATCAAAACCCGCAACACGCAGCGTTTAAACAACAACTAAGCAAAAACAACGTAGATGAAGACAGATACATCCCAATTAAGTTCATCGACGTGCACTCCCCCACGGAAACCACGATATGATTTTCTACTTACAGTGCACCAATCCGCATTGTTTCCGTCATCCACATCTAAAACCACTTCAAGATTACCATTTAATTTGGGTGAATCAAAATTTGAATTCCGCTCCTCCACAGTTAAAGATGCATTCATTTCACCTGAACCAACCTTCGTCCTTTTGCCACTATTCGCATTAGCTTTTTAAAATCACGCGGTTATTATCTCCATTCCATATTACTTGTTCTATGATTATTCGGTTTAATACTTAAAAATGAAAAAAGTTTAATTTGGGCTAGTTTTTCTAAATATTGGACATTTGAACACCTTTTTCATGATGAAAAGTATCATAAATATTTTATATTTTATACAATGATTAAATTTGAATGGATCTCCATATTTTAATATGAAGGGTTTGGTTAAGCTTGACTCTTTGTGAGTGGCGGGTTAAATAATTGGTTACCTTTCAAAATAGTAATATCTTGCTAAAATATATATAATAATATATTATCACAATTTAAAAATTGCAAAGATACGAAACAATAGTAGTTTATTTACTTAATTGGCTAGTTATTTGACCGGACCAACTTTCCTAACTACTAAAATTTTCTCTGTCTTCCATGAATTTTTCATTCAATTTATTAAAATATGTAAAGTTAAACTAGAGGTGGCAAGGATAAAACATTTTGACTATAAAGATCTAAAACCTAGCCTTAATCGTTATTTTAGAAAACTTGTATGTTGACTACATAGCTTTATTATTTTGTCTCAGTTCCACATTATTGATTATCCATGAAATTTTATAGCATTTTGTCTAGAAATTGTGAAAAAATCTTGAAATGTGTGCCAAGAAACTCCACCAAACCTAAGCATGCTAACATATATTCGTGGAACAATTTTCTTTAAGTTGATAATAAACAAAAAACCTTGTAACAAATTTCTAAGTTGACTGTAGAAAAAATGAATTTTCAGCATGAGAGAAGAACCTTAGGCTCTCTGGCTTAGGTACTCATAGCGCCAAATATTTTAAATCATTTCATGCTTAGTAAAGTTGGCTCAACCAATAGAAACATTTATATGGAAGAGACAATGAGACATCTCTAATTTAAAGATTATTTTTATAAAACTAACCTAAACCTTCCTAAGGTAAGAAATACAAATTTTATCTAGTAAAATATATTATCATACTTGAAATATTATAGAGAAAAGAAGAAATAACAGTTTATTATTGAGAAACAAAACATGGCATGTATGTGGTGCTAACATGTAAATAAACATGTAATTAAACAAATTATACATTACACAGTTCCAAAATTTAAAAATGCTAGACAAAAAACTACCTCAATTTTTTAATCAACTAATGTTGTGGCCAATGCATTTACATTGATAACATTTTGAGAAAAGAAAACCACTAAGACTTGATTTCACATGATCTCTTGTAGATAAAAATGTTTACCTCTACTTCCTACTTGCTCATGAACAAGGATTGCAATACAATAATGAATTGTTTACAAATAAGTGATAATTAATAGACCAATATGTAAAATAAATAAGGGTATTGATTATTAAATTCTTGGATTCCAAACATGATATACTACTAGAAAAAGCAAAAAAAGAATATTTCTAGTTTGAAAATATAGAAATTAAACTAATTACTTATTGGGTAGTGATTTAGCATTTTTTGAGCAATTTTGTGCATGATTTGTGTGAAATGAATGATTTATTTTTAATATAGAAATAGAAAGTAAGCAAGCACAAATGATGTTACTGAAAATTATTAGTTAATAACTTGTTTGTTCAAATGAAATTCAACATTTCTTAAAATTAACTTTTTCCTTATTGTCGTTTTCATTTTCATTGTCATCAATGCCATTGTTGTCATTATCATAGTCATCATGGTTGTGGTGATCTTCATCTTCATCATCATCATACCATCATTGTCGTTGTTGTCTTTTTCATCATCATCATCATCCTCTTCATACTCGTCTTCGTCTTCATCTCATTGTAATAATTGTCGTCATCATCATCATCCTTTTTGTTGTCCTTGTTATCATTCATCGAATGTCATCGATATTATTATCAATGTTACTATTTATACAATTATTAATATCAATATTGTTATTAGATGTTTGTTAATATTAATTGTAATATAATCATCACCATTGTCATCGTTACCTTTATTGTGATTGTCATCTTCGTTGTCATGGTCATTGTCATCATCATTTCCATCGTCATCGTCATCGTCATACATGTTTAGGGTTTACAAGTCGGGATTTTTACAAGTTTTTGTGTTGTTCAACATGAGTGCTACTATTGATAATGTCAAGTCAATTTGTCAGGGGTACAATGATTTTTAAAGGTTTGACATTATCATTTAGTATTTATGGGCCACGACTTCATGTTCTCATTGATTGCGTTGAATGTTTATTGTTAAGGTGTTATATTTTTATTTTTGGTGTAGTCATCGTGTTAGTCATCTTTGAAGGGTTGTGTGAACCATTCAATATCGACAATATATGTTTCTTGTTTATAATTTGTGATATGGTGTTTAGGGATTTTATGTTTTGTGTCCATTGTTAAAAAGTCATGATGACATATCCGGTGTTTATGTAAATGTTCATCCTTAAAAACAAATGTAACATCAAGAAGACATGGTTTAAATGAAAAATTGTCAATATATCTATTGAATCATGTGATCAAACAAATTTTTTTGTTCTTAATTAATTTTGAATAGAGATTAAATAATTATTTATTGTATTTATCAAAAATTTCACTTTATCTAATTCTACTTAAAATAAATAAAATTATTTGTATTTATTTTTACTTCATTTCCTTCACTTAAAATATTATATCTCTTCATCATATATCCTCATAAATGGTAGGTCTAAAATTCTATACAATTCAACATATCTAGGAATTAAAAATTGACAAGGAAATCGAAATGGATCCTTCACTTCAACCCTCCTTAAAAACAATTAAATAGTACTCAATGCACAAGTCATCTTATACACACTTACATAGTGGAAATTGGCCCTAAATAACTCCCTTTATTTTAAAAATATGGAAGAAAACAGACACCTCTATTGTTCGAGATGCTATAGTCGTAAATTCTCATAGGTTAACGCATTATGTTAGAACGTAATAAATGATGCATTATGTTACAACGCAACAAGGGAATTGCAACCAAAAGAGAAATATGTCGAGTGTATTGAGCTTGTCTTTAGCGATATTATAATATTTTGAGTTGGAGAGGAATTTTGTGTAGGATTCCAATAAATCTATTAAGTTATCCTCTTAACAATTTACCATTTTACTATGTACAAGAGCATCATGATTCACCTCAATTATAAAATGGAGTTGTTTATTGTATTTATATACATTTCAAATGAAGAAAGCCAAATTATTTTTATAATTGTATACATTTAATTGATATTATTATTAAATCATCCTTAAACTTTATAGTAGTTGTTTAGTTGTTGTTTGGTGGCTGTATTTTTGCAATCTAGTTCATTTTTGGTCTTTTTCTTTGCAGTGGTTTTATTGCAGTTGGGATTTCATGTAATCATTTGAGATGTTAATTTCGTTTTGGTATGTTTCTTTGTAATATCCAAATTTTGAACCTCTTTTGTAATAGGGTATAGTTCGTCCTAAAAACTATTTGCCAATGATTAAAAAAAGCATCCTGACAAAAAAAAACACATATCTATAAAATTTCATAAGACTTTGATGTATTTCCTTATGAGATTTTTTTCTTTTGAAGTCGCGTCCCATGTCAGCCGCCTCCCTTACTAACTCTTTGTATTATCTAATATAAAATGGGTTCCAACAGCAATAATATATCAAAAATGTCTCATCCTTTCAAAAACTATAGTTAAGAAGGGGTTAACTTATTTCAATGATTACGGATGGAGGTTAATGGGTTGCCCATTCATGGGAGTAGGAAAGGAATCAACAATCACCTTGTCATTCACATCTACCAAATCTTATTCGAACATTCTCACAATGTTGTGGAGGAACGGAAGAATCACCATCTGCATGAATTAATTACCAGGCCTGCCTCAAAATGGCACAGGGTCAATCCCCTCAAACCTTGTCGAATCAAATTTCTCTAGATCAGAGAAGTACTTTAGATTCTTACGAGTCGATTTGGTTTCCCTTCTAGCCTTTCGGGATGCTGAAACCACCATAAGAGATGTTTACAATCACCTTCTGCCAGTAACCTTAACATCTGCAGAGCTACAAATAAATAGTACCTGATCTGAGTGTAGAAAACCTCTGAATTCTTATAGTAGTACCATTAAGTTTTTGTAGTAGTTATTATCAAAGGAATTCGGTGTGGCGCCGTCTCAGGGAGACAAATTGCTATCACCATTTCCGCTGGTGCCGGGGCAGTTAGCCTTGCGAGAATTAGCGAATAATGCAATGATGTTCAATTCATTGTACATGTGACTTGTGAAAAGAGAGAATTATGCTTGTCCAATTATATGAGCACCTAATCGAACCCAAAAAAATATTTAAAAATTAGAATACAATATAATTACTTCCTGTAAATTTATTCAGGGGAAGCAGTATTTGTGGTGGTTAATTACTGAGAGTGCAATCATGTCCTTGGCAAAGAGTTCTTGTGCTTGAAATGATGAATGAGTTGAGATCAGCAAGACTTGAAAATGGACTTGGAATATCGCAATTTTCATCGCTCTGTCTTGCAGTCCTTGAGTCTCTCCTTCCCAACCCATGATGCACTTCCCAACTAGCATTTGCATCGACATAATTTCTATGTCATTTTTTTTTCTTATTACCAACAATGTTTTAGCAGAGTATGGAAATGAAGGAATAATCATTACTAGGAAAACAGAATCACGAGTAGCTATTGCCAAAATATTAGCACAGGAAACAACTCCACTGCAAGATTTCTCGATCTGGGTCATGATATTATCTATTACTTCGAAACCTCTGGCTGAGTTTGTGTTGGGTGCTGCATTCTTTTCTGTAGCGATAGTTGAGGTGTCGACCAGCAGAATAGACCCATTGCATCCCTGTAAAATTCAAATTTCTTAACATTAAAAATAGTTTCAATGGGAGTTAAGACTATAAAATACTATATGATTCTCTAAAATATTACGTTAATGAAACAGTCGTGAAAGTGAAGGCGGAGGAGTGATGCATCCATGCGTTTCTCTCTTATAAGTGCTTTCCTCACTATAGCTCTGGCTATAGGCAGTTCCCGAGGACATGACCTGCCATAAAATGTTAGATAAGTTATCTATGCACAATCACAGTGGAAAATACCAGTTTGTATACAAAACCCTGCAAAGAATAACCACTGCAAAGAATAATCGTTCTTGATTTTTCCCTCCCACACATGAGAATAACGGTTGTTGATTTTTTCCTCCTACTCATTCTTTTATAACTAATTTATTTTTTGTTAATTGGTAATTTATCCAATGCGGACATATGCCATAGACTATATGGAAAAGAGTTACAGCACACCTGTCAAACAATCTATGGAAAAGAGTAGCATGTGTTGAGTTATATAGGTCTATCAGCGTAAATATTAAATTATTGTTGGCCTCAACATCACTGCTATGCAACAACACTTCGAGACAAGATATTGATGATGACTTGGAGGGGTGCTTTCAATGGACGTATATGCTATGCTCTACCTTTTCACCGCCTATGTAATGATCTCTTCTCCTCTGTCTACCAGCTCAGATAGGTACAATCAGTTGAAGAAATGTAATCTCAACCTCCCGCATTCAATACTGGCAACTGACAGCTGGAAAATATCTGACAAAGCAGATTTAGACAGAAAGGAAAAATATATACATTGAATGGAATGTGTAGATTTAATTATGGCATTCTCCCTAAATCTGGAAATTAATTTATGTTGTTGTGCAGAGGTATCTAACTTTGACATGCAGCAAATTTAGGAATTAATTTATGATTTTATGTATTATTTTTGGTGTTGCATTTTGAATGTAATAGAGAAGAGAAAAAATAGATAAGTGGGGAAGAAGAAGAAGAAAAGAGCATCGAAGCTCTGCTAAATGTATTTTTCATAAATTTGAATATATAAGCTACTGATTTTTATTGTTGTTGTTTTTTGCATTTTGTGTGTATTCTCCTCCATTTTTGCAAGTGCATTTTGTCTATTTTATTGTTGCAGGTTGTTTTTATTGTTGTTGTTTATTTTCTGAGTATGCAGCGCTCTTCCCCTGCCTCTTCCCTTCATATGTTATCATAGAAAGATGTTTTAGCCATCAATTTTAAGTTATTGTGCTTTCATATCTCTGCAAAGGTTATTGACATCCATTAATGGTGTCCATATCTGGAGCAACTTTGTCTAGTTTGCAGACTCCCCAATTTAATGGAAAAATTATGAATATTGGTCCTTGACCATGAAAGCTCTTTTTAGATCCCAGGATGTTTGGGATATTGTTTAACATGGGTATCAAGAACCCTCAAATATAGGAGCACTCAATGCATTCACATAGGCACAAAAATATATTTTGAAGGAACAAAGGAAGAAGGATGGAAAATCCCTCTTTTACATTCATCAAGCTATGCATGAGAGTATTCTTCCTAGAGTTGCAGCAACAAACCAAGAAAATGATGCATGGGAAACTCTCCAAGTCGCATACCAAGGTAAGGATAAAGTTAAGACAACAAAAATCTAGTTGCTTAGAAATTATTTTGAGAATCTAAGTATGAAAGATTCGATTCTATAGAATCCTTTTTTACACATGTTGTTGGGCTTGTGAATAAAAAAATTGCATGGGTAAACCATAGAAGATCAAACGATAGTTGAAAAACTTCTTATAGTTTTACCTATTAAGTTTGATCCTTTAGTTGTTGTTATAGAAGAAACTAAGGTTTTGAGTTAGATGTCAATAGATGAGTTGCATGCCTCTTTGATAAACCATGAGAATAGGCTAAATAGATCACATACATACATAGAAAATGCATTTTTGTCTCAAGATTCTATAAGCCATGGCAGAGGTAGAGGAGGTAGATTCACTCCTACAGGAAGAGGTAGAAATACAAGTAGAGGACGTAGCAACATCCCCGCAAATCAAGGTGGAAGAGGACACAACCATGATCAGCCACATGGTCATAATCATTCAACCAATTATAGACAAGACAAGTCACATGTTCAGTGTCATTATTGCAAAAATTATGGACACTACGGTTTTGACTATAAGAAGAAACAATATCATCAAGGAAAACTAAATCAGAATCAGCCTGAAAGTTCTACAAAACTTCTATGTTTATTACATATTTTCAGATTGCTGAAGTGATTTCTAAAAATCGTTGGTTGAATGTAATATGGTTCAAGAAATTCTACATGATATTTGGTATTTAGATTCATGTTGCAGCAATCATATGTCTAGAAATCTAGAGTTATTTTCCAGTTTGGATGAGTCAATAAAGAGTAATGCTACTCTTAGTAACAATAATCAAGTGAATGTAATGGGAAAAGGGACTGTTGATATTCTAACCAAAAAGGGGGAACAAAAGGTCATTAATGATGTTTTTTATGTTGTTGGTTTAAAGCATAATTTAATGAGTATTGACAGTTAGTAGAAGAAGGATACAAGGTTTACATTGAAGATAATAAGTGTGTGATTGTGGAAAAGGCTCCTAACACTCAGTTAATTGCAAAAGTGAAGATGTGCAACTACAAAATGTTTCCCTTGAGATTGCGGCCAGGAAAAAAGAGAAAATCTGATTTCTTTATAGCCAAAATAGTAGCTCAGATTGTAGCCAAGTCATATGCCAAGAAAAATCAGGTCTGTGACTCCTATGCCGAGTCTTGTGCCAATGTAAATCAAGTCTACGCTAATGCAAGTGATTCATGCACTAATACAAAGTCTTGCGCTCAAGGAATACAATCAACTTTTTAGTCAATTGTAAAGGATGATCCATGGATTTGGAATCTCGGGTTTGGACATTTAAATTTTGGAGGTTTGAATTTATTGCACAGGAAAAATATAGTTAAAGGTTTTCCATTGATTCAAAAACTAGAAAGAGTATGTGAAGGGTGTATTTTGGGGAAGTAGCAAAGAGATTCATTCCTAGTTGAAAAATCAATAAGAGCAGGTGTACCTCATTAGATAGTACACTCAAATTTATGTGTACCCATGTAAACAACTTCTATTAGAGGTTGTTTATATTTTATGACATTCATTGATGATTATACAAGGATGACATGGGTGTATTTTCTAAGACATAAATTTGATGCTTTTGGAGTCTTTCAGTAGTTCAAGGCTCCTGTGGAGAAGCAAAGTGGTTACTACATCAAGGTATTAAGAAGTGATAGAAATGGTGAGTATATTTCAAATTCTTTTCTGAATTTTTGGAGAGAACGTGGTATTCACAAACAGTTTGCAGCCCGTTACACACCTCAACAAAATGGTGTGGTTGAAAGGAAAAATAGAACCATGATGGAAATGATAAGGAGTTTAAGAGATATTTACGAATCTGATTTTAATGTTGAAACAAAAAATTCTTGTTCTAGTTTTCTCTATTTTCAGAAGTTGTTAATCCAGGTGGGCAGAAGCCATGGATGAAGAAATTGAAGCTATTGAGAAGAATATCACTTGGTATTTAGTGGATCGTCCTCAAGGAAAGGATGTCATAAGTGTGAAATGGATTTACAAAATAAAACATGGCGTGGATGGTAAAGAGATGAAGCATAAGAAAAGATTGGTTGCTAGAGGTTTCACTCAGCAGCCTAGTATTGATTATAATGAAACATTTTCTCCAATAGCGTGTTTGGATAAACTAAGAACCATTTTGGCCATTGCAGCTCAAAACAAGTGGCCTAATTTTCAAATGATTGTAAAATCAGAATTTTAAAACGGCTATCTTGATGACGAGGTTTATGTACGACAACCAAAAGGATATGAAATTTCAGGTCATGAAGAAAAGGTGTACAAGCTGAAAAGGTGCTCTAAGGACTCAAGCAAGCTCCTGGAGCATGGTACAACCACATTAATTCTTATTTAATTAAGAGTGGCTTCAGTAGGTGCAGCAGTGATCCTACTTTGTATATCAAAATGGATGAGAAAGGTAAGATGTTGATAGTGTTCCTTTATGTAGATGATTTAATTTTTACATAAGACCTTTCCATAAATTCTTTTAAGGCAGACATGATGAAAGAGTTTGAAATGAATAACCTTGGTCTCATGAAATACTTCTTAGGAATAGAAGCTAAGCAATCAGGTGAAGGTATTTTTATTTCTCAATCTAAGCATGCATGTGATGTGTTGAAAATATTTAATATGTTGAGTTACAAACCAGTGCCTACACCAGTTGTTATAGGGTTGAAGTTGAACAAGGAAGATAGTGGTTCAAGTGTTGATCCTAAATTGTTCAAAAGACTAGTTGGTAGTCTCATGTACTTAAAGGCCACAAGGCCTGACATTATGGCTGGTGTGAACCTTATTTCAAGGTTCATGGAGTCTCCAAAATACTCTCATTGGGAAGATGGAAAAATAATACTCAGGGATGTTTCTGGAACAAAGAACTATTGTATTTGTATTCAGATATGGATGAGTTTAAGCTAATTGGATACACGGACAACGATTTTGTTGGTAGCATTGATGATAGGAAAAATACCTCTGGTTATGCTTTTCATTTTGAAATAGGGGTAGTATAATGGACTTCAAAGAAACAACCCATCATAACTCTTTTTCAGCAGAAGTGGAGTATGTGGCAGCAACGGGTGCGGCATGTCAAGTCATATGGATGAGGAGAATGCTAGCTGAGTTGATGCATGAACAAGAAGAATCAAACATGATTTATTGTGATAATAACTTAGCCATTGCTTTGTCTAAAAATCATGTTTTTCATAAAAGAAGCAAGCACATAGACACTAGATATCATTTTATAAGAGAGTTGGTAAATAACAAGGAGATATGTTTAGAGTTTTGTAGATCACAAGATCAATATGCTAATATTTTTACTAAGCCATTGGGAAAATATGCATTTGAATATCTGAGAATTTGTTTGGGTGCCTATGTTGAACATGAAGTGAAGAATGAAATTTCTGAAAAAGGTAGTAGTAACTATGGATATGAGAATGATGAAAGCGAGTTGAGATTAAAGTGGGTGTTGGAGAAATGTAATCTCAACCCCCTACATTCAATACTGACAACTGATAGCTGGAATATCTTTGACAAAGTAGATTTAGACAAAAAAGAAAAAGATATGCATTGAATGGAATGTGCATATTTGATTTTTACACTCTCCCTAAATCTGGAAATAAATTTATGTTTTTGTGCAGGTGTATCTAACTCTGACATCCACCAGATTTATAAATTAATTTATGATTTTATGTATTGTTTTTGGTGTTGCATTTTTGAATGTAATAGAGAAGAGAAAAAATAAAGAAGTGGGGAAGAAGAATAAGATCATAGCAAAATGGGTCAAGCTCGATAAATGTCATTTTAAGAAATTTAAATATAAAAGTTACTGATTTTTATTGATGTTATTTACTTGTGTGTTTTGTGTGTATTCTCCTCCATTGTTGCAAGTGTATTTTTTCTATTTTATTGCTACAGTTGTTTTTATTATTGATGTTCATTTTATGAGTCTTTAGCTCTCTTCCCCTGCCTCTTCACTTCACAATCATCCTTTTGATTAGGGAGTAACTCGACACTTAGCTTGGTTCTTCTTTGTAAGGGTCATAATGAGTGAGCTCCTCAAGTGAATTGACCTTTCTTTTTCCTGAAAGCAATCCTAAACTGCTTTGGCCCTGAGCTCCTCCATTGCATGTAAACCAAACTAATCCAATCATCTCAGCCACTTGCTTGTTTACACACTGAGCTTGAGACAATCCAAGCAATCTGGATCGAGCCCATCTTGCCCTTTGGCACCAATGTGGCTCCCCTAAACTCTACTCAACACCCTACATTGTTAATCAAGAATTGAATTCACCCTTTGAAATAAGCTCAACACTTTTCTCTAAGATTTACTCTAATTTTGCATTCCCATCTGAGCTTGTGTCCACTCTACACACTTGATTTGCTTCAAATCATGTTATTTAGGCTCCCAAGCGGGTAGATATTTATGTGCAAGTTGATCCCAACCAAATTCTATATCTCTCAAGGTGGCTCGTGCAACAAAGAAATAGTAGAAATATACAAGGTAGAAAATCAAACATCTAAATGAATCCCAAGAAAAATGCAAACGACAAACACACAATAATAATATTAAAAGCTTTGTTTTCACTAATGAATCAAAATTTAAAAACCTCGCCATACACATGACAATTTAATATGCTTCGATCCCCAGACTCGTTCATTTCTCGAACATATTATTTAGGCATGTTTTAAGTCTCTAAACAAAAGATTCCATATAACACACAACTCAAAAATAAGGAGAAAATCTATTTCACCAACCATTCGAATAGGCTTTAATAGTTTCATTCATTCATGACACCCAAGCTCCGACTCTTTTATGTAGTTGCACTTAACTATCTCTGTGTGTTGGCATCACCAAATTGCTAGATTACTAAGATTAGTAGTAGTTTATATATTATAATAAATTTTTGCTTCATTACTTAATAGGCCTAGTCTAATGTATCTCACATATCCTAGAATGTTAGATGTGATGGTTGTTTGGAAAAGTTATCAAAATTATTTTTAAGATTTAAAAATCTACACAAATTATTGAAAGGCATTTGTCATTTTATTTATATTATTCAATTTTTCCTTTTATTTAAGGTGCCGATAAATTGATATTTGAAGGTGTCAATAAATTGGTCACCAATCAATCGCAACTTGGATGTAGGGGTTAAATTTGACGGTCACCTATGCCCTGCAAACAATTTCCATGTGACGGTAATTTTCAAATCACCGCCCTTCAAAAATTCTAAAATAAGTTACGTACACTATACTAATAAAATATACAAAAGATTATTTTATAGTCATTTATCTATATTTATTATATATTAATATAACTTACACATACATATATATTAAAAATGATGGTCAGATTTTAAATATACAAGTCGCTTGAGGCAGTTATTTCAAAAATCTGCAAGTATTTTACAACTAAAATCACAAAAAGCGTCTAAACGGCAAGTATTGGGAGGGAAAAGAGCTTAAGAGTATGATATGACTCTGTGTACGAATGCAACTTGAAAGCCCCTCCCCTTGCGGGGGGGTTAGTAGGTAGTCACAGATGGCCCCCATCCTGGATATCAACCCAACCCGAGATCTCTATAGAGGGAGACGGGAGATAGGCCCCCCTCTCATTCAGATAGGGGCTCTCGGCCCGGTCGATCATTAGTGAGTGCGTAGTTCTAATCCGCTCGGCCCATAACTAGATAGGCCGTTGGCCGGGGCCCTCCTCCCCCGCCCCAGATATGAGATATGGCCTACCCTCTAGATCTTGGGGGTTGGGGCCCCCTATCTCTATATGGCTCTAGTCCCAGGGGAGCCCTATAGATCTATCCGGCCCCGGGGTCACCCCCGAGGGGCCCCTAGGCAGTCCGCCTATTCAAAATGAAAAGATGTTTGTGGTGACAATTCTAGGCAAACACGGCCTCCTTAAAGTTGAGTGAACGAAAATCACGTGGCTTTGAATTCAAGGCAAACACAAAGCTATTTATAGCAGATATATTTCCCTACGTGGTACTAGTAAGTATTCCAAGTCATGCGGAGTTGAAATGGAGCAACTAATATATAGTATTGTCTATTCCAATTGGTATTTATGGGTTTTGGGACTGTTTATTTGTGTAATTTTACCGTTATTAAGATGGAGTAATGACATACAAGGGAATGGATCCGCTATTAAACCCAAACTTCCACCGGATCAATTGGATTGCCATTTATTGGAGAGACTATCCGTTTTCTTAGAGATGCTAAATCGCCTCGACGGCGAAAGTTCTTTGATGAACATGAGCTCGTGTAATATCAATGTTTTTAAATGACCCATTTCTATTGAATTCTTCTTTGATTACCCAAAGAATTAAGTCCGTGTGGCCTTAAATTTTTCGGATCGATATTAGAGAAGTATATATATATGGCTTAATTGGGAAATGGAAATGCAGGTATGGGCGATTTTCGATGTAGTTTGTTTGGAAGAACACGTGCAACTTGTGTCGGTGGATCCCGAGTTCAATAAGTACGTCTTGCAAAATGAGGGAAGGCTGTTCAATCCAAGGTACTCGCGCTTTCAAAAATCTTATCGGCAAATATGGTTTGTCGGCGATACAGGGGGAACTTCAAAGGAAGCTCCATGCAATCTTGTCAATTTGTTGAAGCATGAGACGCCACTCGGCTCGACTTCATGGAAGATATACAAGACATCTTTCAAAGTGGGAATGAGAAAATGGGAGGAGGAGGAGACATCCCTATTCAACACAAGTGCAATCGAGCAATTATACAGCCCCGTCCATAAGATTTCTATCCCTTCTCCAACTTCTTATTTTTCTATAAATAGTGTGCTAGTTTTCGTTTTAGATCGATTTGGCTTCAATTGCGAATCATTGCTATTGCAATGGCAGATTGTTCTAAACTTGATGGCGAAGAAATTGCTGGACTTACCTCCATCGAAGAAATGGGAGATATCTATAAAGCTTTCGACGATTTCGTGGGAGTGTCCTCTCTTTCCCCCTCAATATCCCCTGGACGACTTATGCGAGAGGAATTCGGGTACGGTTGCCATGAAATATAATAATTACTTGCCGCGTTGGGTTTTTCTCTTTGCTTATGTATTTCTTCTAATTTTTCTACGTGACTTCATTTGGAGGTCATGTCTTTAAACTATGAAATCATGGAATGCGGGCCAGGGAATTTTGTTAAAAAAATTCACAAGTGTATAAAGGAGAGGAGAGAACATCCAGAGGTGCTCCGCAATGATTTTTGACCAAACTTGTGAGGGAGGGCACATTTTCGGACGAAATTATTGCAGATACAATAATCTTTTTGTGTTTGCTGGTGTCGAAACTTCAAAGCAATGGCCATGACGTTTCTTGTAAAGTACCTCACCGAGAATCCACGGGCATTGGAGGAGTTGAGGGTGAGTGCTTTGCTATAACTATAAAATACACTATACACTTTACAATGTTATATATATATATCAAAGGGAGATAAATTACCTGAATCTATTTCATTTCATATAATTCGCCGGTAGGTGTTTATTTTGAAGATGTTCTTGTTAGAAAGTGTCAAATTCCGGCAGCTCCAATATTTATTGTCTTGCCGGATTTTAAATATTTTAAAGGTTGCCGGATTTTATATATTTTTCTACAGTCCTAAATATTTACTATCCTAGATATTTGATTTTGATTTTATTCTTCATAAAGTAAATTCTATAGTTTACTATTTGGAAAATAATATTGGTCATATATCTTGTTCAAAGTTTTTGAGATTCAAAAGTTTTCTGATTTTGATTTTATTCTTCATAAAGTAAATTCTATAGTTTACTTTTTGGAAAATAATATTGGTCATATATCTTGTTCAAAATTTTTGAGATTCAAAAGTTTTAATAGATAAATGTCCGGTGTTTGACCAAATGATGAAACATGATTTAGTTTGGCGACTATCATAATTGTGTCTTACAAAATATGGACAATAGCAAAATAAGAGCTTTGCAACAACATATAGACATCCAGGCAATATCAACACGAAATACAACTCAAATAAACTAAATATTGCTACTATCTCCGGTAAATTTGCAACTCATTTGCAATTGCTAGTAGACCCTCTAATATAGCAGGCATAAGTTTGAGCGAATACTGATACATAAAAGTTGAATGATTATGGATAGAGAAGGCTGAGCATGACGCTCTTTTGAAGGCCAAAGGGAAAGGCAATGAAAAGATGACGTGGAATGACTACCAATCAATGAAATTAATTCATTGTGTGAGTATATAACCATCCTTAATGCAGTTCTTCTCATGAAATTTTAAGGAGCTAATGATCTTTGACAATGGCAGGTAATAAATGAAACACTTCGTTTGGGTGGTGCAACTGTGGTTCTTTTCAGGGAAGCCAAACAAGATATTAAAGTGAAAGGTTGTGCTAAGGATTTGATGTTGGGATTTAAAATTGATATTATAGGACCTCATTAAAATTTTATTAACCACACTGAGCCGAAAAATCTAATACACAATTAATGTATTCAAGGCAGATTTTGTTATTCCCAAAGGATGGACCGTTTATGTTTTCTTGAGCGCCACGCATGTTGATGGAAAATACCATTATGAAGCTGAAAAATTCCTCCCTTGGCGCTGGAAGAATAAGGTACAAGTATGACAAGGAAAAATGTTTTAAAAAAACAAAAACAAAGATACATATAATGCTAATTATTGATTAGAGCTTGAATTTAATGCAGGAAATATTGGATGAACCATGTTACATGCCATTTGGAAGAGGTGGCAGGCTCTGTCCAGGACTTCATTTGGCCAGATTTGAAATTGCTCTCTTTCTTCACAACTTTGTCACTAAATTCAGGTAAAATTATCTATCTCCAAGACATTTCTATGTGTTGGGCTTTTTCTACAATTCAAAAACTAATTATTTTTCTTTAAATACATAAATGTAAATGGTAGATGGGAGCAGCTGGAAATTGATCGCGTGACTTACTTTCCTCTTCCTTCCACAGAAAATGGTTTTCCAATCCGTCTCTATTCTCGAGTACACGAATGAGGAAGATTTTATGTACACGAATAAGGAAGATTTTATTTTATAATTTTTATATGTAATACGTAATATTTTTAGTTCTAATGCATCAATATATTATAAATAATAAAAAATTGTTATTTATACATAATTTTTTGTGTTGTAAAATCTAAAAATAATCTTTATAGGTTTTCTACTAGCAATTGCATGTGTACAATGCAATGTGAACGTCAAATGGTATATGTTATTAGATTTAGAAGGACAATTATTATTTTTTAGTTGTTGATAAGGAGTGTGATTGATAATACTGATTTTATATTAAAGCCAGAACAAATGTTACGAAATACATTAGAAGGGATGTTAGATAACAATTAGTTGTGTAATAATTGAATACAAATGCAAGTGAGACATGTAAGTTTGCTAATACTATATAAATAGTTAACTATTTCTATGATATAGAGTCGATCACCTTTGTTATAGTCATAAATTTAAGTAGATTTAGTAGGACAACATGTCTACAAGATATATTTAAGGGAAACATACATATTTACATGATAATGAAGGATACTTTAGCAACTGCAATAATAAATCAAATAAATGTAGATTAATAAAAAACCAATCACCATTCATCTATCAAAGCGTACTTCCATCTGTCTCCAGTTGATTTCCTTAATATTTTCATTTCCCTTTCTAAGGTGAATTATGATTCTTTCTTTTTTCCCTACATCAAGAAATAAGATTAAATCCATCAACCTCTTAATTTTTAGTTTTCCCTTACATAAACCATAATTTATTGAAGTGTTTCATTTTATTTGCAATTTGATATTATTCATTGAAGAAATAAGGGTTCAGACATGTGCATACACCAAATTGTGTGTTGAATTTCATCTAATATTGATTACTATATAGTGATTAGGTTATGAAAATAAAAAAAGTTTCCAAGTGAAGGTAACAAAGAATAAATAGATGTACTCATATACTAGAAAAGTAGAAAAATGATAGATTAAGATGCTCAAGAGAAGTCAATATCTTTGGATGTGTAGAGTATGAGTTTGAAAAGGCATGCCCAACCACTTCACTCTCAAGCTATACCAGGTCTAATGTGTCTACAATCTACAAATGTGTTTAGGGAAATTTGGATGAAGTTTAATCTCCTTGTACAATTTCACTTGAATCTATTCTCTTGTTTTGTAGACCCGAGATGCCATGATCATTGTGATAGGGGTTGAAATTTCTTCTCCTTATGGAATACCATAAATTATTATACTTTTAAGATGAGGTGTCTTAAAATTATTATCATTTTTTGCACTAGCCCTAACCACCCCGTGAGGGCTAATCATCCCCCTGTAACAATACTTCAAGAGGAACCAAACACACATAATTCTCCCACAATACTCTTTGAGATCTCACATTCTGCAAAATTATAATATTTCATAATATAGGGCTATTCCTAGAAGATTTTAGAGGGATATTTTGTTATATGTAGTGATCTATAACGATTGAAGCAATTCTAAATGTTTTGAATGGATCAGATCGCTTTTATATTCACATAATAAATTGGGTTAGTTTTTTTCATACACACAACCCTATAATATTGATAGGGATGGCTAAGAAAAGCTACCCTTTAAAAAATTTAATTATTAGGAAGTGAGGGATATGTTCATAGTAGGTTGATACTATTGAAAGTGAACCTAGATCGAGAGGATAAAAATCCATAAATGTAATGCCCCGTCTCGGCGTTTACCCTAGTTCTTGTCGCGCAATGAACCTCTTTGGAGCGTCGAATGGCTGTGTGTGTAATTCTCGATGTCTTGGCTCCATGGTCGGTCTTTGCTTCGTGTTCACCTTCGAACGTTAACATCTAGTTTATCCCCTTGGTTGCTTATGCCTGTTCACATGTTGTTTTAATCATTGTGAGTAATGGGCAATTCGATTCTTACTTCCTCTAGCTTGCTCATCTGTTTGCGATTTAATATTCTCGGGTTGAATAGTAATCATACAAAATTTGTATACCTTTTTAGCTTATGGGAACTGTTCAGGTAATCTTGTAACTCCTTTTGCATTTGTATTAATATATCTTCTTTCGTATGCTTTGTGAGCTTACCTTAGTTAGTAGAGATTTTGTTATCCCGTATCTTTGCTGAAGGAGGGGCTCATGGGGGCGCCTGGCGATGGGGAGGAAGTGTGATTTCAAATATATTTAAAGAATCTCATTAAAAATCTAGATTATCATAAATATGGAATTTTTTTCAATATCTATTTTGCAAGACACTTAGTCAGTTCCCATCATTTATAAATTTATTTGAAATCATTAAAAATCTTGATTATTAGAATATGTATAAAAATTCAAATGCTATTCTGTAAGACACTTAGTAGCTTCCTCTAAATACATTCATTGATTTATTCTAATTGATTCTTCTTGAATTCATAATTGAAGTAACATACACATTACAATTTTCTAGAATTGATACAACATCGAACTTCTTTAATTTTCATTGTTTAATAAAGCTTACTATCCAAAAAAGAGACATCCAAAAGTTTGTACTTGCTTCCATTATGGATCTTCTAAGTTAAGTGGTGTTTTCAAAAGGTTTTTTTTTTTTTTTTTGATTCCTTTAACACACTCTACCACAAGTACATGCCAAAGGAGGATTTTGTATGAATTTAGATTGAAGTTCTTGCTTGTGGATAAGGAAAAATAATTGGACAATGATATTTTCTCGGTAATTTTGAATGGCCAACTAATTTCTAAATGCTAAGAATTCATTGGAAAACCCGCAAAAATATTTTTTAACCTCTACCATTAAATTAATAGGTCATGGTGAGGACTGCCCAGTTTGTTTTAAAAATCTTTTAAACTACTTGCACCTACCCTCCACTGCCACTATATAGTGCCCACTTCCCTTCGACACCATTTTGTTTTGTTGTTTTTGAGACTGATTACTTCACTTATGGATTATTATGGCTTCTTGATTTAGCATGCTAGTAGATATCATAGACATTGGACTGTTATTGATTTGATCCTTATATGATGCATATGGTTTACTGGTGGACATTTGATGACGATATTTGTATACTTTTGACAGGGTTATTTATCTTTAATTATGACATGTGATATGTTTAATCATATTGAGTAGAACTTGATAATTGGACTAATGTGATGATCGTTTTGATATAAATGATATGTGGAATAGAAATGTGCTAGGAAGTGTTAGTGATATCGTACTTGCATAGATGATAGTAAATCAGGTGTCGTTTATTTTAGATTATATTGTATATTTGGCATGAATGTTTTAATGCGGCCAATGTGTCGAAGGATGTATTTTCTGCTTTGCAGGTATATTATATTCACAACAATATTGGGGAGTGGAGACCAACCACATCGGAATTCGAGAAGAATCTAGCTAAGGTCACCATGGCAACAAGTAATTGTGTGTGTGTTAGAATTATCTGGTAAAGGGAAAATTGTGACCTAGGGATCATGTGTTGTTTTGTTTTAATTTTTCCCTTTTATTATGTTAGTATGTGTTGCTCTTAGTAAGTGAAATTTTACTTGTGTTATTATTCATATTCTTTGGATTGGAGTTTACCCCTTTGTTAGCCATGGGTTGTAGTGGGTTAATTAAGTTAATTTGAAATTGTCCTAAACTAATTAAAAGATGTGACCTAAGAGAGTTCATTTATTAGGATTTGATTTACTTGGGATTTTGTGTGGATTGATGTGTGTTTGAGTTTGAGTGTAGCACACTCTACCCCACATGGGAAACTCGAATTTGGCCTTGGAGGCCAAATTTCAAAGCTTGTGGGACAAGTCAAACTTGTCCCACACCTCTTAAAACCCCATGCCAACCCTACCTATGGGTTGGAAGGCCAAATTTAGGGTCTTTTAGGTGTTTTGGGGGGATAAAAGGGTAAAAATATTAATTGCACTTTCTTTCAAAATTTAATTTTGTCCTTTGGGGGAGTGGGCTTAGTTGGAGTGTGTAAGGTGCTTGCCTTTCTTTCAACCACTTATTAATGGTGCATTGGAATTTGATGTTGACCAAATGATGTGGAGTGGAGGGAAAAGGAGGTGGCATCCTACTTGGAGCCACATCATCCCTCCCTCTATTTTCTCTATTTATTTGATCCTCTTGTTTGTTTTGGGGGTTGGAAGTTTCATTTTTAGTCTTTTGTATTTTGGAGAGGAGAGGATTTGGAAAGAGTTTGTGGATTTTTGGAGCTTGTTGATACTTGTGGGAATTTTGTGGGAGCTTGTGGATGCTTGCTTGATCTTTGGAGGGATTTGAGACTTCATACTTGGAACAAGCTCTACCATGGAAAGGTAGGAGCTTCACCTTTGTTGTATTATGTTTTCTTCTTTTTGTTATATGAATGAGTACATATGTTGTGTTGAATTTTGTTGTTGCAATGCTTGTTGGGAATGGGTAGAATGCCTAAGTTGGGAGTGGGAGGAGACTATGGGGAGTTTAATTGAGGGAGGCATAAGAGATCATGTTCTTGAGGAGGGAGTTTGGGTTGGGTGCCCACCTAGTATGAGAAATGCTTGCATTTTCTTATTGTTCTTAATTTGGGGGAGCCATAAGAGTTGAGGGAGGCATAAGAGTGAATGGAGGGATAAGGGGTACTTGAGGGAGGCATAAGAGTTGTTAGGGGTATTGTGTTTTGCATGGAGGCTTTTAGGTGGCATCCATTCCCATTGGGAGGCATAAGTGGCCTCCCATAGGTCTTACTCTTATGGCTTTCGTGATAAGCCTTGTGATTTGTTGTTGTGATTGTTTTCCCTCTTATTGTGTTGTAGATCTTGTTTTGAAGGATTATGGAATGAATGTGAATTGTTATGTTTAGTTATGTGGAAGCTAGTAGTTGCCATGAGTTGGATTTTTCTCCCATTGTAATGTGGTTGGGGCTCGGGGCCAATGGAGAGGATGGCTTCTCTTCTCCATTGGGTATCTTGGTTGGGAGGAGAGCGTTGCCTCTCCCCTTATTTTGTTGTGAATCAAGCAATCTATTGGAGGAGCTACCTTGTTGATATTTGGAGCATTGGAACCTTGTTGATGACAATGTGAAACCACCATGTATTTTACCCACCTTGAGTGGAGGAAAAATGTAATATTACTTTGTATTTTAGCTTCCATTATTGTAAATTTGTTTCCACATGAAGTAGAAAGTGTTGTAACAAGATGTTGAAGGAAAGTTGTTTTGAACTTCATTAGTAAGGTTGTAATGTGGATGGAATCAAAAGTTGAAAGGAAGACAATCTATTTATTCTCCTTCTTACTTGGCTTGGAACCTCTTATGAATAAGTTGATCTTGTTGAAATGCTAGTAGTTCTTGCTTTAAAACTTAATGGAAAGATTGTTGAAAACCCTCTTGGGGAATGTTGGGAAATTTAATTTAAAAGAATATATACTTTAAATTCCATTTTGTTGTTTACAAGGAGATGTATTGAAAAGTGAGAATATTAGTGCATATTCTCTTCTTGTAGTGTGGATGGATAGAATTAAGTTTTATTTAATTTCCATTGTGCCAATAAAGTAAATTATGTCCTAGCTCTACTATGTTTATCTTCATTTAAGAATCCATTGTAAAACTTTTTGCAATCGTAAAAGGAAATGAAATCAAACCTTCTTGAATTCCCGTACAAGGCTTATTAAATTGTGTAGAAGGAGATCTTAATGCAAAAGTACTAAGCTTAATGAGTTAATTACCCATATTTCCTCAATGTTTAATAAGGAAACCAATATTGTAAATATTTTTCATATGTAAGTAATATTAAAAGTAATGGGTTTACTATTGTTAAATCATATTATTACCAACGTACTATTAATATTCCTTTTTATATTAACATAGTATACTAGTATAAACTGCAACCAAGAAATAATACTGATAGAACCTACGTATGTCCTTATAATTGCAAAGCAAACTGTGCTAGAATGCATATAAAATCATACATTCTTATAATACAAAACAATTAGGATTATGTTATACCTCAGTAAAATCATTATAGTTAGTGATGCGCCTGCATCAAACCACGTATGAGATGTTTTTTTTATAAATTGCAAAGTAAACTGTTCTCCATGAATTTTCTGACGTGAAACAGACCCACCTCTTCTGAGACGTTCGCACTATTTGCTGGGCAACTACTTCGTGAATATTCTGTTTTGGGACATATCCGCCTGTATAGAGATTCTCCCCACGAGCTCCACCTTAAAACTGACAAGATATATTTAGAAAATTGTTGTAATAAGCTTCTTCAGGTCTCCTCGTGACACTCTCACTGTCCCTTAATCGACCTTGGTTAAAATATCACGAAGGAGAACTCCGAATTTGAGGATGCATTCGAATCATCGAACCGCTGACCATCCTCCTACGCAGGCGTGTCTCAGTAGTCCCCCGACTGTCCCGAATTTGAAAATGCATCCGATATCGAATAGATAACAATAGGTGGATAACACCGCTTGTTGGAAGCACTCAAAAGAGCTTTCGTCCCACTCGCAGCCTTTGACCACTTCCGTGTCGATTAAATTTGCAGGCCAAGGCTAAGGATCCCCGCCATGATCTCTCTTCACAGCGCCCAATGGAAGTGGTGGTATCACGTCCGCCCCACTATCTCGTAGCTTCATCCTTTTCACCTTGACCAACCGCGCGGCCAAAGCAGAGTAAAGACAGGTGGGTAGACCAAACAGGAAGGGGGGGGGCAGAAGGTCTCCGTATCTTTTCAATGAAATAAATAAGGCACGCGGCCAACAAGGAGAGTAGCTTGCACGCCAATGAGAGGGAGTTAAATTGCATGGCAGGCGTTGGGTGAACCACCCACCGCCCCCCAACCATAAAAATTTAAGCATAGTTTGAAATTCTTTCCCACCATAACACTCTTGTTCCTTTTTGTTCAAATTTCAAATTTATGTTTAAGTATATAGTTTTTACTTAATGTAATTTTTGATAAATATACATTTCATTTTTAATTTTGAAATTTAAATTCAATCCTTTTATACTAAATTAAAAATTAATAGATGAAGACGAGTACCTAATCACCCACCCTCCTTAATGTTCATTTGTAGAGTTACGATCATGACACGAGAATAACTATTACACCGACACCGGCTCTTAATGTTGGGGAGGCTCTATTGACCTGACTAGACTCTCTTTTCAGTATCCAGTCCTTGACACCATAGCAAGTGACCCGATTTAAAAATATATCAATTATAAACTTGTTCTCTTAAATCTTGAATCTCATGCAAAAATAAAAAATAAAAAAATTTAGTCGTATTGTTTGGGTTAAATGTTCGTAGTAAAGCAGGTGCTTTGATCGTCCGCCGCCATCGCTCGCATCATTCTTTCATCTTTGCGCATTCTGACCACCTTGTCCAACCAGTCCATTCGCAGTCTTGTTGCAAGTGGATGACATTAGTCTCCTCCCAACCACCTACCTTGCAGACCGTAATGGCCATTATGTTTCTACCTTGCGTGAGGGAGATGGGAGTCGGTGGAGTCCTATTTTTCTTCACCGTGATCTCATTTTGATTTCTTTTATTCAATGCGTATGGGCGCAGTATGGGTTTGACATGATGGCTAGATGGAGCTTAAAGCTAGTGAAGTAGGTGTGTTACCTCCACTTTCATTGGGTGCTGCGAGATGTGTTCTTGTCGGGATCCACATCAATGGCCTCGCAATAAAGATAATTAGCCAGAAATGGAAAGATAGCAGTAACATTGTGGGTTTAAAACTTATAGTCTATTCCTTTTTGTGGGTTTATTGGGTTAAAGAGAGGATTCGACCATTTATAACTCTCCCTTCAGGAGCGCGTGGGATCAAAACGCGGGAAGGACGTTCACTGTTCTAGTCGCAGGCTCTTCTTCTCCCTCTGTAGCTTCGATTTCCCGCGCTTTGTGAATATAGACACCCCATGGCATGTCATGGCTCCTCCTCATCAGATGGATGATACCATTGCAGCCGTTAAAATACAGTCAGCTTTCAGAGGGTATTCCGTTCGGAAGACTAAATCCTTGGAGAGTCTCAAGATTATTGCGAGGGTCAAGTTGAGTATGGAATAAATGCGGTGGCGTATAAGTGATCCTCATTGTGTTGAGATTATGCATCAAAATGAAAAAGAGCGCCTCAAAATCGACTATGTGACAGTGAGAGTGTTACCAGGAGACCTGATGAAGTTTATTGCAAAGATTCTCTATTGAGACCTTACTTGTTTTACGATGTAACTCATGGAAGAGAATCTCATAGGCGTGGATCTGTTTCATATCAGAATATTCATGAAAGCACAATTTGCTTTGCAATTATGAACTTGCTGGAAAACGTGGCAGTTGTTTAGCTTCGACTCTTGTTGTTTTTTTTGAATCCTCCTCTTCTTACCCTACGCGCATGGATGGATGTCCGCACCTGTTCCAGTCTGTCATTTTGACCTAGTTGCATGGGTAGAGAGGCCATAGAAATCCTTTCTGTCAAGGCATTTTTCTTGCACTGCTGGCCCTTGGAAGGAGGGAAGTATGTTTGGGTCTGTTCTATTTCCCTCTGCTCAGTTTTGCTTCCTGTTTCCTGCAACAAACCCTCTTACTTTCATTATCTTCTCCTCTATGACTTGGGTGATGGATGCCTCTTCTCCTCCCACGTTTCTAGCTTCCACTGGCTTCCTCTACAGTCTGGCATGTTTTGTTGGGTGTGGGATTTCGGAGGGCGTCCAAAGCAATGGAAGAGGCAGGAGGGTGATCTTGAATTTGGAGAAAAAGGAAAGATATTTCTACACTTTTCTATTGTTACTATATTTAAAATCATTGCGAAATCGAACCCCTTTTCCTTGCATTGATTTGTCAGTTGGATGTCATGATGGGAGATCTCCCCTTTCTGCTTGTTTTCTTCTTGTTTTAGCTTTTATCGTTGTCGTGATGTTGGTCGAAAGGATACGTGTGCCCCCTCCTCTAGGTGTTATATTTCTCTTGCTCGAGTGATAGACCTTCGCTATTTGTTTATGTATTTATTCTTCTCTGCGATTGAGTTGCAAGTTATTATGTTGATCAAACTAGTATTTTCGATATCATAGAAGTAAGTTTACGACAACTATGAAGCTCCTCCCTAGCACCCAAGTTTGTCTTTTGACGTTTTTTTTTAGCTCCTTCTCAAGTCTCTTTGATAACCTTTTGGCATCTAGAAAGAAAGGTCAGTAGGATTAGTGTGATCAATGCTTGGGTTAGCCAAATTAGAGTTTCGGTATTAAAACTTTTAGAATGAAAAGGTTTGTGTGCAATGTGTTTTCCGTCTCCATGTTTAGACTCTTATATTATCCTTCATCTTGTTTCTAGGCTTTTAAGGCCATCCTCAAGAAGTACCTTGACCATCCCTATAAACTTGAACGATAACTAGCTTTTCCGATCAACTAAGCTCGAGGTTTCATTGTGCGAATCCAAGCTTATTGACACTAGAATAGTTTTGGTCTCATCCCTCGGTAAAAGCACAATAAAATGTCCCACTTTTTGGTATGTTTTGTACCATTATACACATGAATTTTCAGTTTCATTGATTTTCTAAAGGTAATAGCCATAAAACCATACACATTCATGAAATTCCACAAACTAACGAAATGTTGTATTTAGAGTGTAGAATACATGTAAATTTTTTATAAAAAAAAATTACAAAAAAAACGGTCTTTTTCTTAATTTTATTCATACGTTGTTTCTTATGTTATAAAAGAGGAATGACTGTCCCTGGGTGGTTCTTTTAAATGAAAATTTATTTTTTCACCATGAAATTTTAGATATATGTTTAAGATTTGAATTTTGAGGTGCTGTCAAATTTTCATATTTTTTGGACTTATATTTTTTTTTTAATTAATTATTTAGTAAAAATATTTTCAAATAAATGGTGTACAAATGTTTATGCTAATAACTTTTAAGATTTTTATCAAAATTGATTTTTTTTTCACAGGTAAGAAGAAGACTTCAATAAATAGTAATTTTAATTTTTTCAAAATTTTTTGATATTTTTTGCTATTTTTCAAATTGGGTTGATTGTGTACAATTGATTGTCCTAAAATACCATATGTTAGCAAAATATAAAAAATAAATAGTAAAACATATTTTTAAAAATAAAAATTATATTTTTAGAAAGCTAATAAAATTCTGTATTTTGTGTTAAATTTTTGTAATTTTATTCATTCGTTAACCCTAATTACGTGGCACCTAAGTGGCACTTTTTGGCATAAAATTATCCTCCAAATGGATTTGGCGCCAAAATGTGCCACAAAGGTGCCACATAGGTGCCACATAGGGGGGTTCGCGCGAAGGGGGTTCGCGTGAAGGGGGTTCGCGTGAAGGGGGTTCGCGTGAACCCCCCTTCGCCCGAACCCCCCTAAACCTTAAATCTGCCGCCGTAACTATATAAATATCTATATATAACTCTTTGCGCTAAAATTATTTGAATTCGGGGTTCATGAAGGGTGTTCGCGCTGAACCCCTATTCTCATGGAACCATTTTCTTCATCCTACGTGGCGCATTCAAAGCGAAGGGGGTTCACGCGAAAGGGGTGTTCGCGCGAACAACCTCGATTTCCGATCCCGCCCAACTTCTTTACTCGCTTTTGGGGACATGAAGTGGGACACAACATTTGGTCTTCACCCCCTCTCGAAATATTGTTGATGGCGCTCTTCTATTTCTCCTAACTTGCATTATTTCTCCTTTGTAATGTTAACGCTATTAATTAATATTGGTCGGTTTTTATGCACGTAATTACCTTAATATTTTGTGATGGAAATTTCCTCAAATGTGATTAATCTTCTGAAAAACTCATCTTTCATTTGATAGTCTTATGGATTCATAGCGGAAGGTTTTGTTTTGATAATTTCACTTAGAAATTATGTTTGTATCTATGTGTGAGAGTTGACCGTGTTACCAAGGGTTGCCTTAAAATATTATTGTTTTGGGAAATAGGTAATTTATTTTAAATTAACCAAACATTAGAATTGTTGTGGAGGTTTGAAAATATTTAGTGTTATAAAATTTGTTGATGACATTATTGTATACTCTTGTTTGAACTCCCTTCTTCTCTCGCGTGTTTCTTTCTACTAGCACCTGTAAGACATTGGCCCTTCTTGAATGAATGGAAAATCTCTTGGAGTTAATGGTCAAAACTAGTATACTTTGCCTTCGCTTCAAACTTATGTTGTGTGTATACCCTATTTGATTTCTAGTTTGAAACTCAATTATACATGGCTTTTGTATTAATTTTGAAACCCGTGTTTCCCCTTTCTTAGGCCGATCAACTCTTGTTCTTTTAGAAATATATTATTTTAGCCTATTTTTTTGGTACCTTTGATAAATTTCTAGATGGTTGGTCTATATATCAAATCTCAATCTTGTAATTATTATTTAATTATTTACTTGATGGGAATTCTATTTTTCTAGATTGTTTATTTCTCCTTATAGGGCCAAGGGCCATTCTCATACGATTGTTATACTTTCGTTGCTTTTACTCCTAACTGAAGTACAAGGTCTTCTCCTTCTTTGATTGGCATGATGGAGACTTTATTATAACTTGATGTGTTGATAGTGTTTAGAGGTTTGACCTAATTCTTGTAATAAAGTGCTTCCTTTTGTGGTATTGTTAGATAATAGTTATGGTGGTTTTGTGTAGCCTTATCTTGCTCAGTTCTCGCGAACTGACTCTTGTGGAAAAATTTGTTGCAGATGGATTTTGCGAGTAGATGAGGGATAGACTTGTAGATTTTTACATCAACCTCAGTTGAGAAGTTCTTTTGCATGAATCCTTTTTATATTGTTCAACTATTGATAACATCTAGTGGAAAATTTAGAAGAGGATCAATGTCTTAGTTTATTGTATCGTGGATTATGTCGTCTTAACTTTGGAACCTTGAATTGTCTGTCTATCTTGGAAAATATAAGAAAGTTGGATTACCACATGTTGAGTGACCTTAATGGATTATCGGTATTCTAAGAGTTGATGTAACCTTATTTTCATTTTCGTAAATGAGTATTGTTAAACTTTACCCCTACGATTAATTGTTGAGTTAAATCTTTCTAAGACTTAGTAATAGTGTGTTTGTAAGTAAAATAAAATGCATTGTTTAATACTTATAGAAGTTAAACTAAAATTTATATTGCAAATAAATTAGTGTAGAGATGACCAACTTGAGAGCATGTATTTCCATAAGTGATCAAAGATGAAACTATCCCTTGTTAAGTAATATTATATAACTTGATATCCCTAAATACACTAATGAACATTATCCCTTTCATGGTGAAATTCTTAAACGAACTTTAAGGAAATATATGGTTAGTTCTGGAAGATAATAATATTTAATAAGCAGGAGAAAACAATTTAGAAACCACGCAATCTATCTCTCAGCCATTGGAAGGTAAATTGTTTTATTTTTATAAAACTCATTTAGTAAAGCCTGAGTAAAATCTTTAATAATTCTGGTTAAGTTTTCAAGTTTCAATTATATCTTGGTAATAGCTAATGAGGTCTTGAAGATGATTTCAACTCAACCTTCTCCCTCTAACCTTTTTCCAAGGTGCTTTGTCTTTCTTCTCTTAAGTTTGTTGAACGCAAACCCATGTTGTCATATGGGCATGAACAAGTTCTAGTAGCGTAAGTGTAAATAGATGGCCTTGTGGAATTAAACTACCCCTTTCTCTAAATAAACAAATTAAGCAAATAAATGTCATAATAGAGAAGATTTAAAGATAATTACTCAGTGTAAAAAGAATAAACTTAGCTTGGTAAGATGAATTGTATGAATCATATCTTGAGCCTCCTTGAAAACGTAAGTTAAGAATTTCAAGATGGATTTTTAAAATAAATAACCCTCAAGAATATCTCATTGTGGTTGGCCCTAACTGTAAGTGTCTTATGTGGTTGGACTTCTATGTTGTCATGTCAAAAATAAAAAGTGTATTATCCTTTTGGGTGTGAACGTTTCCATGCTGACCTTGTGGTCATCCCCGTAACAAGTGGTTCCCAGAGTTGGTTGTAACTTTGTGATGACATGTTGTGTCATGTTATGTGTGGAAGCAAGTCAAAAAAAATTTATCCTGTCTTTTACTATGTTGTTCGTGTGTGAATTTTTGGGTCATTACACTTGGTATCAGAGCATAGGTTCATGCTCTCGAACCTATGGGCCAGATTGGAGTTATGATGGTATTACATGATGATGATGGTGTACATGATAGTGTTACATGGAGATGATGTTGTTGCATGATGGTGGTAGATATTGGAAGAGTAATGTGCTTTAAGCGTGATGTGATCCATGTTGTAATTGTGATATTGTGAATGCACATGATGTGTATGTCACTTTGTGCGTGTTTGTGATCATGTTGATATGTTGGGGATGGGAGTATTCTCTCTCCTTCTTGTGGATTCTATGAAGTGTTCATGTGTGAATTACTGTTTGTGATGTGTGAAAAGAATTATAATGTGGATGACATAGTGTGGGAGCATTGTGGCATATTGTGATATGTGGGTGTATCAATGTGTTGTATGACTAGATTGATGTTAAAAGAAATAAGTTATATCATGATGTTTTATCATGTTTTGATGAGATGTGTGTATCACCTTGCTATGTAGCAATGGATGTTATGTTGTGGTGTTACTATGTTCATCATAAGTATGATGTGTGTAATATGTAATGCTTCATGTTGTGATTTAGGGTCATACGGTGAGTGTATGAACCCTATCGTATGGTGATTGCACTTTGGGTGTAGAATGTGGTAAAGTGGTGTGTTACACCCAGTGAATGTATGATTGTGATCTACCTTGTATATGTACCACCATTGTGTTAGTGATGTAGTTACATGTTATGTTGTGAACCTTACGCTAACCGACCCTAGGGTAATCGGCGAAGTGTATGTTGAGAGTGAGGAATGGTGTACCATAGGTCAATAACTCGAGCCGAAATTCGGTTTAGTAGATAACAACCTGCGATTCTTTCCTCTCTCCATATGTGGTTGTATGTATGCAACCTAAGTGCAGCTATGACTATGTTTAGCCTTGTCGAAGTGGTGGCGCGATGATTCGATAGAGGTGATGACGCTTTATTATTGATATGTATTTTACGAAATGAGGCTTGATGTTCCGAAAAGCAAGAACTCGTTGAGTACCCCTTTGGTGGCTAGATAATGCCACACAATTATCGTAATGTGACATTATTATAAGTTGATTTTATTCGTAAATTGAGCTCTTTACTTTATTTTGTAAGGACCAACAACTTTTCTTGATTGCCATGCTTTACAATTTTGGGCATTTCCTTGGTTTATGGCACTAACATGTGGATTTTGACACTAACAATGGCTATTTCGCCATTTATTTTGCTTAGTTTTGATTTGCTTGTAAATTTTAAGATTTTACCGCCTTGCCCAAGGCTTGTACTTCACCACTTGGCACTTAGATTGGATTGTTATGCTGGTTCTATTGTCGTGATGTGTGGAATAGGGTCATGGGATGCACCATGAAATGGTTGGACCTATGGACCCGCTTCATTGTATACGGGTACGCCCCAAGGAGTTACAGATAATTAGCAGGTTGTTGAACCATGCGTTATTATGTCACTTAGGTTAGGAGTGTTCGAACTCTATGTGTCTTAGGCCATAGGGTCAACCGGCCTCCTTGAAGGAGGCATAAGAGACTTGAGGGAGGCATAAGAGTTTGAGGGAGACATAAGAGACTTGAGGGAGGCATAAGAGTTTGAGGGAGGCATAAGAGACTTGAGGGAGGCATAAGAGTTTTAAGGAGGCATAAGAGACTTGAGGGAGGAATAAGAGTTTGAGGGAGGCATAAGAGACTTGAGGGAGGCATAAGAGTTTGAGGGAGGCTTATGATATTTGTCCTGTATGGTTGATGTTTCAGGGATATATGTTGAGTTATTGTGACGTTTTGGTAGTGGTATTTTGATGTATGTGTTACTCATGTCGATGGATATGTGATGTGATGTTGTGGTTATGTCATTGATGCCCTCAGGGACCCTATGTACATGTAGTTTTTATGAGTCATGGAAAATCCTCATACGTGGAATTGAGGAAATGTCTCGTGGATTATAGTACTCTTTTGTTTGAGTATTTGGTATATCAGTCATTGATGTGTGTTGAGTACTATGTTTTGTGGACATGTGCCTATTCCATTCCGTATTTGAGTAACCTTTTGTGGTGTAATACAATCAAGAAGTATATACTTGTGTGCTTGTGAATCAGTAGTCTTTTTGAACCCGATAGGGTGTTGTGTTAGCAGTTCATGTTGGGCACCCACAATAAGGAATAAACCAAAACTCTTCAATGATGAAATTTTAAAAGAAATTAAACTAAGAATAATGCTAATGGAAAGGAACTAATGAAATAAATAAGAGGGAACTGCCAATCTTCACAGAACCTTGAAAGTTAAAATTTCTACCAAATGTTCCTAAGGCTACCCTGTGGCCGTGCTTTAATCAACTAAAATTTTAAACCATAGGGTGTACTTTCTCCTTTACCTATTCTTGGTTGCAAACCATTCCTTATTTCCTTTCCTCTGTATAATGTCGCATCGAGGATGATGCTTTCTTAAGGGGAGGAGAATGTAATGCCCCGTTCGGTGTTTACCCTAGTTCTTGTCGCAATGACCCTCTTGTGGAGCGTCGAATGGCTGTGTGTAATTCTGATGTCTTGGCTCCATGGTCGGTATTTGCTTCGCTTTTCTCCTTGAACGTTAACATCTAGTTTATCCCCTTGGTTATTTATGCATGTTCACATGTTGTTTTAATCATTGTGAGTAATGGGCAATTTGATTCTTACTTCCTCTAGCTTGCTCGTCTGTTTGTGATTTAATCTTCTCGCGTTGAATAGTAATCATACAAAATTCGTATACCTTTTTAGCTTATGGGAACTATTCAGGTAATCTTATAACTCGTTTTGCATTTGTATTAATATATCTTCTTTCGTATGCTTTGTGAGCTTACCTTAGTTAGTAGATATTCTTGTTATCTCGTATCTTTGCTGAAGGAGGGGCTCATGGGGGTGCCTAGCGATGGGGAGGAAGTGTGATTTCAAATATATTTAAAGAATCTCATTAAAAATCTAGATTATCATAAATATGGAATTTTTTTCAATATCTATTTTGCAAGACACTTAGTCAGTTCCCATCATTTATAAATTTATTTGAAATCATTAAAAATCTTGATTATTAGAATATGTATAAAAATTCAAATGCTATTCTGTAAGACACTTAGTAGCTTCCTCTAAATACATTCATTGATTTATTCTAATTGATTCTTCTTGAATTCAGAATTGAAGTAACATACACATTACAATTTTCTAGGATTGATACAACATCGAACTTCTTTAATTTTCATTGTTTAATAAAGCTTACTATCCAAAAAAGAGACATCCAAAAGTTTGTACTTGCTTCCATTATGGATCTTCTAAGTTAAGTGGTGTTTTCAGAAAGGTTTTTTTTGATTCCTTTAACACACTCTACCACAAGTACATGCCAAAGGAGGATTTTGTATGAATTTAGATTGAAGTTCTTGCTTGTGGATAAGGAAAAATAATTGGACAATGAGATTTTCTCGGTAATTTTGAATGGCCAACTAATTTCTAAATGCTAAGAATTCATTGGAAAAACCCGCAAAAATATTTTTAACCTCTACCATTGAATTAATAGGTCGTGGTGAGGACTGCCCATTTGTTTTAAAATCTTTTAAACTGCTTTCACCTACCCTCCACTGCCACCTTGGCCGACCAGGTCCATTCGCAGGTCTTGTTGCAAGTGGATGACATTAGTCTCCTCCCAACCACCTACCCTGCAGACCGTAATGGCCATTATGTTTCTACCTTGCGTGAGGGAGATGGGAGTCGGTGGAGTCCTATTTTTCTTCACCGTGATCTCATTTTGATTTCTTTTATTCAATGTGTATGGGCGTAGTATGGGTTTGACATGATGGCTAGATGGAGCTTCAAGCTAGTGAAGCAGGTGTCTTACCTCCACTTTCATTGGGTCTTTGCGAGATGTGTTTTTGTCAGGATCCACAAAGAATGGCCTGCAATGCAGAATTAGATAGGCAACAAGAAAGATAGAAGAACATTGTGGGTTTCGAAACCATAGTCTATTCTTTTCTGTGGGTTTATTGGGTTAAAGAGAGGATTTGACCATGTATAAATCTCCCTTCAAGAGTGCGTGGGATGGAAACACGGGAAGGACGTTCACTATTCCAGTCGCAGGCTCTTCTTCTCCCTCTGTCGCTTCGATTTCCCCATGCGCTTTGTGAATATAGACACCCCATGGCATGTCACGGCTCCTCCTCATCGGATGGACGATACCGTTGCAGCCGTCAAAATACAGTCAGCTTTCAGAGGGTATTCCGTTCGGAAGACTAAATCCCTGGAGAGTCTCAAGATTATTGCGAGGGTCAAGTCGAGTATGGAAGAAATGCGGCGGCGTATAAGTGATCCTCATTGTGTTGAGATTATGCGTCAAAATGAAAAAGAGCACCTCAAAATCGACTATGTGACAGTGAGAGTGTTACCAGGAGACCTGATGAAGTTTATTGCAAAGATTCTCTATTGAGACCTTACTTGTTTTACGATGTAACTTGAATGGAAGAGAATCTCATAGGCATGGATCTGCTTTCCTATCGAATATTCATGAAAGCACAATTTTCTTTGCAATTATGAACTTGCTTTGGAAAACGTGGCAGTTGTTTAGCTTCGACTCTTGTTTTTTTTTAATCCTCCTCTTCTTACCCTGCGCGCATGGATGGATGTCCGCACCTATTCCAGTCTGTCATTTTGACCTGGTTGCATGGGCAGAGAGGCCATAGAAATCCTTTCTGTCAAGGCATTTTTCTTGCACTGCTGGCCCTTGGAAGGAGGGAAGTATGTTTGGGTGCTGTTCTATTTCCCTCTGCTCAGTTTTTCTTCCTGTTTCCTGCAACGAACCCTCTTCCTTTCATTATCTTCTCCTCTGTGACTTGGGTGATGGATGCCTCTTCTCCTCCCACGTTTCCAGCTTCCACTGGCTTCCTCTACAGTCTGGCATGTTTTGTTGGGTGTGGGATTTCGGGAGGGCATCCAAAGCAATGGAAGAGGCAGGAGGGTGATGTTGAATCTGGAGAAAAAGGCAAGATATTTCTACACTTTTCTACTGTTACTATATTTAAAATTATTGTGAAATCGAACCACCTTTTCCTTGCATTGATTTGTCAGTTGGATGTCATGATGGGAGATCTCCCCTTTCTGCTTGTTTTCTTCTTGTTTTAGCTTTTATCGTTGTCAGTATGTTGGTCGAAAGGATGTGTGTGCCCTCCTCCTCGGGTGTTATGTTTCTCTTGCTCGAGTGATAGACCTTCGCCTCTGCTTTGTTTATGTATTTATTCTTCTCTGCGCGATTGAGTTGCAAAGTTATTATGTTGATGAAACTAGTATTTTTGATATCATGGAAGTAAGTTTACGACAACTATGAAGCTTTCCCTAGCACCCAAGTTTTTCTTTTGATGTTTTTTGTTAGCTCCTTCTCAAGTCTCTTTGATAACCTTTTGGCATTGAGAAAGAAAGGTTGTAGGATTAGTGTGATCAATGCTTGGGTTAGCTTGACTTAGAGTTTCGGTATTAAAACTTTTAGAATGAAAAGGTTTGTGTGCAATGTGTTTTCCGTCTCACGTGTTTAGACTCTTATATTATCCTTCAACTTGTTTGTATCTATGTGTGACGGTTGTTTGTGTTACCAAGGGTTTCTTAAAATATTGTTGTTTTGGGAAATAGGTAATTTATTTTAAATTAACCAAACATTAGAATTGTTTTGGAGGTTTGCAAATCTTTAGTGTTATAAAATTTGTTGATGACATTATTGTATACTCTTGTTTGACGAACCCCCTTCTTCTCTCGCGTGTTTGCTACTAGCAGCCTTGTAAGACATTGGCCCTTCTTGAATGATTGGAAAATCTCTTGGATTTAATGGTAAAAACTAGTATACTTTGCCTTCGCTTGAAACTTATGTTGTGTATATACCCTATTTGATTTCCGGTTTGAAACTCAATTATACGTGGATTTTGTTGTTAATTTTGAAACCCATGTTTCCCCTTTCTTGGGCGATCAACTCTTTTCTTTTAGAAATATATTATTTTAGCCTATTTGTTTGGTACCTTTGATAAATTTCTAGATGGTTGGTCTATATATCAAATCTCAATCTTGTAATTATTATTGAATTATTTAATTGATGGGAATTCTGTTTTTGCTAGATTTTTATTTCTCCTTATAGGCCAAGGGCCATTCTCATACGATTGTTATACTTTCGTTGCTTTTACTCCTAACTCAAGTACAAGGTCTTCTCCTTCTTTGATTGGCATGATGGAGACTTTATTACAACTTGATTTGTTGATAGTGTTTAGAGGTTTGACCCAATTCTTGTAATAAAGTGCTTCCTTTTGTGGTATTGTTAGATAATAGTTATGGTGGTTTTGTGTAGCCTTATCTTGCTCGGTTCGCGAACCGACTCTTGTGGAAAAATTTGTTGCGAGATGGATTTTGTGAGTACATGAGGGATAGACTTGTAGATTTTTACATCAACCTCATTTGAGAAGTTCTTTTGCATGAATCCTTTTTATATTGTTCAACTATTGATAACATCTAGTGGAAAATTTAGAAGAGGATCAATGTCTTAGTTTATTGTATTGTGGATTATGTCGTCTTAACTTTGGAACCTTGAATTGTCTGTCTATCTTGGAAAATATAAGAAATTTGGATTACCGCATGTTGAGTGACCTTAATGGATTATCGGTATTCTAAGAGTTGATGTAACCTTATGTTCATTTTCGTAAATGAGTATTGTTAAACTTTACCCGTACGATTAATTGTTGAGTTAAATCTTTCTAAGACTTAGTAATAGTGTGTTATAAGTAAAATAAAATGGGTTGTTTAATACTTATAGAAGTTAAACTAAAATTTATATTGCAAATAAATTAGTGTAGAGATGACCAACTTGAGAGCATGTATTTCCATAAGTGATCAAAGATGAAACTATCCTTTGTTAAGTAACATTATATAACTTGATATCCCTAGCTACACTAATGAACACTATCCCTTTCATGGTGAAATTCTTAAACAAACTTAAAGGAAATCTATGGTTAGTTCTGGAAGATAATAAGATTTAATAAGCAGGAGAAAACAATTTAGAAACCACGCAATCTATCTCTCAGCCATTGGAAGGTAAATTGTTTTATTTTTATAAAACTCATTTAGTAAAGCCTAAGTAAAATCTTTAATAATTCTGGTTAAGTTTTCAAGTTTCAATTATATCTTGGTAATAGCTAATGAGGTCTTGAAGATGATTTCAACTCAACCTTCTCCCTCTAACCTTTTTCCAAGGTGCTTTGTCTTTCTTCTCTTAAGTGTGTTGAACGCAAACCCATGTTGTCATATGGGCATGAACAAGTTCTAGTAGCGTAAGTGTAAATAGATGGCCTTGTGGAATTAAATTACCCCTTTCTCTAAATAAATGAATTAAGCAAATAAATGTCATAATAGAGAAGATTTAAAGATAATTACTCAGTGTAAAAAGAATAAACTTAGCTTGGTAAGATGAATTGTATGAATCATATCTTGAGCCTCCTTGAAAACGTAAGCTAAGAATTGCAAGATGTCTTTTTAAAATAAATAACCCTCAAGAATATCTCATTGTGGTTGGCCCTAACTGTAAGTGTGTTCTGTGGTTGGACTTCTATGTTGTCATGTCAAAAAGAAAAAGTGTATTATCCTTTTGGGTGTGAATGTTTCCGTGTTGACCTTGTGGTCATCCCCGTAACAAGTGGTTCCCAGAGTTGGTTGTAACTTTGTGATGACATGTTGTGTCGTGTTATGTGTGGAAGCAAGTCAAAAAAATTATCCTGTCTTTTACTGTGTTGTTCGTGTGTGAATTTTTGGGTCATTACAATAAATATCTTATGACACTCATACCTAGAAGATGTATGATGTTTTTATAGAATGCAAGTTAGCTTTTGTACATGGCCCATTGTCATAGTTTTGATAGTTTTGAACTAGAGAATGGGAAAAACTAGTGGATCAAAGTAAATTTAAAAGGGAAAATATGCATGAATAAGGTGAAATATATATTGATGGACCAAATGTTAGTAAAGGTGCAGAAAATGATGTTTCCAAGTGCATAAGACCAAATTCAAGGTGCTACAATCTCACCACCCCCTCCCCCTCAACCCCACCCCCACCCCGTTTAATATAGCATTGAAAAATGTTATATTAATATGAAAAGAAACAAAAAAATTTGTAAATATAGACTTTATATGATTTTTGATAAAAACACATACTTTTTAGTTCAACTCATGTACAATTTGTGAATGAAAGAAAAATCTAATTTTCAAAATATTTGATAAATATGTATATAATTAAAAATTTAAACCATTGAATAATTAATTTTTTAAAATTTTGAATAATTGGCTTTTGAAATTTGAAAGGGCTTTGAAAAATAATGACTACACCCAATTGATAATCAAATTATGTTATAAAACATTTAACTATTTGAAGAGTGTCATGCAGAGTACATGCTCTAAGGAGTCACTAATGTCTTGGAGTGAGATGCCCTATTTGGAAATGATCCAACATTCCTTTATATGGAAAAGGGTTACATGTATTAGAAGGTCGCGAAAAAAATCTAATAGAAAAGACCATTATGAATGAAGATTTCATAGAAAATGATTAATATTATGAATAATGTATACATTATGGAAATAAAGGGGCTATTGTGGACGAGATACCAAAAAAGGATACAAAGGCTAAAGTTTTAAAGCCAATGTATTTCATCACTAGATGAATAAAACATAAAATTTTAATATTTTGTTCCATTCAAAGACTAGTGAGAATCTAAAAGGTTGATAAAAGTTTGATTTGGAAAAATCCAACATAAATTGGGAAAAAAATTGATTAGATTGGTAAATTTGGTATAGGAATTAACAAAGATTACTAGAAATAATGGCATTTGCCCACAAGTGTATCCACAAAAATAGATATTGTGGAATATTTGTGCAATACCCACAATACTCATGTATTTTAATAAAATGTAGTGTGAATATTTTACAATATCATAATAATAAAAAAGAAATCAAAATTGATCTACAATATACAAAATTTAGTGTAGAAAAGCTACATGAATAAACACTTTACTAGACTTATAATGAATATTTATTACTAACTAAACCACCCATAATATTATCTTTGATTGATAAATAATGGAAAAATACTATTTTGTATATTCTACACTCATATTTCCATAAAAAAATGTAGTGTAAGTTTAAACAAATTACATAAGGTGTAAGCTTTAAATTATACATATATGTGTGGAAAAAAACTACAATTTTAATAAAACTTTGGTTAATTTACGTTCTATTGTGAAAAATCCACATTTGTAAGGAAAATGAAATATTGATATTTCATATTAAATTATAATTTTTAATATATTTTTTGCATATGTATGGTGGAAAATACAATCTAGATTTTACACTTTTCATTATAATTAAATATGATTTTTAAAAGAACACCAACACTATTAATTTATTGTCAAAATATTTACATCTATAAGATATTTTAGTAAATCAAAATATAATATTACAAAATTTTGAAAAATTATAAATAATATTTATTTAAATACATACATATATTAATAGTTGATCTACATTATTTAGAAAATTAATTGCAAATGTCTCATGCTACCATTAAATTAGATTTCTAATTATAAATTAAAAAATACAAAAATATATTTTGTGAATGATCCACATTTTTAAACATTATGAATTTATATTTAAGATTCAAAATATAATAATAAATAATAGGTATTTCAATTTCCTTGTGGGGATAATAAACATTAAATCTCAAACTTATATCCAATTTTTATTTTGTAAATTTCACATTTCTTTTATCTAAACTTTAAATTGTCTTGTAAATTTTTTTAATAAATATATTTTGTGTGATGATATTTATTTAAAATATAATAATTAAAAATTCTATTAAATTATTAAATATTTTAATAATTTAAATTATTTTGTCAATTAATAATATCCTATTCAAATATAATAATATGCATTCCTACTTAATTTGAATCCATTAATGTTAATTCATTATCGTGTGTCAAACCATAGTAATTGGAAATTTGAATATCCGCAAGAAGATCCGCTCCATGCTAAGAGCATATAACTAGCATACCTATATTTTATAAATATATGTAATATATGCCGAGAGGTATATATTACATATATTTATATATTATATAAATATATAGGTGCCTCGTGAAATTCACCTCTCGGCATATTTTACATACACATAGAAACATAAACCAAAACATGGTATGTAAAATATGCTGAGAGGTGAAGTTCACGAGGCACCTATATATTTATATAATATATAAATATATGTAATATATACCTCTCGGCATATATTACATATATTTATAAAATATAGGTATGCTAGTAGCAACCGCAGAGAGTTGCATTATACATAAAACAATACCAAAAATAAAGTATGAAAAATAAGGGGGAATTTAGTTCGTGTATGAATAAAATAAAATTTATAATTTAATATTATAATTATTTATTATCAAAACATAGTCACTTATATGTAATTTTCTTATGTAATTATATTACTATATAACTTAACACATATTTGACTTTGGAGAATGAGTATGAGCAAAAAAAATCAAGGTCTATAATGCACGAAGTTCTTATGGATTTTATTAGTAACCGTATTATCAAGTTAAAAAAATACAATCCTTTTTCATACGAATTGAAATGTGTAATGTACATCACATGTAATGACAAATTCATATAATGCAATGTGTGCTACATATGGTACATTATTTATATTCCAAGGACATAAGTCTTTTTTCCTCACTTTCCATTTCGAAAGTAGTTTTCCGTTCTTCATTTTTGCATAGCGCTCATATGAAAATGGCAGAGATATTCTTAGACTCTGCAACGACTTCACTCGAGAGATAGCCACAAATGTTAACCCCATTGTCTCTCTTTCTTCAATATCAACTGTAGCCTTGGAAAGAGTCAAACCTTGCGATTTATGTATCGTCAATGCCCATGCCAACCGTAAGGGTAATTGGTGTGTGCGTCCCCTTTGTATTGGTGTAATTGGGATGGTATACGGAGTTCTATCTTCAAATGGTATTCCGAAGTAACTATCGAATTCAACCATTACATATGTTGGCGGGTTCGGTGGACCAGTACCAGGTGCATATACTATGTTTCGAATATATCCCAGAGCTCCATTTACAAGACCTGCTTCTATCCAAAGATTGGATGTTAGCATAACCCTTGCATCATTAGAAATTAATAATTCTAAATCAAGTTCATCATTTATACCTCTTGTCGCAAGTGTTAGCGGTACTTTGTTCTAGTTGCAATGCTACGTGTGACAGGTCTTTTCAATGAATGCAATTTTTTTGTTGTTGTGGTTATTCATGTTAATCTTTGTCGCCATTAGGTGAATATTATTATAGAATTCTTCATTTTTATCTTTGTCTAATGCAGAACTTGTTCTACTCATTAACAACATCCAATCATCCAGTGTCGGATTCGCATCTCTGAGATTGGCCAGAAGTTCTCGAAAATGCTTTTGGTCTTCATCTTCTCCTGCTTGCCTAAATACCTTATCCAATGTAACAACTATTCCGAATGCTTCCCATAACAGCTTTGCACGTCTATTACTATCATATGGCGGTTTATCGGTAACAGGAGGAAGTTGCCCCAAATCTCCTACCAAAATCATAGAAACACCACCAAAACTCATGTCTGCTCTTTCAGGGAATGCTTGACAAAGTCGGGAGTCCACGTTTTCTAGCAAAATTTGTCCGACGAAGCTCATTTCATCAATCAATACATATTTTATGTGGCAAATCTCTTGTTGGAATGTTGCAAGTCTTGATCCCTCCAATTCTGCAAAATCTGTAATAGGGATTCGAAGTTGTGAATGGATGGTCGAGGCACCAATATTAAAAGCTGTAACTCCTGTTGCTGCAAGAAATAGAAGAGGAGATCGTTCAGGGAATGATGCATCAAAAAGTGACTGACAAATCAGACCAATCAAATACAATTTCCTTGTTCCCACTATGTTCCTTGAACTATCATGAGCAATGGAATGTTATTTCGATGTTGATTATAATGTGTCATTATTATATCAAGTGCTTGTTTTTTTTAGCACCCAAAGTGTCGCAATTGAAATTCGAGGCTAATTCATCATCTATAACCAACCCATTATCTTTCATGTTGCTTATGAATTTTATCACTTTGCTTGTGTATTCTTCACCTCGATATTCATCATTCCATGGTGCTTGTCTGTCAATATCTCTCCTTCCCAACATATCTATTTCCGTCGCTTGCAAAATTTGACCATGATGAAGCCTACACATGATTTCCCATTCATGTTCTATTGTATTCTGTTGAACATGTGGATTAATTTCATCTTCAGAATTACTATTATTTTCAATGTCTTCTACTGCAGTCCTCCTTTCGACATGCCATGGATTATAACGGAACGAATCCCAGTTTAAACTTATTGAATCAGAATCATGTCCGATATCTCTGTCTATATCTCGAAACGGCTTGTAAAGCAACAAATCTGACCAACAAAAATCAACCCATTTATGAGATTCCCGCGAAGGGATAGAGGAAAACCTTGGGAAAACTCTCACAATAGCTCCAAAACTCCTGACCTCCCACTTGTTATCCCGTTTTCTCCTTGGATTATATGTCCAAGATCTAGCGGCATCAATAAGAGACACACTTTCCATGGAAAAAGGCCTATTCTTGTACCCATCAATGAAACTTTTTGCATGTTCCTCATGGTCATCTGCATCAGGTGTTGTTACTTTTTTTAACACCTCACACACAACATTCAAATTGAAAATACTCTACTACTCTCTACCAAAGGGAGCTCTAACAACATGTGACATGTTTCTTGTGCACCAATGTCTCTTTCAACAATTGTTTTGGTTAGAAGTCTCCTGTATGTTATCGTTGCCATTTCATCCGGGTTTTCAATATTTTCCATCTGCATCAACATTTGATGATAAGTTTTAGAGCTTTTCTCCGCTTTCACTGCATACTTTGCAATGTACTTGACTACGGCATGTTTGGAAAGAACAGGTTGCCAATCTACGTTTTCTCTCCACAATTGTAATATGTAGCGATTATGTTTATTTACCCTATCATCATTTCTCACAGGTTCAAATTTTTTATCTCCTGTCTCTAAGTCTTGATATAACTTTGATCCATCGAGATTCAATGGCCACGGTGCATTATACCTGCAAAATGTAATAATCAATTATTAGTTCTTCCATGTATGTGTTTTTTATTTCAATTTAATTATTCAAATTTTTGAACACCTTACCTACAGACAATTTTTCCCCTTTTCTTACGTAGGCAGGCACCCTCTCTACACATCGTATGTCATTCTACACTATGTTGAGAATCTCTTCATAGTCACGTTCCATATCGAATTGTGTCAGTTGTCTTGTATTTCGAAGACACAGATGTTGCATAAAATTTTGGTAGACCTGTAACATAGAACATAAGAATACACAATATATTTTGAGAACGTAAAAATTCTATATAAATCATAGACTCGATGAGAATCGATAAATTACCTGTATGTTTCATTGGTGTGGGTCATCCCGAGGATTCCATGCATGGACAATAGAATGGAAGTATTTTTCAGCATTTCCATGTTGAAAATCATCATTCCAATCAAGGTTGTCCATATTTGGTGCCCCTTCTAACCATATGAATCCATGCACATGTGGTGAACCTCTATGCTGCCATTCATATCTAGACCAATAATCTTTAACTTTCATTCCTTTTTGTAATACCTCCTTTCGGAAAAGTGTATGTCGCAGGTGCATATAATGTGCCACTATATGTGGATATTCGATGATATTTTTCCTTCGCCAATTTTGTGCTTCTCGTGGATTATCCGGCGGTGTTCTAGGCATTAATGCATGTAGATCAGGCCAATACATATCATTGCGCTCAATGTGAAAAAAATAGTAGGTGATCCTATTTGATGCAACATGTCAGCCAATTCACCATGACATTTTGCCCAGTAAGACCTTGTACCCCTCAATGATGTTCCAAACCGCATCAAATGATCAGCCAGATTGGAATGGGGAACATTCTTCATATGCTCACATAACTCGTTGATGGTGATTGGCATATCTTGGAGGTTTTTCTTCACAAAACAATAGACGAATTTTGTGCACGATGTCTCATGATCATGTTCATCATGTAATACCTGAACCGAGGATGTCAGCCAAATCGGTGATCCCTATATCGCAATAAATGATTTACAAATTCATGGAGATGTACTCGTCTTAATCGTGGTTCTAGCCAATCACATTTTCCATCAGGAAAAAGAGTAGGGAATGCCATATCAAGTAGTCCTACTATCACATACTCATTGATAGGATATGCTCCTATCCCTGGCCAATCAATGAGTGCTCTAGGGTCTGCATGAGGGTTATTCACCCACATATGGATTAATTCCATCTCCCTTGGTGCATTAGGTGGTTTAGATGCCATCGATGTTGTATGACTAATTATATTTCCTTCATCTATCTCCACGGTCGGACCTATAAACACAATTTCATTTGTTTCGGAATCAAACTCCATATGAATTGAGTTCAGTTGCTCAAACACATTCTCAACAGAATGAGATGGAAGTTCATTCAGAGCATTTTCATCGATTTGGACATCTGAATAGAACTTATCATGTTCTATTTTATATTTCAATGCATTATAAACTCTCTCTCTATTGACTGTAAAGTCATAATTTGTTCCACGCTGATCTCTCCTCCGAACAATAATCATTAGCAAATATTTCAATCTATGGGGAAAAAGATTAGTGATTCTTTTACTTCTTGAGGAAAACTTATCATGTGACCTTTATATTTATATTGACCTCATGTTGTATGTGTCACCTGTAGGATTGGGTTGAAACGTGCTATTAACATTTCCTCAATTTGAGTTAAGTTTGCAAGTTCTAGCGGTTATGGCCCATGATCCATATTGTTTGATGTCGAAAATCGATGATGACCTTTCTCTTGTCGACATCTAGTACACACAGGTCCTTTAGGTGTTCGAGAAACTTTTATTCCAATGTAACATTCTTGAAAAATATAACACATGACCGGCGAAGAAAGGTTATCAAGACCATGTCGAAAAATCATTTGGACCGTATTGAAATCTCTCCCAAGCATTCCATTGGGATCATCTATCATGTGTTCTCTCACAATATGTGAGTCTTGCATTCTTCTTCTTCTTCTAGGTTCGATTGTTAACTCCTCTTGTAAATCATTATTTTGCATTCTTCTTCTTCTCGTTGTTCGTATTGGTTGTAATGTCATCTCCTGTTGCACACTATCATTCTCTAAATTATTTACAACATCTATATTCATTATATCTTGGGTCAAGTTTTCTGTTGTTTCGAGCACGTAATCCATCGATGTTGAATTTCCCGCCTTTGCATTAACTTCAACATTACTAGCCATTCTACGATAATTCCTCTGAGATGCTTCGCGTGAAGTTCTTGTCTATGTAGTCTTTCTTCCTCTTGCAACTTACCTGAACGAATCTATCTTTGTAACCTTGCTCTTGATACATGTGAGTCATCTTGAGACGATCGTTCACGAATTATTGTCATGTTATTTGCATGTTGTCATCTTTCTGCATCCAATTCTTCATTTGTTAATTCAGCCCTCCGTTCTGCGAACCTTTGTCTATCGTTATCATTTCAAAGTTTCCTTTGTTCCTCTCATTGTGCATCTGTCATTTCTTGTTGTCTCCTTCTGTGATATTGTCTTTGATATTCTCTTCGATATGCTCTTCTTTCATCTTCATTTTCAAAATTTAATCGTGGTCGAGCCACACCTATAAATTATTTTCAACAAATTTTGTAATTATTTATATAACTAAAAAATCCACGTACATGTAATAGAAATCAATCATATATTATCCAAGTTGTAACAATTAGCAAGGCTAGTCAAAGAATGATATGAATTTAAGAGAATAGGAGATTAGAAAAAGCGTTTTCATTTCCATATCTATGACCTTTTGTTTGATTTATAATAGTTTTTTCACCAACACACTCAAAACACTATGCAATTTATAAAATCTTTTATATAAATAATGCAAGTAAATCCTCACATTCTCATCTTTCTTCCTCAGCAAACCGATCTGTACGAATCTGTCCTTGTATCCTTATTCTTGATACATGTGAGTCATCTTGAGATGATTGTGCATGAATTGTCATCATGTTATTTGCATGTTGTCATCTCTCTGCATCTATTTCTTCATTTTTCAATTCAACCGTTCGTTCTACAAATGCTCTTCTATCATTATCATTTCGACGTTTCCTTTGTTCCTCTCGTTATGCATCTGTCATTTCTTGTTGTCTTCTTCTACGATATTGTCTTTGATATTCTTTTCTTTCCTCTTCATTTTCAAAATTTAATCTTGGTGGAGCCATGCCTTTAAAGTATTTTCAGAAAATCACCTAATTATTTATATTATTTAAAACTCCATGTGCATGTAATAGGAAATAATCATATAGTAAAGAGAATGTAAAAATTATGAAGGACACTCAAAATATGATATGAACTAAAGTGACACAAACTATCACATTTACAAATACCTCAATTCTCTATTAACTCAACAATTCTTTATCGACGTCATTGTATAAATCCTTATTATACAGCAAGTCAGGACAATTCAACAATGTTCCTCTCATAAATAACACAATATCAAAGACAAAAATATAAAACAAATAATTCTCAATTGCGTATTCAAAAATCAACTATATCCATGTCCTTCAATGAAATAAACACACACCACCTTGTAAAGAAATGTTCAAATGCACATATCCACGTTAATCATTGCTTGAAAAAACACAACATACAAAAAATAATATGTCATCCACTCACAAAAATGAAAAACATTATGATGGAACCATAGTTCCTGAGAATTTATATTAAAACATTTTTCCAAGCATACACAAAATATGATTTCATGGTTTCGCTATAGAAATATAAAATATTTATATTTGACATTTCTTATAGAAAAATTGCATTGTCAGAAGATGCATATGTTATACATACATCGGGATGTCCCTCGTTACGTTGCTTTAAAAACCTTTTCGAGAACACAGGATGACATCCAAATTAGGACGTGCTAGGAGAGCATAACAGGAAACATCCCATTTGCAAATCCTAGCTCCCAGTATCGAAAAAAGGCACGTGCAATGATAGATTCCGAGTTGGACAAATATCCACAAATGTTCCCCAATGAAAATAATGTAAGGATATATATACGCATACAAAAATTTCTCATAAACATCACATTCTTTTTTTTTTAGAAAGTTTATATTAGTCAATGTCTTAAAATTATAAATGTACAAATATTCAATTTCTAAATACACAATGCACACTAAGATGTTAAAAATTGTCTATATAATAAAAGCAAAATCTTAATAATTGAACTATTTAAAAATTATCTATATAACAAAAGCAAAATCTTAATAATTGAAATATTTTACAAGTTTCTATAATTTTTAGATGATATTGCTAATACATCTCTAATTGTAATGTTTCCGATTGTCTTTTTAAAAGAAAAGTTTGTAGAGAGACTATCACATCTCACTCTAAGTTACTACTATTATAAATTACATATCACTTTGAATAATAACTATTTAAAAACTTTATTTAAATAAATTGTTAAAGTAAAAATAAATAGTTTTACATGGGTTTATTAAAAATACAAACATTATTAAAGTAATAATTACCATCTACACATAGAAATGTTGGTTTTCTATGTCAGGGAATATGGAAACCTATATTAAACATGAAATATATTGTTTAATGTGTTAGGAAAATTTTTATTCAATATATGGGTTGATAAAAATACAAACATTATTAAAGTTGTAATTGTCTTGGGCACATAGAAATGTTGTTTTAATAATACATCTCAACCGGAATCTTTTCCTAAACAATTCAACTTACAATGTCTACATTTTAAAAAAATTACCCAAAATTTTTACCAAGATAGAAATTTAAATAGGATATAAATTTCATAAAGTAACTTTTAATAATACATCTCAACTAGATTTTTTTCTTTTCATTTAAAATTATTAAATCTAATCATGATATAAATTTAAAATTTATATAAATTCATAAAGTAACTTTTAATGACTAATCTTGAGTGTGTCCAAGTTATGTGAACTGCAATTAATAAATTTGTTTATAAATTTCATACCTATATCATATTAATGACTAATCCTGGAGTCTGTCCAAGTTATGTGAACTGCAATTAATCATGTCTCCATTTCCTGCAATATCATGTAAGGTAAGAATTTATTCACATAATCCCAAAAATAAAATTGAAATATATAAAACACTGTAAATACATATTAATTTTTCCAAGAATTAAATTAAATTAGTAAATTACTAAAGTTAAATTAAAAATTATTTACCTAATAATATATTGCATATTTAAACTTATTTATTTATTTAAACATTATAGTTTTTAAATTAACACATTAAAAGTATTTTTTACTTGTTTAAACAATTTATTTACTTTAATTTTTAAATATAATTCACTTCCCCACACCCGATAATTTAAAAAATTAATTTACTAAAGTATTTTTTAAAAATTTATTTAAATTATTTACCTTTAAATTATTTACTTCCCCACACCCTCTTCACTTTAATTCATGTTAAACATTATAGTTTTTAAATTAACACATTAAAAGTATTTTTACTTGTTTAAACAATTTATTTACTTTAATTTTTAAATATAATTCACTTCCCCACACCCGATAATTTAAAAAATTAATTTACTAAAGTATTTTTTTTTTATAAATTATTTACTTCCCCACACCCTCTTCACTTTAATTTATGTAATTTCCCCAAGAATTAAATTAAATTAGTAAATTACTAAAGTTAAATTAAAAATTATTTACCTAATAATATATTGCATATTTAAACTTATTTATTTATTTAAACATTATAGTTTTTAAATTAACACATTAAAAGTATTTTTGGTTGTTTAAAAAATTTATTTACTTTAATTTTTAAATATAATCAGTAATGCCCGCTCGGCATCGAATTAGCTTCGCCACCTTGCCCCCATTGCTTTTCGTTGAACGTTTATTTGAGCTCCCTTTTTATCGTCAGGTGACTTTGACCTTATTGCGAAGTTATTTTGGAATAGTTTCTTCCCTTCTTTCGCTTTGTCTCACCATCTCATTTTGTCGTAAGTGCGCTTTTGTTTCCGAGGGTCATTTCTAACTTTCGTCTAGTGAGCTTATCATGCTTTTGATCGGTGAAATGCGTAATGACTTTTTTGTTAAAAGTTCTAATAGAATATTAAAACCTTTTCAAGGCATTTGGGCATGTTAGTAGTCTTTTCCAGCCTTGGTTTGCTTGGAAGGGGAGAGAGGTTGGGTGGTGGCGCCTTTGAAGGTGAGGACTGCGTGGTTTTTAAATCTTTTTATTTACTTGCACCTACCCTCCACTGCCACCTTGGCCAAACAGGTCCATTCACAGGTCTTGATTGCAAGTGGATGACTTTAGTCTCCTCCCAACCACCCAACCTGTAGACTGTAATGGCCGTCACATTTTTTTACCTTGCGTGAGAGAGATGGGAGTCGGTGAAGGCCTATTTTTCTTCACCTGGATATCTTTTTGATCCTTTCATTCAATGCGTATGGGCACAGTATGGGTTTGACATGATGGTTAGATGAAGCTACAAGCTAAAGAAAATGGTTTTCACCTGTGTGTGCTGCTCCTGAGTTCGGATGGACGTGGTTTTTTGTTGTTTCCGGATGCGTTTGGGGGAGAAAGGAGTGCTGTCTTCTTTTGTTGGCCGCACACTACTACCAGCTAGTGAGGTAGGCATGTTTCCTCCACTTTCTTTGGGTGCTGCGAGGTGTGTTCTTGTCGGGGATCCACAGATCGTGACCTCACGGCGATGAATTAGCCAGGACATGTTGGACGTGAAAATGGAAGTTTACAGAATGATGGTTTTGTATAATCTTTGTATTCCAAACCGGTTTGCCAGGCACTTCGGAATCTTTTTCATGTCACTGCTATTTTGAGCATCATTCCATTTTCAGCTTCAGCTTGTATTGGCTAGTTTGGAAGATTAACTTCCCGTATTCATTGCTACGACCGTCCCTAGCGCCTTCTGACTCCGCTTGCATTTCTGGAGGACTTATGCATAATCTGTAATGGAAATATTACAACTTAGGTACTTGGTTGGGATATTGTGAATGATTCTCCACGCATTTATTGCAAAGTCTCTGTATGCATAGAGGACGGGTGAGCGAGTCTTTACATAGTTCATATAGTCTGGCAATTTTCTTTCAGAGAGAACATTGTCTACACATGATTCCAAAGCATAGTGAATTTATGGACGGTGGTAAAAATGCTAGACAGAGGTACCTTTAAATTCTCAGGCAAAATGGTTAACCGAATTTATCCACTCGCATGCCAAAATTTAGGCCAGGCGGCAGGCATGTTGCAGTATAGTCGAAGCCTTTGTAAGTGCTTCCAACAAGCAGGTTGTCCAACTATGTTGTTATCTGATCAGTATCAATTACATCCTCTGATTCGGGTTTCTCCTTCAAGATATTTTTATCAAAATCGACTATGTGACAGTGAGAGTGTTACCAGGAGACCTGATGAAATTTATTTACAAAGATTCTCTATTGAGACCCCCCATTGATTTGTGGCATTTTGTCACGTTTTGCACGCTGCGTGGATTCTCTCTCTCCTTGCATACGTTTTTTGGAGGCGTATTCTTCTTCAAATTTCTATTATCCTTGTTCCTTGTGTTTTTTCGATGTCTCTGTCCTTCTCTGGTGCCCCATCTTTAACGCAGGCAGGAAGGCTGCCTCAATATCCATTGATGACTTCTATTTGACAACAGCTAATCAGGCAAAGCTTGCAGCTGAGAATTCAGCAAACACCCTTTTGGAGCTACGGAGTAATGCAGGAAGCCATGATTTAGCTTTTGGGACAAATACTTTGAAGACCTTGTGTAGCCTAGTGAAAAAAAGGTACAAAGGCTAAGGTACCTCGTTATGATAATATCCATTGATGACTTCTATTTGACAAAAACTAATCAGCAAAGATCAAAAGGGCGGTGAGAATTCAGAAAACACCCTTTTGGAGCTACGGAGTAATGCAGGAAGCCATGATTTAGCTTTTGGGACAAATACTTTGAAGACCTCGTGTAGCCTAGTGAAAAAAAAGGTACAAAGGCTAAGGTACCTCGTTATGATAAGTCTGCTTATTATGGGCGGGGTGATAGGGCAGATCCTTCTACATGGCCTGAAGTTGAGGGACCTTTGGAGATTTAAAAGTAGAAAGACTATCATTTCAAGATCTCTTTGGAGACCATATTCTTAAGGCTCTATTCTTCCACTCCAGTAAATCACAATGGTGGTTTTTCTTGAAGGATGGATGCTTGGTTTTAAGCCACTTCTAGGTGAATCTGCAAAAACAATTGACCCACGGGTTAGTACTAAGATTCTGTCTGAAGTTTTTGTGCATACCGTAGTCTTGGCAGCCCCTAGAGCATCGTGCTTTGCGTTCGATGTTTCTTATAAAATGGATCTCTCTTGCCCGGGCTAAGCATAGACGAGAATGGAGCTTGAGTTCCCAGCCTATAAAAGGGGAGATTCGACCTGAGGATTGTTGTTGCTGGTCCGGGCGGTGTCCATGAAACCTTTTGAATCTGGAGAAAAAGGCAAGATATTTCTACACTTTTCTACTGTTATTATATTTAAAATTATTGCGAAATCGAACCACTTTTTCCTTGCATTGTTTTGTCAGTTGGATGTCATGATGGGAGGTTTTCCCTTTCTGCTTGTTTTCTTCTTGTTTTAGCTTTTATCGTTGTCAGTATGTTGGTCGAAAGGATGCGTGTGCCCTCTCCTCTAGGTGTTATGTTTCTCTTTCTCGAGTGATAGACCTTCGTCTGTTGCTTATGTATTAATTCTTCTATGCGATTGAGTTGCAAGTTATTATGTTGATCAAACTAGTATTTTCGTTATCATGGAAGTAAGTTTACGATAACTATGAAGCCCCTCCCTAGCACCCAAGTTTGTCTTTTGACGTTTTTTGTTAGCTCCTTCTCAAGTCCCTTTGATAACCTTTTGGCATCAAGAAAGAAAGGTTGTAGGATTAGTGTGATCAATGCTTGGGCTAGCCAGCTTAGAGTTTCGATATTAAAACTTTTAGAATGAAAAGGTTTGTGTGTAATGTGTTTTCCATCTCACTTGTTTAGACTCTTATATTATCTTTCATCTTGTTACTAGTTTTAAGGCCATCCTCAAGAAGTACCTTGACCATCCTTATCAACTTGAACCATAACTAGCCTTTCGGATCAACTAAGCTCGAGGTTTCATTGTGCGAATCCAGTACCTCGTTGACACTAGAATAGTTTTGGTCTAATCCCCCTCTCTGAATTATTGTTGATGGCGCTCTTCTATTTTTCCTAACTTGCATTATTTCTCCTTTGTAGTGTTAACGCTATTAATTAATATTGGTCGGTTTTATGCACGTAATTACCTTAATATTTTGTGATGGAAATTTCCTTAAATGTGATTAATCTTCGGAAAAAAAAAAAAAAAACTCATCTTTCATTTGATAGTCTTATGGATTCATAGTGGAAGGTTTTGTTTTGATAATGTCACTTAGAAATTATGTTTGTATCTATGTGTGACGGTTGACTGTGTTACCAAGGGTTGCCTTAAAATATTGTTGTTTTGGGAAATAGGTAATTTATTTTAAATTAACCAAACATTAGAATTTTTGTGGAGGTTTGAAAATATTTAGTGTTATAAAATTTTTGATGACATTATCAGTATACTCTTGTTTGTGGAACTCCCTTTTCTCTCGCGTGTTTGCTACTAGCCTGTAAGGCATTGGGCCTTCTTGAATGACTGGAAAATCTCTTGGAGTTAATGGTCAAAACTAGTATACTTTGCCTTCACTTCGAAACTTATGTTGTGTGTATACTCTATTTGATTTCCGGTTTGAAACTCGATTATACATGGCTTTTTGTGTTAATTTTTGAAACCCATGGTTTCCCTTTCTTGGGCCAATCAACTCTTGTTCTTTTAGAAATATATTATTTTAGCCTATGTGTTTGGTACCTTTGATAAATTTCTAGATGGTTGGTCTATATATCAAATCTCAATCTTGTATTTATTATTTAATTACTTACTTGATGGGAATTCTGTTTTTGCTAGATTGTTTATTTCTCCTTATAGGGCCAAGGGCCATTCTCATACGATTGCTATACTTTCGTTGCTTTTACTCCTAACTGAAGTACAAGGTCTTCTCCTTCTTTGATTGGCATGATGGAGACTTTATTATAACTTGATGTGTTGATAGTGTTTAGAGGTTTGACCCAATTCTTGTAATAAAGTGCTTCCTTTTTGTGGTATTGTTAGATAATAGTTATGGTGGTTTTGTGTAGCCTTATCTTGCTCAGTTCTCGCGAACTGACTCTTGTGGAAAATTTGTTGCAGATGGATTTTTGCGAGTAGATGAGTGATAGACTTGTAGATTTTAACATCAACCTCAGTTGAGAACTTCTTTTCCATGAATCATTTATATATTGTTCAACTATTGATAACATCTATTGGAAAATTTAGAAGAGGATCAATGTCTTAGTATATTGTATCGTGGATTATGTCGTCTTAACTTTGGAACCTTGAATTGTCTGTCTATCTTGGAAAATATAAGAAAGTTGGATTACCGCTTGTTGAGTGACCTTAATGGATTATCGGTATTCTAAGAGTTGATGTAACCTTTTTCACTTTCGTAAATGAGTATTGTTAAACTTTACCCCTACGATTAAATGTTGAGTTAAATCTTTCTAAGACTTAGTAATAGTCTGTCATAAGTAATATAAAATGGGTTGTTTAATGCTTATAGAAGTTAATCTAAAATTTATATTGCAAATAAATTAGTGTAGAGGTGACCAACTTGAGAGCATGTAATTCCATAAGTGATCAAAGATGAAACTATCCTTTGTTAAGTAACATTATATAACTTGATATCCCTAGCTACACTAGTGAACACAATCCCTTTCATGGTGAAATTCTTAAATGAACTTAAGGGAAATCTATGGTTAGTTCTGGAAGATAATAAGATTTAATAAGCAGGAGAAAACGACTTGGAAACCACACAATCTATCTCTCGGCCATTGGAAGTAAAAATGTTTTAGTTTATAAAACTCATTTAGTAAAGCCCAAGTAAAATCTTTAATAATTTTGGTTAAGTTTTCAAGTTTCAATTATATCTTGGTAATAGCTAATGAGGTCTTGAAGATGATTTCAACTCAACCTTCTCCCTCTAACCTTTTTCCAAGGTGCCTTGTCTTTCTTCTCTTAAGTGTGTTGAACGCAAACCCATGTTGTCATATGGGCATGAACAAGTTCTAGTAGCGTAAGTGTAAATAGATGGCCTTGTGGGATTAAATTACCCCTTTCTCTAAATAAACGAATTAAGCAAATAAATGTCATAATAGAGAAGTTTTAAAGATGATTACTCAGTGTAAAAAGAATAAACTTAGCTTGGTAAGATGAATTGTATGAATCATATCTTGAGCCTCCTTGAAAATGTAAGCTAAGAATTGCAAGATGTATTTTTAAAATAAATAACCCTCAAGAATATCTCATTGTGGATGGCCCTAACTGTAAGTGTGTTCTGTGGTTGGACTTCTATGTTGTCATGTCAAAAAGAAGAAGTGTATTATCCTTTTGGGTGTGAACGTTTCCGTGCTGACCTTGTGGTCATCCCCGTAACAAGTGGTTCCCAGAGTTGGTTGTAACTTTGTGACGACATGTTGTGTCGTGTTGTGTGTGGAAGCAAGTCAAAAAAAATTATCCTGTCTTTTCTTTGTGTTGTCTGTGTGTGAATTTTTGGCGCTTTACAATAATTCACTTCCCCACTTAATAGATAATTTATAAAATTAATTTACTAAAGTATTTTTTAAAAATTATTTAACCTTTAAATTATTTACTTTCCCACGAATTTAACAAATTAAATTATTTACTTCCCCACACCCTCTTTACTTTAATTTTAAATTAAATTAGTAATTACAAAAGTTAAATTAAATTACTAAAGTGTTTAAAAAATTAAATTACCAAAGTGTTTTTTACCTTTAAATTATAAAATTAATTTAGTAAAATATTTTTTACCTTTAAATTATTTACTTCCCCACACTCGAGAATTTAACAAATTAAATTATTTACTTCCCCACACTGAGAATTTAACAAATTAAATTAGTAAAGTGTTTTGTAACTTCCCCACACGAATTTTACAAATTAAAAATAAATATCACGGACACAATTTCACGGGCACGACATCAGACTCCTCCACTCAATATATATATAAATGAGAATGCCTCTCAGCATAATGAATGAGAATGCCTCTCGGCATAATTAAGTTTTTTATGGAAATATAATATTTATTATGCGTATGCAATTAGAAAATGGAAAGTAAATTTACACATGGTTTTGTTAGAATGGGTGAAGTACATGTCACTTGGATTAGAGATTGAAAATTTTTAGACCATTCGTAGGAGAATAAAATTAAAGGTGGAGATGTATTCCCTCCCTTGAAATGTGGATCTAAGATGAAGATCTTCCATAAGTCATTCCTAATTGCATATGTTTCGTATGAAACACGAGAGGTTTTTGCTAATTTTTGAGTGCATGTGGCTTAAGGGAAAAAAATATATTTTAAGCATAGTTTGCAGCTTTGAGAATTGATCTCTGTAAGGTTTCTTTGGATATCGGGGTAATTCATAAATACATCATGTTTTCTAGGTAAAAGGTTTATCATCATTTTCAGCCTTTAGAAACCTACTCTTCTACAAATTTTTGTATTAATGTTAATGAGGTGTATATTTGGTTTTACAAACTTTTTTACTAAAGCTTTTATAATGGTTGTATCAGTGTACTCGGATATTTGATAAAAATAACTACCTCTGTATTAAATTTTCAAGAAAAAAATCTTTATGTTTTAATCTATTAAGTCAGGTGAAACTTTATAAATTATGTTACAAGTTTATAAATCTAAAATGTTAAGTTTATTTTTCAACAATGAAAAACAATTTTTGAGTTGTACATCTCAATAAGGAAATGACAGTATTTTTATTGCATTGTAGTTACATGCATGACGGTGTTGAAAAATATGGAACAATTTTACGAGAAATAGAACATTTAAAAAAAAAATTATCTAGGGAAAAAAAAATGGACTCATAACAAATAAATATTTGGAAATGGTACTCGAGTCTATTGATTCAAAAAGAAAAAATTATTCTTCCAATTAATAATTATTGAAGGAGTAAATTTGAATTTCTCATATAATATTGAAATACATTTATCTTTTGATTTTTACATTCATTTTATTCCTAGCATTCCAATCTTCTAGATATATTTATCTTTTGTTTTCCTTCGTTTCCCCGTACAATAGAGTTCACATCAAATGTTCTCAATTATTGCAGATCCCATTTATAAATTCATTGCATTTGTTGAGTTTTTGAGTTTTTGCACATCAAGCTTAGAAACCGAGGAAGAATTTTTTCCTTTAAATATTATATGTTCTTCCCTTTCTATCATGTGGTATCTTTTCATTTCTCTTCCCGTTATGTATAATGAAATATTTTCATACTTATATAATTATTATTAGTTATTTTCACAATCAATTAACATTCCTAATATAGATCCTAATTGTAAATTCAATTGAATGTATATTTTTAGGTATGTGAAATATAGTTAATACAAATATACGAAAGTAATTAAACACAAGCTAAAATATTATTAAAATTGTAATTTAGTTTTTAAAATAATTTATTAACTTAAAATATTATTAATATTGTTTTATTTTTATTTTTTAAATATTTTCAATTTCATTAATATTCACATTTTAAATTTATAATTTATAATAAAATTTAAAAATAGAAACAATAAATTCACTAAAAGACTTTGGGTTGTTTATCTATATTTTTTTCACAATTTATTTGTGAATGAAGAGTTCAAAATTGTGAATCCAATTTTTGGACTCCACCCACAATTTTTGTGGAAACAAAAAAATGTGACAAAACATGTGTAAATTCCACAATATCAATATTGTCATAGTTTCACTTTTATACATGTCTCTAAATGTGAAACTATGACAATGTTGATATTGTGGAATTTCTACATATTTTTTCAAATCTTTTTGTTACCACAACAAAATTGTGGGTGGAGTCCACAAATTTGGATTCACAATTTTGAACTCTCCATTCACAAATATATTGTGAAAAAAATGTGGATACACATCCCAAAGTCTTGTAGTGTTGGTTCCCCTTTGAAAATGTGTTGTTTTACAAGTCCTAAAACTTGATTTAATCTTATGATGCGTTAAGCCCTTTTTGAGACCCTTCCTTATTGGAGTTGTTGGAATGATAAATTGTATGGTGTGAATCTTGTGGTTGGACAATAGTGGTTGTGTCCGGGGTCGGGAAGAGTTAATTAGAAGTTGTTTAGAGCTTCCTTCCTTCAGTAGTTAGGAAAGTTGGTCTGGTTGTCATTTTTTCATTTTGTTACCCATATGGGAGAGTGGACATTAAGTTTGGGTGTCGTTTATGACCCAATCCTGCATGTGTCCTTAGAACTAACCTCGAGGTAGAGTACCCCTATTGGCAGCCATGAAGGGCTGCGAAGTGAATGTGGTGTTAACATTTTGTATTTTACATTCGTAAACTTGTGTCATTTTATCAAGGACCAGCATCTTATTTTATGATTGGATTGAGAAGCTCTGAGGATCTTCTAGTTATTTATATTTTTACGAGAATTTTCAAACTTTGCAATGTGGCTACTTAGCCACTTTCCTTGATTGCCGATATTTCTTGGAATTTATTTTGATTGGTGACTCGGAGCTCGTTATGTTGTTGGCTACTTAGCTAAACGTTACGTGGATTTCTTCTTACATGATGATGAGCTGGTTCTATGCTACTTGTATTCATACATTTTGTCATATGGGGTACACCCTAGGTGTCTTGAATGTCCTCTTAGGTGCTTAAAGTTATGCCTTGGTTTTAGATGCATGGAACCTTGAGTGTATCTAGGATCTTAGAGTGACCTTTTCATTACTCGACCTTGTTGGGAAGAGATTTCGTTGTGTTGTGCATTCTAGTTGGCAGCCTATTAGCGGTGGTGGTGATTTTCTTACAATCCGGTAAGAGCTTGAACCTCGTCGAGTAGAGGTGTTTAATTTTGGGTTGATGAATTATGGTGGGATCGGTTTGCTTTTGGCTAGCTATGGATGTTAGTGGAAAATTGTTTGTCTGGTAGTGGCTTCTCTTCGATGGCATGCTAAGTTTTATCAAGAGTTCCTCATTTCATTATATTAAATAATGACTTGAGGATTGTATGCATCTTGGTAATTATGGTTAGATTTAATCCCATTCAAGTATTGTGTGTAAATTAAGTGTGTCTATTTTCCCCCTTGACCTATAAATAAGTCTACCCTTAACTTTTTTTAGTTAATATGAATAATACTCTATCACCTATTAATTTTGGATTACGTGGAGACACTTATGGATGCTTTGAGTCTTTTGGACCATGACATTGGTGATGATAGTGTAATTAGACCTTGATAATTTAATCTCGGTGGTATTTTATAATGTGATTCTTCTTGCAAAAATGTAACTCTTGGTCGTAAACCATGTTGAATATATAGCTAACTATGCTGCTTACATTTGAGGATTTCTAAGCGAGTATGTGGTGTTCTTATAGTTAAAATATTTCCTTTTCATTTTGATTTCTTGGTTGGTGGTATCCTGTGGTAATATGGGTATAGATTTGAAAAATTTCCTTGTCTTATCAGGTGAGTAAAATGTTTTCGCCAAAACAACAAACATTGTTAAACCCTAGTAGATCAGTAAAAGTAATTATGCTTCCTTAATGGGCCTCCCTTGTAACTTCTTTTGATAACTTGTAGAAACCCACTAGGAATGTTTTATGATACTTGTAATTAGTGGAAAATTAAAAAATAAAATAAAAAAATCTCAAAATATTGTCGCGATCCATGTTGGTTGATTGTTTCCTAGTTCTTACAAAAGTAATAATGTGTTTTCTATGTTGAATGTCCCTTGTTTTCCTTAGAATTAAAAATGTGATGTGTTGATTTACCTCTCTCTCCAATAAAAGTAATAGTGTGATATGTTTACCCTTCCTTCTCATTAAATTTTTAATTGACAAGTTGACTCACCCAAACATCATAAAACTATAATTCAAGAGATTTGGCCTTGATATGATGCACCCTTGGATTGTAGTTGGACCCCATGTTACTTGTTCTTCTCCCTAACGACCTTGACTGGTCCTTGGTGTTTCTTGTGCTCTCTTTATGGTTATTCCAAGCTTGAGTAGGAAATAAGATAAATAAATCCCATTGTGCTATAATGTATGGTACTTGTATTGATATGTTATTTTATAGGGGTTATATATATATATATATATATATGGTATGGTATGGTGTGTTTGATTCTTAAAACAAAGTTTAAAAATAAGACTATAGGAAAACTTGTGGTCTTAACTTTGCTTGTATTACCATGAAAAGTTAATTGTACCCTCTCGAGTTATAGAAGTGCTTTCATTTAATAGTTCCTTGATTTTAAATGTTTTGCTGATTTAGGTTTCCTTGTTGATTAACCTCATCCTGTGTGATCCTCAAATTGTGGGACCTTGAGTAGACTTGTTCCTCATGTAAATTTGGTCATAGTTGATTTTTTCTAGCCTTGTCTAGACAACGAACCTTGAAATCATGGCTTAAACTTAGTAGAAACCTTAACTTTTATTATTGTAGTATGTTGTATTCCTTGGGAAACTATGTGGTCATTCTCAAACTCATGGAATTATCCTTATTATTCCTCTACTTGGTGGTTACTCTTAAGACTCTTTTGAACTCTTCATGTTATATTGTTATGTGTGGTATCTTGGTTGATAGCGTAAATTTACTCTCTAGATTTAAGTGTTTGTAGCCTTACATGCAGAAATTTTAGAACTCATCCCTTGCAATCTCCCTTCTTTTTCTAAATTGCATTGGACCAAACTTAGGTTCTATAGACCCACACTTGTTTGAAGCAAGCAATCCCATAATGGAGTGATCCTTTTTCTATTGCATTTGTTCCTATCTCTCTTTCCAGTGACTTCCAGGAGGAAGTTAAGTCTAAGGGGAGGGGATGTAGTGCCCACTTCCCTTTGACACTTTTGATATTGATCATGATACTACTAACTATATTATGGACATTATTATAGTTTTGATTTAGTATGGTGTTAGATGTCAGATCATGGATTATTGTTGACTCTGATTCATATATGATGCATGATGATTGTTAGAGATATTTTATATAGATGTTGGCATGTTTTGGACATGGTTATATATATATTTATGGATGTTTTTAGGACATATGATATTTGGATATATTGAGTAGACCGAGAAAATTGAATTTAAAATTGATGATTATATAGTTGTTGATGAAATTATAAGTGATATTGTTGATTGTTTGGATGTTGTTGTGATTCATATATATATTGATGATTTTGAAATTATATTATATTCATTTGGATGTTTTGATATGGCCACGAGGCCAAAGGGGTATTTGTATTATGTAGGTTAAAAATATCACAACAAACATCGAGATTGGAGACCAACCACATTGGAATTCTAGATGAATTCAACAAGGTCACCATGGCAACTTGTATTGTTCGTGTGTGTGTGTTTGATTATTAGGGATTCCCATGGGGGATCACCTTTAAATGTGACCAAGGGTTATGTGTATTTATTTATTTGGTTCTTTTTATTGATGTTTGTATGTGTTTATTAAGTGATGTTTTTACCCCTTTCATTATTTATTAATTGTGGTAAATTAATGTGAGAAAACATGTTGTTAAAATTAATTAATCAAATTGGGACATAAGAAAGTAATTATTAGAGTTTTGGCCTAAAATTAAAGTGTTGTAAGAAATGTGTAAGTGATGTGTAAATTAATTTTTGAGTATGAAACACTCCACCTCCTTTTGAAATTCAAATTTGTCCTTGGAGGCTGATTTTGGAAGCTTATGGGACAAGTTAAACTTATCCCATACCTCTTAAATTTTCATGCCAACCTTACCTATGGTTGGAGGTTTAAATCTAGCCTTCATTATGCATTTTTGTAAGTCAAGTTGTATGATTTTATTGCACTTTCTTACATGCTTTCAATTTCATTCCTTATGAGGTGTGGGTTTGATTTGAGTGTGTAAGTAAAATTGTCATTTATTCACCTGCTTATTTATTATGCCTTGGAGAATGAAGTTGACTTATGATTTGGAGTTGAGGATGTGTGATGTGGCATCCCACATGGATCCACCTCATCCTCTTCTCTTTCCTGTTCTATATATTCGAATTCCTTAGCTTGTTTTGGGGTTTTTTTCTTCACTTTTATCACTTCATTTTTGGCAACTTGCTTTGGGTTTTTGGAGCTCTTGCAAATTGGGAGAAATTTGGAGATTATTGCATACTTGTTGATTGTTGATCTCTTGGTTTGTGTTGCATTGGAGAGCTTGTTGTTTTGAACTTGGAACAAACTCCATCATAGAGAGGTAAGAGCTTAGCTCTTGAAATACTCTCCTTTTATTTGTATGCATATGCGAATGGTTAAATGTTTGAATGTGTTGTTTTATTTGTTGGCTGGTTGGGTAGATGGCCTAGGGATGGTGTAGGAGAAGACTATGGGGCATTTTGTGGGAGGCATAAGTGTTTTGGGGAGGTATAAGTGTGGAGGGAGTTGGGATTTGGGTTCCACCTTACAAAGAAATAGCTTGCATTTCTTTACTCATTATGGGGTGCCATAAGAGGTTGGGGAGGCATAAGGAAATGTGAGGAATAAGGGGTACTTGGGGGAGGCATAAGGGCATGTCAGGGATTTGAAATGATATATATTTTGGTGGTTTGTTCTCAGGTGGTGATACCCATTTCCCCTTTGGGAGGCATAAGTAGCATCCCCCATAATTTCTTGCTCCCTTGGCTTGCATGATGAAGCCTGAGTGTTGTTTGTTATTTTTTCTGTGGTGGAAAAATGTAGTTTTGTTTTGGACTGTGTTTTGAATGAGAAATATGTCTTTGTGTTACGGAAGCCTTTTGTTTCCATGAGTTGAAAAAAATATTTCTTATCGCAATGTGGTTGGGGCTTGGGGCAAATGAAGAAGGATGGATTCTCCCTTTTCATTGGATGTCTTGGTTGGGTGGAGAGCATTGCCTTTGCCCTATTCTGTTGTGACCAGATTGGAGAATGATGGAAATTCATACTAGTGTTCTGGAACTGAGAAAGAAGACAGTTTGACAGTCCTTGCTAAGATCATTTCTTAATGTAACCTTTTCCCATTTGAAGTGGATGATCTTGTATATTATTTGTGATGGAAAAATGGTCTGTATGGGTTATGAAAGTTGTAAATTTAATTGTGAAAGAGATATAGTCTATTTTTTTGCTTTTGAAGGAATGTGAAAGAAATCATATTCGATATATTGTAATTGAGGAATGAAAGAAGAAATTGTAAAGGTATCTCTTTGAATCAATAAAGGATTATATTACTTTACTCAAATGGAATTATTGGGAATTGAAATTTGATGTTGAATGTATTTTAAAATTCTATTGGAAGGATGAAAAAGTGAATACGTATGGAGAAATGTCATAATACTCTAGTTTTTTTAAAAATAAATCTTTTAGAAATCAGAATTGTAATTTGGCATTTGATAACTTTACTTGAGTCAACTTAGTATGTGAGATTGGGTTGGAATGAATTCATATTTTATAGTTGGCGAATGAAAATAAATCTATTCGAATTTGATCTCTGTTAGATAACTTTCATCTTTGGGAATTATTAATCGAAAATTAAATAGAGTGACCATACAACATCAAAAAGAAAAAATGAACTATCAAATTTTATTTGTAATGTCAAAATGACCCCAAACATACCAAAATAATTATGAAAATTTTATAGAACCTTTCAAATCGGGCAAAGGCAAAATTGCAGACTTCTTGCTGTATAAAATTGATAAATTTCGAATGCAAATCAATCAAGAAAATTTAACCTTGCAATCTATCTGAAAATATTCCAATTAAAATCCTCCATGCCTGTTTGGAAAGTGGAAAAATAATTAACGACAAATTTGAACAAAATTGATAAGTTAAAAATACCAATTCACTTTCTAAGTGACAAAAATACGTTTTCTAAAAATTTACCCTTTAAACTTTATCAAAATTAATTTCTTAAGATTTATATGAAAAGAGGACATTGAGATATTTCCAAATAGTCCTCGTTTGTCAAAAACTGAGTTCCCAATCAAAAGTTATGGCCTTCTAAAGTTTTTACTTCATTTCGGCTCAAAATAATCTAATGACAAATTTTAAATGAATAAAATATTCTTGGGCGGACCCATGGGCTAAAAATTTCCTTTTTTTATTTTTTTCCCAAAAGGTGCAAATTCATGAAGTTTCCTGCCTCTCCACTAATCTATGACCTTCATTTTTCTAAAAATGATCTTAGTCCAAAAAGTTAATTTGGTAATTTTTCCTCCACGGCCTGCCATCCCACAACCAATCATTGATCAACATGTGGCTTTGTTGGGCGTCGGTGGAGGCTTAGATTGATTTTAACCTTAAGCGCTTTCAAAAATAAATTTGGAAAAATTTGTAAGTTTTCCCCATAGCCCCATCGGCCTGCAAGTAATTAGGTGCTACCACATGGCTTCACGAGGCGTCGGTGGAGGAGCATATCTTTTAAAGCCTTAACGCTTCAGAAAAATTTTGGGAAAAATTTCCAAATTATCCCCGCCAGTTGCCTGCCAAACCACAACTAACGGTTGGCTGACATGTGGCATCTTCTCGCGTCGGCGGAGGCACGGGTTCCTTTTGACCTTTTGCCCTTCCTTTTGAATAGTCAAATTTTCCAAATGTTCCCCACTAACCCGCTAACCCGTAGCCAATAAGGAGCTGCCACGTGGCCTCCCAGGGTTCGGAGGTGCGGGTGTAAAATTCTCTTTGTCCCAAAAGGAAAAAAAGGTGCAAATTTTAGTTTTGTCAAACCCTTTTGGTTTGGGTTTGAGTGGGTCGTAAGGTCTAAGAGGTGGTAATGTGATGATAGAGGTTTTGAGGAGGTTGGCTAGGATAATGGCATACGACCCCACCAACGGATCACAGTGTGAGGTGAGTGTGGGCTTGGGGAATAATGGGTGACTGTGGCGTGAGAGGTGTCATAGGTGAGGGGTCTTGAAGAGGGGTAGGATGGACCATCGGTTAGGGATGTAGTACCATCTTAGGCTTGGGTTGCTCCTTCTTGGGTAAAGGAGCAACAAATGAACTAGTAAAGGGGGAATAATAGGTCTAACCACTTCAATGGAGGGCATTGGGATTTTCAATTTCTGTTGTAATTTCTTGGGTAGAGGTGAGGAAAGAGTATGTGACATAGATGGAAATGCAGATGGTGGAAGGGGGTGAGTTACCCATGGGGATAATCACGGTGCAGTAGTAGTCGCTGGTAGAGATCGTGTGGAAGGTGTGAGTGGAAGAGAGGAGAATTTCATGGGTAGTGAAGAATTTATGGAAGGTAGTGGTGGTAAGAAGGTTACGGGTGATGGCGGGGTTGTGTTGATTGCTTGGGTATATTAGAGGGCTGTGATGAGGAGGTGGGATGTTGTGTTCTTGGTTTACCAGTGGAAGAAGGTTTCTTGGCCAGGGTTGAGGGGTGAGGTCCTAGGATGGACAAAAGGGATGAAGGTGACAACGGTGTGGTAGATGAGGTTGGTGTATGAGGCCTAGAAGGTTAGGTCTTCCTTTTAGATGTAGGAATGTGTTGTGTTGGTTTGGGAAGATGTGGCTAAATATAATTTCATAGGTGGATGAGTAAGGTTCGATGTCGGCATGACCCCTAAGGTAGTGGTGGGTTTAGGTAAGGGAGATGATATAGGCGTGGGTAGGTGTTTGGGTGCGGGTGTGCATTGGGTTGTGGGAAAAGGTGCATGTTAGGTTGTGGGAAATGAAATAGAAGATGTTCCAAAGACATGGTTATCTCTGGTTTGGTTGCTTGAAAATTTTTGGATAGATTGTGGAGGTGTCGGTGAGTGGCAATGCATTTGGGTTGAAGAAGGAAGTAAAAGATGCCCCAAAAGCAAGGCTCTATCAACATAATCCATGCAATGGGATGAGCATGAAAATGGTATTGTTGTAAGTGGGGTCAATGTGGATCAAGTAGAAATCCCCATAAAATATGTTTGAAAAATAGGGAAATGGTTAGCTTCAAACTCTATGGATAAGAGAGCCAAAAGCAGGTTAGCAGGATCTTGGAAGGCCGATGGAGAATGGTAACCTAAAGGAAATAGTGTTTCTATAGGATTCTCTATGGGTAAAGGAGATGATGGGAAAGATGAGGTAGACTTTCCTTGTGATGGTGTAGGGACTAGACATGTGTCCCCTATGAGTAAGAGAGGTGCTACTGACGACTCCTCGGTAATTTGAGAGGCAAGAGGTTGAGTGTTAATTATGGGTTATTTCGTGGGTGAAGGAGAAAATGAAGGGGTTTCATCTATGGGTGGAGGAGTAGATGAAATAGGTTCCTGTGTAGGTAGGGGAGTTCAGGATAGGATTTATTCCATGGAAGGAACAAGGAGCAATTGGGAAGAAACTAGTATGTCATCGAAAATGGCGTGGACCTCACAGACATTGCTATCATTGGTTAAAGCGTCACCAGTTTGGTTGGAAGATGGGGCATGATTAGGGAATGGTTTTTTGAAGATATGTAGGTTTCGATTGGCTGGTGCATTTGGGTTATCCAAGACTAGATATTCATTATCTAACATGTATTAGACGATATTCTTAAAGGTGATGTAGTTACCATCATTATGACCTTTGACACGATGATAGTTGCAAAATCATGTTCTTTATACCACGCGGGTGTGGGGTGATCAAGGTCAAAACCAGTGTGTGGTTTTATAGGTGGAAGGGTAATGGCACCAGCCTTAATAAGATTTTCCAAAATAGAAGAATATGGTTCCCCTATTGGGGTGTACTTTCATTTTTCTCATCTGAACTAGAAAGTTTAGATGGGAGAGAGATTAGAAGAAGGTTTGGCTTGGTTTGATGGGTGAGAGGGTCCAACCTTGAGAACCACGGCATTGGAAGATCCTTTGGATTTTGAATAGTTGTTTTGGGGTTTCAAAGATGAAGAAGCATCATTTGATTTGAATGTGGTGTTTTTTTAGGTAGCTGAATTTTCTTCTCTTCGATAGAACAAATCTCAATTTTTCATGCCATGGTGAATGCATTGTCAAAGGTGTGGAAGGTCTACACATGTAGGTTTGGTGAAATGTGTCTAGCGTAAGCCTGAGTAAACAAATCTATGAGCTCAGTTTGAGGTAATTAGAATGTGAGTTGGTTAATTAGGGCTCACTGCGCCAATGAATGACAAGTCGGTGATAGACTCGTCATCATACTGTCGAGTTTAATATATATCAGTCATGGTGACTTTCTTAACAATGTTGATTGAGAAGTGGTCTAAGAAGGCTTGGGCTACTTGATTAAATGAGTAGATGGAATGTCTGGGTAGCCCACTGTACCAGTCTAATGTAGGTCATGTCAGGGACATCGGGAAGGTCTGTAGGAGTAAAGTGTCATCATGGGCAATCAAGTAACACCCATGTTTGAAGGACCAAAATGTTGCTACGGGTCTTCTTTACTATTGAAGCGGTTGAATTTTGGCATTTCCCAATGTATAGGGTATGGGTGAATAAGAATGGATGGATGAATGGGCTCATTACAGATTTCATCGTAGGTGAGGGAATTGTGTGAGTCGAAACCAATGCTTCTAATGTCTGTATCTTTTCCATCATTAACTTGATGAGGTCATTGGTAGGTTGTGATAGAAGGTTCCTCCTGTGGTGTAAGAGGGTTGGTGTTGAACATGTGATGTGGTGGCATTCTAGTGTATGGTGATGCCGAATAGAAATGTTGAGAATGGGGGATCGACATGGAGGGCATATACCCAGAATGAATGATGGATGAGATAGGGGTTGTTGATAATATGTATATGTAGGTGGGATAGTCAAAGTGACTCTAGTAGCGATTGAAGGCAGAGACTGCAGGAGAGAGAGGACAAGATTATGGAATGGGGTAGGGGTCATCGACACCATGAGTGGTTGTGTTACAATTGGTATATGTGAGATAATGGGTGTGGATGGGGTTATGCTCTAGGTGGTCGATGAAGGAACAACTAATACTACGGGTGCGACAGATGTTGCAAATGCAGCGGTCATAGTGGGTGTAGGGCCTAGCTGTGAAACCACTTTGGGGGCAAAGCAGCTGAGGGTAACACCAAACTAGTAGGGTATGATGCAGAAGTGGGGAAAAGGGTAGGAGAGATGGATATGGGCACATCATATATTAAGCCGACTGAGGAATCCCGAGTGGATGAGTGGGAAAGATAGAATTGTAAGGTCGCGGGATTCTGATTGAGGAGTTGTGTGAAATCCTTGTCACCTGTAGCAATGGTGGTAGGTGGAATTGGATCCATGGGTGATAGGATAGAAGGTGATGAGGGAATAGGTGGGAGTGGTTGACGGCTGGCATGGAGTATAAGAGTGTTAGTTTAGATGTGAGTCAACACCATGTGAATAAGTGTTGACCTGGTAAGAATCTATTATGTAAATGACACATAAAATAGCAAGAACAGAGAAAAATGAGGCTGAGAGGGTGAATTCGGTCAAGGTTTGGATTTTGAAAACCAAACATAGACACCAACGATGGTTAGGCTGACCGGTGATGGTTAATGGGGAACCGATATCGGTCACAGAAACCGATGTCGGTTACTGTGGAAAAATAGTAGTTTCAGAAAGTGAAACAAGATTGATGAATGTGCAAGGAAGTAGTTTTGTATGATAGTAATACCAATATGAGGAAAATATGTTGGTGCCCTGAGGGCCAAAATCAGAACGGAATGATCGAATGAAGACTATCCTAGAAAAAATACCTAGAAATCCAAAAGTCGACACCGGTTATGGTTAACTGACGATGGTCGCTAGACCCTGGTTATTGTGAAATTTAGAGAGAATGAAGAAAACTAGGTTTTATGAATTAAATTATGTGAATAATCAAACTCAGGAATCTGAGAATGAGAAGATGGGGCCTGTCACACTTAGATAAAGTCAGAATACTCCAACTATGATGTTGGAGTGTCCAAGGAAAAAATTAAAAAATGTATAATTTTAGCCTCACACATCAAAACACAAGCCAAGAAGAAAGCTAAGAAAAACATGATCCTAAGAGTGATTTTTATTTATGTTTGTTCAGCTTACACTATTTAGAACTGACCATGTGCATTCAGAACATAATTTTTGGTTGGGAAGGCATCCTACAAAGAAGGAGATCTAGAAGGTGAGGTTTCAGGTTATGTTATGGCGGGGGTGGTCCTTCCTTTAATGGGGTACTATACGAGAGATAACTAGCTGGGGATTACCTATCAATCCTCTAATTGTGTGATTGTTGATAGGCATTCCCATGTAAGATGTCATTTAAGAAGGTGCGTATATTCAAATTTTTGTACAGTTTGGCAAGAGAGAGAGAGAAATGTGTTTTCTATGATTCTTTTACATCAACCATCACCTGGGAATGACTTCCAAGATATAGGTTTCCTCGTTTTATTATGATCTAAATGTAGCATACAAGAAATGCAGTGTGAGTGTTTTAAACCAAAATCAAAGTGTGATGTTCGATGTTACAAATAATGAATAGGAAGGAGGGTGCTCTTTCACTAAATGCAAAAATCAAGAAGAATGATTCTTTTTAAACGCACCAAAATAAATGTTTCATTTAGAGAAATTAGAAATAAAAAGAGGATTACTAGAGAAGAATATTTAGTGAATAACGATTTAGAAAGGAAACACACAAGATGCAACCTATATGAAAAGAAAGGGAACCCACAAATGAGGGTCCCACTGGGCATGCCAAAATGTTTCACTGTTTTCTTTACATTTTGAATGTGATGAAACAAATAATGTTATGGGCTGAGGAGGAATACCTGTTGCGATGGTTGGTTTGAAGGTTGCGTGTTCTGACTTCTCGATCCGATGCTTGACTGTGAGAGCTTCCTTTTGGCTAGGAGGAACTACCTGAAATAGAAAACAAGACCAAAAAGAAGAGTTAAATAATATATGACAGTGGACTACCTAGCGAGTGCTAGATCTGGGAAGTGTGATACTTCCTAGATGGTTGTCAATCCACTGTTTAATACAACTTAATGCAAGAAATAATGTAAATAAACAAAGTCCTATTGTAGTTGATATGATTTAGGTATCTCATTCAAATACAATAAGAAAATCTAATATAACAAGCTAGGTTATGATCAGATCTGGAGGTAGGGTAAGGGGTCAAAGTCTGGAATAGGTTAGTTTCAGGTTTTGGGTCACTTAGGTTGCTTGGATAAAGATTCTTAGGTTCTATTATTGATAGGGTGGCCAAATACAGAGACCGGTGTCAGTCGGGTATGACCGATCATGGTTTAGGAAGAACTGATGATGGTTATGGGTAATCGACGTCGGTAGAGGCGGGTTGATAAAAAATCAATAAGATCTGGTTGTGGGGTTTGAGCTGAGGTTAGACAGAGATGACAGAGGGAATGATGAGGTATGTGGGGATCTTAGGAACACTCAGAGATATGTAGAAGTCAGGTATAGGTGGTTTTATGGTGTGGGTGGAGAAATGGTTGAGTTTATAGAAAGAGGAATAGTGGGGGAATGGGAATGCTAATAGAAAATGATAACAGAGATGACAAAACCTTTAAAATAGAACAAGGATGAAATAACACAAGTGATAAATGCACTTACTGATGTTGCAGGTCCAATGGCTGGGTGGTGGTGATGATTGATGGTGGGATGGAGCTTGGTGTTGCAGTGGTACTTCTGGAATGCTACCATGAGAGCGATACCTTGGATCTGTCTTGATGCTGGGTATGGTTGCTTGGATGTGTGAAAGAGCTTTGGTTCTTTCTTGCATGTATATATCCTTTTGCTCCAAAATTAGAGAATGTGGACAACCTCTCAAACAAGGTTACCAAAGTGAATAAATGGTAACCGACGACGGTTCTGGTTGACTAGCGTTGGTTTCGGGATGACCGGCGTCGGTTAAGGTGGGATTCCCTAGGTTTACTAAAAATGATAGATCTTACAATCATTTGGGCCAGGTCTATGTTCATTTTTGTGGATCAAAATGGATGTTATCTTTTAATGAGTGGGAATTTGGTTAGAGGAATAATAGGCATTGATTTTTAGGGTTGAATTAAGTCTTAGTTAGTTATGGTGAGTAGATAGATACTAAAAATAGGTTTATAATGAGGTGTCTAGGTGAGGTGGAAATTGGGTTAGTTAAGATAATTAAATAATGAATAAAGTGAGGATGAGTATTAATTTAATTAAAGAGATTAAATTAATATTAATGTGTGATGAAAGGGTCATGATTAGGTAAATTTTTTATGTTGGTTATTCGAAAGAGGACAAAGGGAGTGTGACCTGATTTTGGTGTCTACGGTAGGTAAGATTATAGATGAGGAAGGGGAGATACTAATACCCATGGGTGTAGTAGATGAAGGAATGGTAGGTGTAGGTGATGATGTTAACTCTTGGCTTAGAGTATTGATTGTGTGGGCATTGGGTGCCTAAGATGTAGGAGGAGTAGTTTGATTATTTGGTGGATGGTTGGGGAAAGGTTGTTTGAAGACATCAAGAGGTTGATTAGGAGGTGCATTGGGGTTATCTAATTAAAGGTCACCATGGTTTATGAACTATTATACAAGACCTTTAAAAGTGTAGCATTTTTCAATGTTGTGACAACGAACTTGGTGATATTTACAATAGTGGTCCTCACGATACCATACGATTTTGGGTCATGAGTCATCAAGAGGTCAGATATGGGGAAGTTAGATGAGATGAAAAACCATCAATTTCTCAAAAATATAACTATAGGATTCCTTCGAGAGGGTATAGTTGGGGGTTGGTCTAGGAGCCCTTTGCGGAGGCTTAGTGTGGGATGTGGATGCGGAAGAAGATTTTACTACGATGGCATTAGCCATGTTTTTATATTTTTCACCATGGGTAGATGAATTAGTGAATTTAGGTTTTGGTTTGTTGGATCGGAGTTTGACATGGCCTTGCACAAAGGACATGGGGTTCAAATTTACGAGCCATGGTGAATGTCTCTTCAAAAGTTTGGAAGGCATTGATCTAAAGAGGAGGAAATATGCTTCACACAAGACCGTGAAAAGATTTTTATTAGTTAGGTATGTGGAAGGGAGAAATATAATTGATTAATTATGTCACGCCATCTAGCGACGAAATATGTGATAGATTCATCATCAAATTTTCTAATGGCATAGAGATCTGTAATGGTTATTTTACGTGCAATGTTAATAGAAAATTTCTCTAGGAATAGTTTCATGATTTGAGTGAAAGAGAATAAATAATGTTGAGGAATATAGTTATACCATTCCAAAGCGGGGCCGGCCACCGACATAGGAAAGTTATGGAGCATAATATCATGGTCGTAAGCAATAAGGTAACATGCATGCCTAAAGGCATGCATATGCAATTGTGGTCTTCGTTACTATTAAACTTGGAAAATTTGGGGATTTCCAAGTGTGACTGATAGGGTTTTACTAGAACTGATGGATTTGTGGGATCATTGCAAATATTTTCGTAAGAGAAGGTGTTTTAGAACCTAAAGTAGTGGCTTCAAGATTATCCATTCTACTTAGAAAAGTGTGAAGAGGGTTAGTAGATGTGGGAGGATTGAGATTGATGGATGAGATTGTGGGATATATGAGGTAGATGGGTGAGATTTTCTATGAGATGAATATTGTTGTGTATGTCTTCACAAACAATGCACATTAGAGATTATTTAGTCCCGGTCTCATACTACTATTTAAAAGGTTCTTAAGTGAAGAAAGTACTAACTAACCCCCATCTTTTGGTAATATTCTCTTATTTTTATTTCATCATTCCTAACCTTTAACACCCACAGGCCCAATCTGCTTTCAGTCATCTTCCTTCATTTTATCCTTGATTGGGGTGCTCAATCTAGTACTGGGGCACCCATGGGTGCCCTGGTCATACCGGGGGTGCCTCGATCCTTTTCACACTTTCCCACCACTTTTTGGGATATTTCTAGTTGTTAGAGATCTTTATCTTTTTGGTGGTCATATATTTTGGGGTTTAATTATGAAATTAGATCAAGAGAACCCTACAAATATAAATTTATGAGACCATAATGAGGGACCAAACACTAGTCACTACTATCATCCACCTAGAGTTGCATCCATTTGGAAATCATTTGTATCTATTATCAAACTACATAGGGGGAGAGATCTTATTCTATTCCATGCACACATTCAATTACATTTTCTAAATCTATTTATTTCTCTCTACTTCATAAAGTACAAGCAGAACAAGATCACCTAGGGCACATTATGCACACACACAAACACACCATAACTAAATTTGAAATGTAGTGCAATGCTCAATTAGTAAGCCCATTGTTGTGAAAGATGAGATCATTCTGACCCATTCATTTGAATTTTTATTTTTTTAAGGTTTTGATGCTTGGCTTTTTGTTTTCTTCATTGTAGGATTTTTGGAAAATCCATCGATCTTGGTGTGACTTCGAAGCGAAAAAAGTGAATATTTATAACACTCTTCTGACCCACAAAAATTCCGATCGTGAAAACCTACGATGACTATAGAGCTTAGATCAAGACTGGAGCTCCAGCAGGTGCCCTAGTCCCTTTCATGGGCACTCTTATCCCCCCTTATTTGACAATCAAATAATTTTTTGAGCATGGTTATGACAATTTGTACTTCCATTTTACCAAGTTTCCAACTTGGCATACCCTCGACATTATTGTGAACCAGCTAAGTATTTTATTTCCTTTATTTTACAATTCTAGGGTTTCATACTTTTGTTCTTAGTTTTCTTGGATACACATTGTACTTAATTGTTCATTTACTTACTGCTACAATAACATCATATTAGTCTAGAATATTCATATTTTAGTTAATCATTTTGGTGAACCCGTACTCGATCTTCATGCTTATGATCCTCATTTTTCCTCTATCATGGGTCAAGTTTCTTTATCTAATTTACTTAAGTGATATACCCATTGCCAAGTTGTTTTACAAAAATCTCTAGACACCAGCTATCTTGATGACAATACGCCACCACACAAAATAAGTCCTCTATTAGATCGTTTATTTGACAACCCTAGTCCTAGTGTTCCTTAATCTAATCAACCCATATTAGACTCCATTCAAGATCTACATGCATTATTCAAAGATAAATTTAAGGCCATGGAATCCGAAATCACATCTCTCAAATCTAAAAATCAACAGCTTAAGGATGCTTCTCAAGCGCATGTTTGTTCTCCTTCTACATCTCATGTTATGTCTACTACATGTGCTCATATTAGTGAGCCTCAAGTCAAACCATTACCCAAGCCTCTCATCTTGGATATCAATGCTAAGAAACATGAAATTCTCAATCATCTCCTTAGTCATCATTTGATCACACTACCACCTACTAATTACTATCCTCCTTATCGATTAGAAAAATATCATGGTCGTCCATATTGTAATTATCATTGAACCAATGGACGTAATGGCAATGATTGCCACACTTTTCAACAAATAATAACATATATTGAGTGTCAAGGATTTATTTAATTTATTTGGCAACATTCTATTGTGTCTCAATCTACAAATGCTACATCCACATGGGCTCCTAAATCTACTTTTTCTTTGGTTAGTCACGAGACTCCTAAGAAACCACCTACGACATCACCAATTCAACATAATAAACCACCTATCAAAATTAGTTCATAACCTCCTCCTACTAAGTCATCTATTGTATTACCAAGTATACATAGAAAAATCCTTTAAAACTCAGTGCAACATGGCATCCTCTCAAGTATAAGCTTCAACCTATTACTTTCGTCAAAGAAAATAATCCTCTTAGTAGTAGTCATGACACATTGCAAATTCCACCACAATCACATGGTCCTCATGTTACTTTTTCCGGCCATGCTTCCACTTCTAAAAACAAACTTGGTCTTTGGTAGGTGAATATTTTCACTCTACCCTTCTAATGACACACTCATATTCTTATAGTTCTTAAATGATTGTTGAGGGGTCTATTACGATAAAGAACCTCATTTCACCTTACATTAAAATATCTATCTATTACATAACCACTCATACTACATCCATCTATCGCTTGTCACACACACCATAGAATTTCTCATTATTTATCCCATTAATCAATCAATATTACACTCTCTATGATATTTCACCACCTTCATATATATATCACTCCTTTATTGGTTTTCTAACATCATCATACACTTGGGGGTCATCATGTCCAACACATCCCCCTATCATGTTAGCATTAGCACATCTCTTCTCTTTGCATTATCATCCCTCATCTTTGGAAATGGAGCTTTCCTTGAATAGATTATTTGTGAAAAAGCTCATCATTACCGATGAAAATTGAGCTTTGATTTCTTGCAGGAAAGAACCACACCGAGTTTCATTCAAGATAACAATCCTAGTGTATATCTTTGAAAGCAGATACAACCAGTGTCTTGAAAGCCTCACCTTTCTGCCAGCTATTCTTCAGCTCTCCCAAAGCCTCCTCCAAGACTTTGATCTTCCACTCCACGCTGTAAACCCAGGACTTTGATAGATTATCCTTTGCATCATCAAAAACCTTATTCGCCAATAAAATGTTCTCATCTGTCTGTCCCATGAGACGGAGGTCTACTATACAACTGCTCCAGAGTTTGAGCTCTTTATCTATGACCCCGATAGTGGAGGAGAGCTTCTGTTGCAAATTATTCACCTTTCCGTGGAGTTTGAAAGCTTCATCGATGAAGTTCAATCCTACAACAAGCATATCTTCCACCATGGCCTCCATAGCTCTGCCATAGATAGAATACTTGTGCATATCTTTGATACTCTGTACTTCATCTTGGCTCAAAATTACAGGTGGTGGAAGAGTAGTCAATGGGGTAGGGTCCAAAACTTTGTCCTTAGACAAAAGAGATTTGATGAAACCTGTGAGAATCTGGGCTTGTTCCTCCAACTGTTCAATAGTTTGCTGCCCTTTCTCTACCCTCCCAATGACTCTTGTGACCGTTTCCTGGAGGTTGTGGATCTCACCTTCAGGAGTAGACTCTCCCATTGGAATTCTTGAGAGTTCTAAGTCAGATGCCTGCAAGTCCTGCTCTGATTTGTCCACTGTAGGCTTAGCAATCTCCAGGAATTGCTGACCTTGAGCATCAGACACTATTCTGGAGGTGATTTTGGCTTTCTTGGCACGAGAAGGAGTAGTGCCTAACAAGGCTGCGACAGCATCAAAATTTGGCCCTGAGCTCCGAGAGGAAGATTTCCTCTTTCTACTGTCAACAAAAGGTTGCACCCATGCAAAAGAGGAAGAGGAAGCACAAAATTTTAAACATACATACATACATGATTTGATTTTTGACCCTTCTTTCAGAGGGGCAAGAGGACCAAGAGATAGAGAGCTCATGACGCTCAAGGTTTACATACATTATGCATGTGTCTTTTACATTAAATTTTAAACATACACAAAGTTGTTGTCTCAAGTTGAGATGTGAGTGGGGCGCTGGAGACAATCACTGCAGAGGAATCAATAGCACTTGGAAGTTCAGTGCTCTAGACTTCCTTATCTTTATCTGTTGGATCTTCAGGAGCATTTGCGGGGATGGGCACTTCGCTCTCTTTGCTTTCACCGAGAACAATGATGTTCTCTGGTCCCAAAGGCACTTCTACCTACTTTCTTTGAGGATCTTTTTCCACAGGCTCCTTCTTAACCTCTTTGAGTTTCTTCTGGTACACTTGAGTGGATGAAGAAGGAGTGGAAGCTGCAGGTCCTTGCGTTGATGAAGCAGGAGGGGTTTGCACAGGTGTGTCTGATATGGGAGTCGATGCTTCCCTCCTTGGTGTTGAAACATCCTTAGAAGAGGATACTCCCGAGTGCCTTCTAAGCTCTCGAACTTTCCTATCAAACCAAACCTTAGTCATTACAAGATAACGAGTAGTACTACAACCAAAGCCACTCAGTCCCGACTAAGACCGGAGCTAGGATCTTAGCCGATCATCTTTCTCCCTCTTGTTCCAATCCAAGTCCTCTAAGGGAGTGTGCTTAACCACATTATCATACTCATATGAGTATGGATCGTAGTTGTCATCCCGAGTCCTTCAGAACTTGGTACAAGCCGAGTTCTTGGATCAATTGTAGAGAGAACTCTTGCCATAGTACCTCCTTCTAACCTCAAAATCATCTCGCACGGGCCAATCGTCTTTGTATATCCGCCTGTGATGATAAATTATCTTGATGTTCTGTTCAATGAACTTCTTCAAGTCGAAGCAAGTTCTTGGCTTGAAGAAATGAACGGTGATGGGAACCAAGGCTCTTTCTATATTCTGTGCATCCAGGGCTGTTTTACAAGTGTAATTTCCCAAAAAGATGGGAAAGTATAAACAAGAAATCTTCTTGTCTCTGCAGGTTCTGTGCAATTTGTCTAACTTCCTGCATACTTCAATCAAAGCCATCTTATCACTGCAGAACATGGGAAGCCTCAGAGGGGTGCTCTCATAGCCAGCAAGCCTGATATAGGAGAATTTTCTGAATTGAATAAAATAGGCACCGTAGTGCGATATCAGGTTCATGGCTTCATCTGAAAACCTTCTAACAGTGTCACCCTCAAGCTGCGACCTTTGTACTGACGTACATGGTGAAAGCATCATTTAACCTTCGAAATTGTGATTGCTGGTCTCTAGGGTAAATCTGCGGGTAGAGGCGTATCAGGATCATCGTTGTGGGCATCAATGTAAGAAAACCAAACCATTGCCTTGATGTCGCGAGTATACATCGGGTAGGAAGTCATGTAGAACTTCTTCGTTTTTATATACATTGACAATTTGCTTCGCCAAGTTCATGCCGATGATTTACCCCACGCATTGATATTTTGAGTTCCTCACACACCATGCCGATGAGCGGGCACATCCGAAATGGAACTCATTAGTAGAAGGAAAGCCCATAACCTGAGCCAAGTAGGGATTATAAAATCGACAATTCTTCATTGAAATCAGCCCAGAAAAGAGTCTTGGATAGAGGAGATGCTCCCTTCTTAGGGTTCTTTAGCTAGGACTTCGCCACCCGTGCCTTGTATTTGTCACTGTCTTGATTGAACAAGGCCTGTGCTTGATCCTGGGAAACAACTATGGCATTATCCGTTTCGGAATCTTCAAAGCAAGTCTTAATGGTGGCGGCGTCCCACTTGGCGATGAGTTCCCCGTGTACATTGGTTAATTCACTCAAATCAGGGTCGAAGTGAGCTCCGCATGAAAGCATTGTATCAGCACATTGTACCGAGATCGGGAAACCTCCAGTGAAAGCCAAACCACTTTCGTGAATCATCTGTGCCATTGGTGTAGGGTTTGCGTCTGCCATCCTTGCCCAAAAATCACCGAAGTCAAGATGACGAGCTTCACTATCCCCAATATTGGGAACGGCATGCATTCTACTGGCGAGATTTGTTCCTGTCCCTAAAATTTGATCTTCATATTGATAGTAACTCGGAGGATAGAGACGCAAACTAGACTCGGGAAGGAAATACAGAGGAAAGGGATACACGCACAGTTTTTAGATTGCAAGGTTCGAAGCAAAGGATAGCATGGAAGAAATGTGAAAAATGCAAAGGGGGTATGCTCATTATATAGCCGATTAGGAGAGAGAAAGACAATGAATGCACCTTTAATACATACCTACCAATTTGAATAAGCAGGATATTCAGGTAGAGCGGAAAAATAAGCACGAATGGCACTTGGTTCATTTGGGACATAAGAGACGCGAATGCGCAAAACATGCGGCTCGGCGATTTGGGTGAAGTGGGGAAGAGATGCACAAATGCCTTTTGGGACATTTGGGACGCCGAAGCGGAAGTACGCAGCCTCGGGCATTTCGCCGAAAAGGAACAACTTGCACAATTGGACTTGGGACATTTGGAACATGAAAGTGCGAAGTACGCGATTCGGGTGTTTCGGCCGAAAATGGAACAACTTGCACAATTGGACTTGGGACATTTGGGACAAAAAGTTCCGACGGGCCCGAAAAAGACAAACTTCGGGAAATCAGCCGATCGGGGAACAGAGCGCACTTTTGAACTTGGGACACGCGGAACAAAAATGTCCGACAGGCCCGAAAAACACACAAAATGACCCAAAAACACAGATTTTCTCAATTTCACGACTTCTAACATTTTCAGTACAACAGAGAAGACACTTAAACTCAAAATTTTGAAAATTCACTTTCTTAAGAGCAGGGAATTTTGAGTGGATAACAGCTGGCTCCTTCTGGGGATGACTTGGCATAAATTCAAGGAATGGGACAAGGTAAGAACTTAGAAAACTTGGGAAGTAGACCAGTACCTTATCCATTGGGCCATAGAGTCAAAAAGCAAACCAATACAGAGGACAACACACCAAAAACGAGAAGGAAAGAAAAACAAAAACGTTGTACAGAATATACAAAGGACTCCCTAATCACCTAAGTCTTGAACAACTTAAGGTACTACCCACTATACGGAAGTGGGAGAGGAGAACCATCCATGTAATCAAGATAAAAGGAATTATTACCAATGAAAGTGTCGATCTTGAAAGGTCCGAGCCAAAGGGAATCAAAATTGCCATGGCTGCCACGAGGTTCATGCCTTTTATCCCATAACAACACAGTGTCTCCAACTTGGAAATCTCTGAACCTGGCTTTCTTATCAAATAGGACCTTTACCTTCTGCTAGTGAATAGATATCCTATCAGCAACCTCCAATCTGTCCTCATTCAATTTGTGAAGGTACATAATTCTCTTATCCAAAGCATCACTGAAACTAGTATCTTCAATGGCCTTCATTAGATGCAAGGCTGGCAGCTCCACTGTTACTGGCAATTGAGCTTCTACTCCATATACCACTTGAAAATGAGACATTCCAATAGCTCTCTTTGGTGTAATTGTCTACCTAAAGAGCATCATAGAGCTTTTGTGCCAGTTTCGTTGAGACTCATTGACTAATTTCCTTATAATAGTCACCAAATTTTTATTAGTGGATTCTGCTTGCCCATTTCCCTGAGGATAGTAGTCTGAGGAGTGAGCCAAAGAGATGCCATACCCATAGCAAAAATCCATTATCTCGGTTGAAGAGAAATTTGAAGCATTATCTGTTACAATCTTGTTAGGTACACCATACCTTACCAAGATGTTCTCTTTGATGAAGTTGCATACTACTTCAGAAGTAGTACTCTTTACTGGAATAGCTTCTACCCATTTGGTGAAATAGTCTGTGGCAGTTAGTACATGAGTATGACCAGCACTAGAAGTAGGATTAAGGGTTCCAATGAAGTCCAAACCCCACTGTTGAAAAGGTTCTTCAATTACAACTGGCTTAAGAGGCAAAGAGGCCAATTTGGGTCTTCCCACGAAGGTCTGACAAGCCTCACATTTATCAACCCACTTGGATGCATCTCTGAACAAGGAAGGCCAGTAATATCCTCCACGAAGTATCTTATGAGCAGTGACCGTTGATGAATAGTGCCCTCCACATGCCTGATCATGAAAAGCTGAGAGCAACTTTCTCTGTTGTTCCTTGTCCACACATTTCAAAAATCTTCCATCTAACCCACGTTTGAACAAGGTGTTTTCCCACAACACATACTGCACTGACCTAAGTTTAACAGTCCTCTTTTCTTTGGCAGTTAAATGAGAGGGGCATTCTCCATAGGTGAGAAAATGAGCAATATCAGCATACCATTCATCAACTGAGCTAAGAAACAGAATGGTAGGAAGGCCAACTTTGTTCTCCAGTAATTCATGCTTAGCTCCTTCAGCAATGAGCTCACAAAGACCTTTTCCACGAACAAGCTTGGTCGGTTTGATGTCAATGTCATATTCTTGGACCTTAGCAACCCAGTTCCCTCTCTTGGATCCAAATTCTTGTTGTGTGAGAATTGACTTAACAGTTGTATCTAGAACCAACACCATGGAATGAGAATTGAGGATGTAAAAATGAAACTGCTTAACAACTTTGACCACTGCAAAAGCATGTTTTTCCATCATGGTGTATTTTAACTCATGATCTTTCAGAATATAGCTCATGAACGCAATTGGGAGTTCATGCTCATTAGATTCTTCTTGAGTCAAAACAACAACCAAGGTATTATCTGTGGCATAGCAATAGATAATAAAATCTTTGCTGAAATCAGGACAGGCTAAAACAGGAGTTTTAGCGATAGCTCTTTTAATACCCTCAAAGGATTCCTTTCCTTCAGAAGACCAACCAAACATTTGTTTCCCTTTCATCATTTGAGAAATATTCAAAGTTAACTCTACAAAATCAGGGATGAATCTTCTTAAAAAATTGATCTTACCAAAGAAAGAGTGCACGCCCTTTTTGCTGGTTGGGAGAGGAATTTGCTGGATAGCTTGTACTCGTTCAGGATCAATCTTAATACCATCCTTGGAGACAATGTGCCCTAATAATTTTCCCTCTGTGACACAAAAGACAGATTTTTTAGGATTCAAAGAAATCCCATGTTCTCTGCATCTTAGCAGAACTGTCTCCAGGTGATCAAAATGATCCGCCCTTGTTTTAGAAAACACAGTCAAGTCGTCAAGGTATATGACAATACACTTCCCTTTCAAACTTCCAAAATCCAGATCCATAGCTCTCTGAAAAGTGGCACCAACATTAATGATCCCAAAAGGCATTCTCTTGTAAGCAAAGGTACCCCAAGGAGTAGTGAAAGTTGTTTTGTGTTGATCTGCAGTGTCAACCTCTACCTGATTATATCCCAAGAATCCATCAAGCATAGATAACATTTCAGATCCTGTTACTACTTGCAATACCGGTCCATCATGGGCAAAGGATAATTATCTTTTAAGGAATCCTGATTCAGATTCCTGAAATCAACACAGATGCGGATCTCACCATTTTTCTTCCTCACAGGCACAATATTGGCAATCCATGTTGAATGGTGAATGGGAAAAATGATTTTAGCCTTCAACAACTTCTGTATTTCCTGAAAGATGGTGTCAGCTATTTTGGGGTTGTATTGCCTCTGTTTCTGCTTGAAAGGCTTAATTCCAGGTTTGAGAGGAATAGAATGCTGCATATCTTTTGGTTTGAAAGCTTTTAAATCTTCATAAGAGTAAGCAAGAACATCCTTATACCTCTTTAAAAGATCAATTGCTTTCTTCCTTTCATCTACTGTGCAACATTTTCCAATGTTCATGAGCTTAGGATCAGTAGAACTCCCAATATCAATTTTGTCATACTCAGCTGATTGTTGAGGTCCAGTAGAAGCTCTAGACTTCACATACCTGTCATGTTTATCAAATAGTTCCTCCAAACTCACCAATCCTTTAGGAATCTTGTTTCCTTTGAGATTGATGCATCCATCTTGATCCGTTTCTTCTCCTTGGGTGACTGCTTTGTCAAAGGGCAAACTTTCACGAGGCAGGTTGCCACTTCCTTCAAAATACAGCTATTCAAAATTACCCTTGAGTTCCAAGAAAGAAAGCAAGTGTTGATCATCATTGAAAACTTGCCAGTTATTGGTATTATCAGGTACACTAGGCCGATGGACCATCTCAATGGTGAACTTGTCTTGAGAGAAGTCAGGATGAGGAATCAGTAGTGACCCTGAGACTGCTAGTGAATCAGCCCTGTTGTTCTTCTCCCTAGGTATTGCTTCGATGGAGAAAGCATCAAGAAATTCAATGGAATCCCAAACCTAATTCCGGTAATGTTTCAACCTTCCATTTTTTACCTAGAAAAGGCTTCTCACTTGCTTTACAATCAATTTTGCATCACCACGAGCCAGAAGATTCTTTACACCTTGTTCTTTGGCCACTTGCAGTCCAAGAATGAGAGCCTCATACTCTGCTGTATTATTAGTATTTTCGAACTGCAACTTAAATGAAAAAGGATGAAGGCTACCTTCAGTGAAACCAGTAGGACACCAGCTCCAGAACCAGCTGAGGAACAACTTCCATCAAACTCTAAAATCCAAACACAATTAGGATCTTTAGGTGACACTTTAGGGAGTTGAATTTCATCAGGGGACATAATCATGTAGTTACCATGCCCCATATCCTCATAGAGTATTTGTGCTTTAGGATCATCCGTTTTTTGTACAATATACTCAGATTGCTTCTCAGGAATCAACTTCTTCATTTGGCCATTAAAAGGTACGAGTGCATGTGACCAATCCATTTGAATTTCTCCACCCACATATTTACAAAAGTTCCTACTTAGCAACATCCCGTATGAAGGAGGAATATCTGCTACTAAGATGGTAGCCAAAACTCTCTTCTCAGGCAAAGTAGCAAAAGCAACTTGTGCATCTTTAATTCTTCCGACCAGGGGCACTTCCTTACTCTCCATAAAGTAACAAGATCCATAAGTGCATGTGAGGGTCAAGCCTAGGGCATGAGCTACTTTAGCGGGCATCACATTGTCCGAGGCTCCCGAGTCTATGACACGATTCTCGAGCCTATGGCTCACTATGAGAAGTGTTACATAAAATGGTTTGATTTTGTCATTGGGTGAGGTGACAATGCAATACTACTGGACTAGGTTGTGGTGTAGAAGAAGAAGTGGATAAAAGGCCTTTAGAGGTGGTCTTTGAATGGGAATTGACAAAGTGAATCATTTTAGCAAAAGCTTTGGGATGGGTTTGATAATACTCAGCCTCTAAATTTGAACCTTAGTCTTTTTCAAGTGATCAATAATATCAAAAGACCCAGAAGTGGACGGGCCATCATCATTTGAGATCCTAGGTTTATCAACTTTAGGGGAAAAAGAAGTAACTTTAATAGCAGGATTGACAGGACTCACCTTTGGTGTAGATGAAGTGGGGATAGGAGATCCTCTTTTTGCAATTACGGGGATAGTTGCCGGCTACTCCTTGGATTTCTTGGGGGGCTCGTCATCACTTTCTCCCTCTGATTTGTATGCTCTCGATTCATGACAGCGAATGATTCGCTATTCATGTCTGCTACTACTTCATCGTAATCATCTCCATCATCAATGCCCTCAGTGGTGAAGAAATTAACTCGAGATCCCTCAAGTTCATCTGCTTCATCATCAACTTCTTCCACCAATTCCTCGCAAGCTTCATTATCCTCATCATCCTCTGGTTCCTCAACTTCACAGGTTGCATTGACAGGAACTTTAACAGGAGGTCCTTCAAGCGCTAATCTTGTTTGAGAAGCAGGAAAATGATTTCTGGGCTGAAAATTCCTCCTTGGAACGTCTGCATAGGGAGCATGCTGAGCCAATTGTTTCTTTATGGCAATGAGATCATTCGCAAGTTTTTGAACCAATGGATCAGTATTAGGTCCAGGGGTGGAAGAGGAGGAAGAAGCAGACTTAGATTTGGAAGGGTCTCTCCTCAACTTCCCTGACATGATTAAATCATCCTCGACACTAACAACAAGAGTTTGATCTTCAGCCAATGTTGCGAGATTAGCCCTTCTTAGCGCATAACTAACTTCAGGTGATTGGGCATTTAGGAAGAAACATTTTTGGATTTGATCAACAGGTCGAGTATTTGCCAGAATTTTATTAATTAACCTGTTGAATCGGGCCACAAATTCTCTCATGGGCTCTAGTGAATCTTTCTTTATCTGAGAGATTTGGGCTAGCAAGGCATGCATAAATGGTTTTCAAACCTAGTTCTCATGGTGTCCCAAGGTAGACCCGGTAGGAAGGTGATAGAACCAATCAGCAGCATTATCTTGTAAAGTCTCAACGAATAGTCTCACGGAGACGTCTTCATGTTCAACTCCCAGAACTCCACATGCAACTATGAAGGCTGTGATGTGTTCATCAGGATGCACTTTTCCATCACCTTTGAATTTAGGGAAGTTCTTCCGGTTACCTCTGGGTAACTCATGCAAAGGCTGAGGAAGGGAAAGGGGCCCGACACGATGACCCCAGGGAAATGGTACCACCATTCTTTGAAAAATGGCTTGGAGAGGAACTACAACACCAGCAAGAATCAAAGCTCAAAGATTAGGACTAGCTGGCTCTGAAGGAATACCACCCGTAGGAATTCTATCTCAAACAGGTGGAGTGCTTGTTGAACGAGTCCTTTTATTTCTCATTGAAGGGAAAGGAAAACCACGATGCTCCAAAATTTGAAACTAGAATCTTCAATACCAAGGACCTTCTCCCTCGAGTAAAATGTGGAGTCACCAGATCAAAGGATGATCAAAAATTCCATAACGGAATATGATTTTCCCCAGTGGAGTCACCAAAAACTGTTGGTCATCAAATAGGACTTTACGAAGAGCAACAAATGGGGACAAGAAGTCCCTCCTCTTTAATGGGAGAGGTTCCTTATTCGAAACGAACCTATTTACAAATATACAAAACATGATTTTATGGTTAAACTTGGATATTACGAAAGTGCTTTCTATAAAGATCATCAATTACAAAAGGACCGAGGAATGCGAAGTACGAGAATGATCGTAAAGGCAACATGCAAAATTATAGATAATAGAGTAATTCTTTATGTATGTGAAGTTACGAAGAATTGAAACAAGATCATTTGTATCATATAAATAAGATGGAATTCAAAGACACAAAGTTCTACTGATTCGTTAATCAAGGACACAAAGTTCCTTCTTGGTTATACAAGATCACCATGCTTACAAAGTTGGAGAGTATGCAATCAGCAAGACTAACAAACTAGAGACAAATGATCTTCACAAAAATTAAATGAAAGCTTAGGGATAACAGAGATCAGATAGACAAAGAATGGAAAGCCCTTCTGTATTGATTTCTTTATGATCTATTTACACTTTCCAGAAAATAAACCAAGTTCTTCCTCCTTCAAAATGGCGTGGAGAGGCCATTATATAGCTTACAAATCAGTTACTCTTTGTAACTACTTCTTTTAACTAAAGATTAGTTAAGGATTGCCAATCGCAATACCTCAACTTATTACAATGAATCCGAGAAAAAGAATTAGAAAAGAAGAGAAGAATAAGGAGAAGAAGATAGGTGGTTATGACTGGGAGGGGCCCACTGACTTCAAAATTCGCTGCCTGAATCTCTTCAATGCCTCAGCTATGTCTCTGCCACGAGGGACTGACGTGTTGGCTGTAGACTGAGCCCAAAATCTGAGGCACTTCTCCATTTCCTTATCAAACTCGACATGAGTATGATAGTCTTTAGTTTCTTCTTCAATGGCAGATTGAAGAGAGCAGATCTCCTTCATTTTTTCTTTGGAAATGGAGCTTTCCTTGAATAGATTATCTTTGACAAAAGCTCTGAATTGAGCTTTGATTTCTTGCAGGGAAAGAAGCACACCAGAAGTTTCATTCTGAAGATAACAGTGTATATCTTTGAAAGCAGATACAACCAGTGTCTTGAAAGCCTCACCTTTCTGCCAGCTATTCTTCAGCTCTCCCAAAGCCTCCTCCAAGACTTTGATCTTCCACTCCACGCTGTAAACCCAGGACTTTGACAGATTATCCTTTGCATCATCAAAAACCTTATTCACCAATAAAATGTTCTCATCTATCTGTCCCATGAGACGGAGGTCTACTATGCAACTGCTCCAGAGTTTGAGCTCTTTATCTATGACCCCGATAGTGGAGGAGAGCTTCTGTTGCAAATTATTCACCTTTCCGTGGAGTTTGAAAGCTTCATCGATGAAGTTCAATCCTGCAACAAGCATATCTTCCACCATGGCCTCCATAGCTCTGCCATAGACAAAATACTTGTGCATATCTTTGATACTTTGTACTTCATCTTGGCTCAAAATTACAGGTGGTGGAAGAGTAGTCAATGGGGTAGGGTCCAAAACTTTGTCCTTAGACAAAAGAGATTTGATGAAACCTATGAGAATCTGGGCTTGTTCCTCCAACTGTTCAATAGTTTGCTACCCTTTCTCTACCCTACCAATGACTGTGACCGTTTCCTGAGGTTCTGGATCTCACCTTCATGAGTGAGACACTCCCATTAGAATTCTTGAGAGTTCTAAGTTAGATGCCTGTAAGTCATGCTCTGATTTGTCCACTGTAGGCTTAGCAATCTCCAGGAATTGCTGACCTTGAGCATCAGACACTATTCTAGAGGTGATTTTGGCTTTCTTGGCATGAGAAGGAGTAGTGCCTAACAAGGCTGCCACAGCATCAAAATTTGGCCCTGAGCTCCGAGAGGAAGATTTCCTCTTTCTACCGTCAACAAAAGTTTGGACCCATGCAAAAGAGGAAGAGGAAGCAGCAGGAGGGGCAAGAGGACCAAGAGACAAAGAGCTCATGACATAGCCCCTTGCGTTGATGAGGCAGGAGGGGTTTACACACGTAAAGTATCGATATGGGAGTCGATGCTTCCTCCTTGGTGTTGAAACATCCTTAGAAGAGGATTCTCCCGAGTGCCTTCTAAGCTCTCGAACTTTCCTATCAAACCGACCTTAGTCTTGACTAAGACAGAGCTAGGATCTCGGCCGGATCATCTTTCTCCCTCTTGTTCCAATCCAAGTCCTCCAAGGGAGTGTGCTTAACCACATTATCATACTCATATGAGTATAGATCAGAGTTGTCATCCTGGAGTCCTTCAGGAACTTGGTACAAGCCGAGTTCTTGGATCAATTGCAGAGAGAACCTGCCATAGTGCCTCCTTCTAGCCTCAAAATCATCTACACAGTCAGCCCAATAGTCTTCTGTATCTGCCCTATGATGATAGATTATCTTGATGTTCTGTTCAATGAACTTCTTCAAGTCGAAGCAAGTTCTTGGCTTGAAGAAATGAATGGTGATGGGAACCAGGGCTCTTTCTATATTCTGTGCATCCAGGGCTGTTTTACAAGTGTAATTTCCCAAAGAGATGGGAAAGTGCAAACCAGAAATCTTCTTGTCTCTACAGGTTCTGTGCAATTTTTCTAACTACCTGCATACTTCAATCAAAGCCATCTTATCATTGCAGAACATGGGAAGCCTCAGAGGGGTGCTCTCATAGCCAGCAAGCCTGATATAGGAGAATTTTCTGAATTGAATAAAATAGGCACCGTAGTGCGATATCAGGTTCATGGCTTCATCTGAAAACCTTCTAGCAGTGTCACCCTCAAGCAGCCTGACCACGTACATGGTGAAAGCATCATTTACCCTTCTGAAATTGCGATTGCTGGTCTCTAGGGTGAACTGTGGGCAGTAGGCGTATACAGGATCATCCTTGTGGGCATCAATGTAAGAAAAACCAAACCATTGCCTTGATGCTGCCAGAGTATACATCAGGTACGAAGTCATGTAGAACTTCTTCATTTGTTGTACATTGGACAACTGCTCCACCAAGTTCATGCTGATGATTTCCACCCAGTTGATATTTTGAGTTCCCTCACACACCATGCTGATGAGCGGGCACATCCAGAAATGGAACTCATTAGTAGAGGGTAAGCCCATAACCCGAGCCAGTAGGATTATAAAATCCGACAATTCTTCATTGAAATCAGCCCGGAAAAGAGTCTTGGATAGACGAGATGCTCCCTTCTTAGGGTTCTTTAGCCAGGACTTCGCCACCCGCGCCTTGTATTTGTCGTTGTCTTGATTGAACAGGGCCTGTGCTTGATCCTAGGAAACAACTATGGCATTATCCATTTCTGGAATCTTCAGTGCAGTGCTAATGGCGGCGGCATCCAGCTTGGCGATGAGTTCCCCGTGTACATTGGTTAATTCACTCGAATCAGGGTCGAAGTGAGCTCCACATGAAAGCACTGTATCAACACACTGTACCGAGATCGGAAACCTCCAGCGAAAGCCAAACCACTGTCGTGAATCATCTGCGCCATTGGTGTAGGGTTTGCATCTACCATCCTTGCCCAAAAATCACCGAAGTCAAGATGACGAGCTTCACTGTCCCCAATATTGGGAACGGCAGATTCTAGTGGTGAGATTTGTTCCTGTCCCTGAAATTTGATCTTCATATTGATAGTAACTCGGAGGACAGAGACGCAAACTAGACTCGGGAAGGAAATACAGAGGAAAGGGATACACGCGCAGGTTTTTAGATTGCAAGGGTTCGAGCAAAGGATAGCATGGAAGCAATGTGAAAAATGCAAAGGGGGTATGCTCGTTATATAGCTGATTAGGAGAGAGAAAGAAAATGAATACACCTTTAATACATACCTACCAATTTGAATAAGCGGGATATTCGGGTAGAGCAGAAAAATAAGCACGAATGGCACTTGGTTCATTTGGGACATGTGAGATGTGAATGCGTGAAACACGTGGCTCACCCGATTCGAGCGAAGTGGGGAAGAGATGCACAAATGCCTTTTGGGACATTTGGGACGTGAAAGTGTGAAGTACGCGATTCGGTGTTTCGGCCGAAAATGGAACAAATTACACAATTTGACTTGGGACATTTGGAACATGAAAGTGCAAAGTATGTGATTCGGTGTTTCACTTGAAAATGGAACAACTCGCACAATGGACTTGGGACATTTGGAACATGAAAGTGCAAAGTACGCGATTCGGTGTTTCGCCAAAAATGGAACAACTTGCACAATTGGACTTGGGACATTTGGGACAAAAATTTCCGACGGGCCCAAAAATAGACAAACTTCGGGAAATCAGCCGATCGGGAAACAGAGCGCACTTTTTAACTTGGGACACGCGGAACAAAAATGTTCGACAGCCGAAAAATACACAAAATGACCAAAACGCAGATTTTCTCAATTTCACGACTTCTAACATTGAGTACAACAGAGAAGACACTTAAAATCAAAATTTTGAAAATTCACTTTCTTAAGAGTAGGGAATTTTGAGTGACAACAACCAACTGTCATCACTTTTTGTAATTTTTCATCTTTAATTTCCATGCTTCATCATCTTTTTTTCATTCCACGCTTTTTCTAGTTCTTCAACGCATTTTATACTACAATCTTCATGGACATCGTTTCACATCTCTATCTAATTTATGTTACCAATATTTCCTCTCACCAACATAAAGTGGGGGTAAATGTAGTCATAAAATCATGCACTTTAGACATTATTTAGTCCTAGTCTCATACTACTATTTAGAAGGTTCTTGAGTGAAGAAAGTACTAATTAACCCCCATCTTTTGGCCATCTTCTCTTATCTTTATTTTTCATTCCCGACCTTTTAGACCCACATGCCCAGTCTATTTAGGTCATCTCACATTATTTTAGCCTCGATGGGGCACTCATGGGTGCCCTGGTCCCACATGGGGCACCCTAATCCTTTTCACACTTTCCTTCCACTTTTTGGGCTCTTTCTAGATGTTTGAGATCTTTATCTTTTTGTTGGTTGGCCATTTTGGGATTAATTATGAAATTAGATCAAGAGAACCCTATAAACATAAAGTTATGGGACCATAATGAGGGACCAAGTACTAGTCATTACTATCATCCACCTAGAGTTGCATCCATTTGGAGATCATTTGTATCCGTTAGCTCCATCACAAGGAAAAGGCTAGTTGATTTGTATCGCACTTTGCGTAGGGGAGGGATTCTATTCTATTCCATGCACACATATAATTACATTTTCTACATATAGTTATTCCTCGTTACTTCACAAAGTGAGACTGCACAAGAGAATCTAGGGCACATTATGCACACATACACTAGAACTACATTTAGGTCTGAAATGTATTGTAGGATTCAGCTTAATAAGCCCATTGTTGTAGAAGTTGAGGTCAGTCCAACCCATTCATGTGAATTTATTTTTTTTTGGTTTTGATGCTTGGATTTGATTTTTATTCATTGTATGGTTTTCGGCGAATCCATCGATCTTTGTGTGATTTCAGAGTGAAAAAAAGTGATTATTTTCAACACTCTTCCGACCTAGAAAAATTTAGATCTTGAAAACTTGTGAGGACTACACATCCTAGATCAAGATTGGGGTGCTAGTGGACACCTAGTCCCTTCTGTGCAATATTTTGTCTGCCCTTATCCGAAATTCACATAATTTTATGAGCACGGTTATGACATTCTATACTTCCATTTTACTAGGTTTCTATTTTGGCATACCCTTGGTATCATTGTGAACAAGCTATACTTTTATTCTTAGTTTGCTTGGATACACATTGCACTTAATTGTTCATTTACTTACTATTACAATAGTATCAAATTAGTCTAGAATATTCATATTTTAGTTAATCAATGGATAAGTAGGTGTTTGAGGGTGTGATTGATAAGGGGAAGATTGTTTAAGGGCTAAGATTGAATGGGTTGGGAAAGATGGGCTTGTTGAGATGTAGGGATGTAATTATATGGATAAGGTTATATTTGTTATTGTTGAGAGACATGGATGTTAGACAGGACCTTGCATGTGGTGAGAGGAGATATAAGTATCGGGTGGTTGAGATGCTTGAGTAGATTGATTAGGGAAGATGTAGCGAAAGGCACTTTGAAGGGGAGGTTAGTGAGTTTGGATAGAATCTAAAGGATGAGGTTGTGAGGTGATGACATTTGCGTGGACATGGGATGTAGATATGGGGACCAAAGTTTGATCATGTTGTTCGGGTGGTGGAAGGAGTAAATGGGACTCTTGCAATGTTTGGGTAGGTGTGCTAATGACAAAATTGGATGAGGAAGTGATGGGGATGGAAGAAATGGGTGTGGTGTTGATACGAGGAAGATTGGAAGGAATGGGGACCACCAGTTGAGTGGATTGGTGAGTTTGGGGAATTATAGAGGAATATTGGTGGATCTAATTTCATGTTGCACTATGGCAAGCTCATTCATGGCTCTAGGGAAGAACACAATGAACTACGATTTGAGGACTTGGGTGGATTTAGGGTGAGAATGATAAGCATAAATTATTTGAAGAGGGGTATGGTGATGGGGAGATTGATATATTTATGAAGAAGGTAGTTATGAAGATCAACTAGGTTGGTATAAAGGAGTTCTTGGAATTCCATGCATCCAAGAGGGATGGTAAGAGACTGAAAGGTCTCTAAAGAAATGATAGATGGGGGTGTAATAAGTCTATAAGGAACAGAAACAAAGGGGTTAGTATGAACATGGGGGTTGTTTCGATGGCTTTGGACTCACAGAGAGGAGGGGTGTAAACCGTATGTTAGGTTACTGCAGAGGAAGTGACCAAGGGAGTGGAAGAGATAATAGAAAGGCTGAATTTCTTTTGGAAGAAAGTTGAAAGTAGGAATGTTATTTGATGACAAGGTTTGTTCCAGCTTTTCTTACTTAAGAACATGTAATAACAGCATGAAACAATAAAATAAGAAACTATGTTGATTGTGTAGTCACAAAATCATGCACATTAGACATTATTTAGCTTGGTTTTCATACTACTATTTAGAAGGTTCTTGAGTGAACAAAGTAGTAATTAATCCAACCTTTTGGCCATATTATTTTATCTTTCATTTCTTTATTCTGTGAGGCAATAACTATACATTTCACCTCAAAGAAATAATTTTGTTTCCAATTTCACTGCTTTTGTCTAAAATATAGCATTTACATCATATTTTTAAAAACATAAAATCCTTAATATTGTTTTTTTCTAAATTTTGAGAAAGAAAAGTGTAAGGACAAATGTAGAGAAGGCCAACGTGAATGAAACTTTCCCCACAAAAAAAGTTGGGAGGAAAAAATCACACTACATAACATAATGTACATTGAATTGGAAATATTTGTATCATACTTTTTGTTAAATGTGTTTTTCCTTTTAAAAAATCAATTCAAAATACATATGAAGAAGGTATTTCACACAAAATTGAACATATATATAAATAAGATTTTAATGTCAAGTAGTAAGAAGAAGATATGCAACTAACCAAAATAAATAACATTTACACATAAACGAGATGGTATGATACATGCATTACATTTACATCCAAAGAATGAAGAATTGCAGGATTGAACACCTTCAACAAGTGAAGTTTGTAAGAAACAAACAGTGAGAGATTAACAAATGAAGCAACTGCACTTAACTATTAGAACATCTCGTAACAACTAGAGCAATGAACAACCAACACAATAGTAAAGGTGAAAATTCTCAAAAAATATATTGACTAACTTAACAATATTTTATTTTAAATGTAGTTGTATCTACACAATCTTAATGCCAAAATTGATGATGTGTAGCACTATACAACTAATAAGTAAGCAGAAATAATAAATACACTTGCATAGAAATGAATTTGCATTTTATGGAGGAATAACAGAGAGGATGAAAATTGAATGGAGAGACTTTTGTTCTTATGTAGGTTAGTTAATTGGACTGCCATCGAAGAAATTGTATTGGTGGAAACCAAACCTACATTCTATTTATTTCGATAAGAGAAATCTTTATAATATCAAAACTACAAATTTCAATGCGAGAAATGTGTATAATATAAAAACTTCAAAGATAGTATTATAGTTTACCATGACATAATTTTTTTATAAATAATAGTCTACTATTATTCATAGTATATTGATATATGTTCCGATTAAGAATATTATGTATATAATAATATTATATATAAATAATCAGAAAATAAAACATTCTTCATCATCACTCGAGAGTGGAGACGAATTGGAAAGCCTTTTTCCATGGAAGGAAGAGGAAAGTGAATGGCATGATTAACTTCCAAATCCTCCCATCTGCAATTTCCATTGGTATATTTAAACCAAAACCAATTTTAGTTTTTGAATCAAAGAAAAGGACCCTAACCAATTACTTTATGAAATTTATATCCTATTTAAATTTCTATCTTGGTAAAAATTTTGTAATAATGGTTTGACTAGAAATAATGTAGGCTATCATTAAGTTCAACTTTATGTGATTATTCTACCTAACAATTATTTGAATTTATGAAGTAATCACATTGTATGCCCTCTTTTAGAGACTAGATATGGATATTGTGTATATATATCACTAATATTAAAATCAAAATGTATGGTATGTTATACTATATAAATATAAATCATATAAATCATGTTTATTGTAGTGCCCACTTCCCTTCAACACTTTTGATATTGATCATGATACTGCTGACTATATTATGGACATTATTATAGTTTTGATTTATTATGGTGTTAGATGTCATATCATGGATTATTGTTGACTTTGATTCATATATGATGCATGATGATTGTTAGAGACATTTTATATAGATGTTGACATGTTGTTGGACATGGTTATATATATATATATATATATATATATATATATATATATATGGATGTTGTTAGGACATGTGATATTTGGATATATTGAGTAGACTGAGAAAATTAAATTTAAAATTGATGATTATATAGTTACTGATGAAATTGTAAGTGATATTTTTATTGTCTGGATGTTGTTGTGATTCATATATATATTGATGATTTTGAAATTATATTATATTTATTTGGATGTTCGATATGACCACAAGGCCGAAGGTGTATTTGTATTATGCGGAGTTAAAATATCACAACAAACATCGAGGATTGGAGACCAACCACATTAGAATTCTAGATGAATTCAACAAGGTCAACATGACAACTTGTACTATGGTAACTTGTATTATTTGTGTGTGTGTGTGTGTTTGATTGTTAGGGATTCCCATGGGAGGGAATCACCTTTAAATGTGACCAAGGGTTATGTGTATTTATTTATTTGGTTCCTTTTTATTGATGTTTGTATGTGTTTATTAAGTGATGTGTTTACCCCTTTCATTATTTATTAATTGTGGTAAATTAATGTGAGTAAACATGTTGTTAAAATTAATTAATCAAATTGGGACATAAGAAAGTAATTATTAGAGTTGTTGGCCTAAAATTAAAGTGTTGTAAGAAATGTGTAAGTGATGTGTAAGAGATGTGTAAATTAATTTTGGAGTATGAAACACTCCACCTCCTTTTGAAATTTGAATTTGTCCTTAGAGGCTGATTTTGAAGCTTATGGGACAAGTTAAACTTGTCCCATACCTCTTAAATTTTCATTCCAACCTTACTTATGGTTGGCATTTAAATCTAGCCTTCATTATGCATTTTTGTAAGTCAATTTGTATGCTTTTATTGCACTTTCTTACATGCTTTCAATTTTAGTCCTTATGAGGTGTGGGTTTGATTTGAGTGTGTAAGTAAAATTATCATTTATTCACCTGCTTATTTATTATGCCTTGGAGATTGAAGTTGACTTATGAGTTGGAGTTGAGGATGTGTGATGTGGCATCCCACATGGATCCACCTCATCCTCTTCTCTTTCCTCTTCTATATATTCAAATTCCTTGGCTTGTTTTTGGGGTTTTTTTTTTTCTTCACTTTTATCACTTCATTTTTGGCGACTTGCTTTGGGTTTTTGGAGCTCTTGCAAATTGGGATAAATTTGGAGATTGTTGCATACTTGTTGATTGTTGATCTCTTGGTTTGTGTTGCATTGGAGAGATTGTTGTTTTGAACTTGGAACAAACTCCATCATGGAGAGGTAAGAGCTTAGCTCTTGGAAATACTCTCCTTTTATTTGTATGCATATGTGAATGGTTGAATGTTTGAATGTGTTGTTTTATTTGTTGGATTTTTGGGTAGATGGCCTAGGGATGGTGTAGGAGAATACTATGGGGTATTTTTTGGGAGGCATAAGTGTTTTGGGGAGGTATAAGTGTGGAGGGAGTTGAGATTTGGGTTCCACCTTACAAAGAAATAGCTTGCATTTCTTTAATCGTTATCATGTGCCATAAGAGGTTCGGGAGGCATAAGGAAATGTGAGGAATAAGGGGTACTTGGGGGAGGCATAAGGGCATGTCAGGGATTTGAAATGATATATATTTTGGTGTTTTGTTCTCAGGTGGTGATACCCATTTCCCCTTTGGGAGGAATAAGAAGCATCCCCATATTATCTTGCTCTGTTGGCTTGCATGATGAAGCTTAAGTGTTGTTTTTGTTTTTTTCTATGGTGGAAAATTGTAATTTTGTTTTGGACTATGTTTTGAATGAGAAATCTGTCTTTGTGTTGTGGAATCCTATTGTTTCCATGAGTTGAAAAAAAAAAATTTCTTATTGCAATGTGGTTGGGGCTCGAGGGCCAATGAAGAAGGATGGATTCTCCTTTTCATTGGATGTCTTGGTTGGGTGGAGAGCATTTCTTTCCCCTATTCTGTTGTGACCAAATTGGAGAATGATGGAAATTCATACTACTGTTCTGAAACTAAGAAAGAAGACAGTTTGACAGTCCTTGCTGAGATCATTTCTTAATGTAACCTTTTCCCACTTGAAGTGGATGATCTTGTATATTATTTGTGATGGAAAGATGGTTTGTATGGGCTATGAAATTTGTAAATTGAATTGTGAAAGAGATATACTTTTTTTTCTACTTTTGAAAGAATGTGAAAGAAATCATATTCTATATATTGTAATTGAGGAATGAAAGAAGAAATTGTAAAGGTATCTCTTTGAATCAATAAAGGATTGTATTACTTTACTCAAATGGAATTATTGGGTATTGAAATCTGATTGTTGAATGTATTTTGAAATTCTGTTGGAAGGATGAAAAAGTGAATACGTATGGAGAAATGTCATAATACTTTGGTTTTTTTAATAAAAATGTTTTAGAAATCAGAATTGTAATTTGCCATTTGATAACTTTACTTGAGTCAACTTAGTATGTGAGATTGGGTTGGAATGAATTCATAGTTTAAAGTTGGCGAATGAAAATAAATCTATTCGAATTCGAGCTTTGTTATATAACTTTCATACTAGAAATTATTTATCGAAATTAAATAGAGTGACCTTGCAATATCAAAAAGACAAAATGAACTATCAAATTTTATTTGTAATGTCAAAATGACCCCAAACATACCAAAATACTTATGAAAATTTTGTAGAACCTTTCAAATCAAGCAAAGGCAAAATTACAGACTTCTTGCTGTATAAAATTGATAAATTTTGAATGCAAATCAATCAAGCAAATTTAACCTTGCAATCTATCCAAAAATCTTCCAATTAAAATCCTCCATGCCTGTTTTGAAAGTGGAAAAATAATTAACAACAAATTTGAACAAAATGATAAGTTAAAAATACCAATTCACTTTCTAAGTGATAAAAAGACATTTTCTCAAAATTTACCCTTTAAAATTTATCAAAATTAAATTATTAATATTTATATGAAAAGAGGACGTGAGATATTCTCTAAAAGTCATCGTTTTCCAAAAACTAAGTTCCCAATCAAAAGTTATGGCCTTCTAAAGTTTTTACTTCATTTCGGCTCAAAATAATCTAACTATCAAATTTAAATGAATAAAATATTCTTGGGCGGACCCGTGGGCTAAAAATTTCTTTTTTCTTTTTTTCCCAAAGGTGAAAAGTCATGAAGTTTCCCACCACTCCGCTAATCCACAAGCCTTCATTTTGTTTAAAAATGATCTAAGTCCAAAAAGTTAATTTGGTAATTTTTCCTCCATGGCCCCACCCCCCACAACCAATCATTGATCAACATGTGGCTTCATTGGGCATCGGTGGAGGCTCAGATGATTTTAACCTTAAGCGCTTTCAAAATAAATTTGGAAAAATTTGAAATTTTTCCCTATAGCCCCACCAGCCCGACAAGTAATTAGGTGCTACCACATGGCTTCACGAGGCGTCGATGGAGGAGTAGATATTTTTAAGCCTTAACGCTTCAGAAAAATTTTGGGAAAAATTTCCAAATTATCCCTGCCAGCCCGCCAAACCACAGCTAACGGTTGGCTGACACGTGGCATCTTCTTGCGTCGGCGGAGGCACGGGTTCCTTTTGACCTTTTGCCCTTCCTTTTGAATAGTCAAATTTTCCAAATGTTCCCCACCAACCCATTGACCCGTAGCCAATAAGGAGCTGCCATGTGGCCTCCTTGGGCATCGGCGGAGGTGTGGGTGTAAAATTCCTTTGTCCCAAAAGGGAAAAAGTGCTAAATTCCTTCCCCACTCCACCGGCCCGCGTCTGGGAAAATTTTTCTTCCCCACTCCACCGGTCCACTTTTCTCCTCTAAGGAGAATTTTCTCTCAAAGTCCGCAGGCCCGAGTTGGGGAAAATTTTCCTCCCTAGGCCTGCAGGCCCGCTCTTGGGAAAATTTTCACCCCAAGTTCTGTCGGTCCATAACTTGAGAAATATGAGGAGTTATGAGGACTTCTTTATATCACCGAAAGGTGAGGAAATTCCCTATCTAATGGGAATGTTTTTAGGAAGTTTTAATTTTGTTAATCATGGAAAAATCAAATTGAATCTATAACTAGGTTATGGGAGTGGGTAAGTAAGAATTTACTCTGATGATTTTAAATATGTATTCTTTTCCCCACTATAATTAAACCTTTATCTTGTCTTAGATATTGTGGAATTAAATACCTTGGGTATTTATTTTTTTGGTCCCTTAACCCTAAAATTTTAATCAAGGAATATTTAGCTAAAATATCAATGTAATCAGTGATTAAATTAATCCCTAAGGAGATTTGAGCTAGGTGTGGACTTATTACACTTGTTTCTTTATAATGTGGAATTAGTAATTATTATAATGGGAAAAATTATCAGTTGAATTTAATTGTCCTTGAGACTTTGGTTGTTAACACTTTAAAAAAAAATTCCATAATTTAAACTAAACCTAGGTTGTTCATGGTCTCAAGTGGGAGATTTTATCCGTTACATTTACAAGACATTTATGAATATATAATTATATAAATTATTTCTTCATTTTTAAAAGTATGAAACACATCATCAAATCATAGTCATAAGTGAGTATCATTAGAAATTGAAAAAGTAAATAACATATTACAAAAACTAAGTACAATGTTTTAAAGAAAAAGAATGATAAAGATCATGAAAAAAATTAGTATAATCATAATAACATACAAGCATTGCAAGGAGATATATCTAATATAAATCATAGAAATATGAACATGGAAGCATTATAGAAATTATCATGATAAAAATCATGCAAGAAAATATGAGTTGAGATGACAACATGATCATATAACACACAAACATATGATATGAATGGGTTTGACATGACAAATTTGAAAAGCCAACAAATCAAGAAACATGTTATTTCAACAACATAACTCGTACTAGTAATAAGTACATAATAAGTATAAATTCAATATGGAAGTCCATGCATTTCAAATTAAACATGTAATCAATGATTTATTAATCAATATATATGGCATAATTAGTAATTAGTAATCATGATATAATAATGAACTGGTAGTAGCGATTATTAACCAATGTGAACTTTTTATATGTAGGGAAAAAATTTCACTTTATCAATTTAATAACTTTACAATATTCATGGTATGAAACATGTGAAACATAAAAGAAAGGTAAAAATATGTATAAGAATTCCAAGTATCTCCTTGTCACTATTTTCACCCTATTAAATCATTAACATGTTTTTGATGTATAAAAATAAGAAGAATGTAAGGGTTTGCAAAAATTATATAATTCTAACTAATTAAATTCCAACATTAATTATTCATAATTAAAATAACGAATTCCACATGAAATGATTGAAAAGGTTATTAATCAATAAGTAAATTACTCAAATACACAATAGGAGATATAGACTTAGTTGTTAAGAACAAGACATGGATGATCTACATGTGTGGGATAGTGGAATAGAATGATCGAAGAATGTATATGCTTCTATGAATATTATAGAGTTTTAAACTCATCATGGGTATGATCTTTATACCTATTATATGGTCTAGACTTAATCTATATAGTCCAAACCTAAAATCGTATGGTCTTGAACCATTAGATAGTATAGACCTAAAACTTTATGTATTCCTCACTTGTGTAGAAATGGTCTTTTAGATATAGCTCACATAACTTTGGGATGACCTATAATCACCTACGAAAAATTGGAAACCTTATAAACCTTCGAACCCTTCATCAAAGTGTTAGCAAAAAATAAGTAAACACATGTGTGTGTGATATGTTAGGACTACCCTTGGTGGTTGGACTCCTAGCTACTTAACCAATCTAAGTGTTACACTACATGCTCTCTTTGTGGGATCAACCCTCATGTATAGTTATCCTAGGTGTTTTTGCAAGTGTGATTAATTATGCAACCCCCTAAGGGTTCCCTCATGTATGTTAACACTAAGATAACATAGTAATTTCATACTATAGAATGTACCCAATGTGGTATTAGTAAGATTTGGCATGCCTCGGCTATATGACCTAACCCTTTACTTGATTAAAACATTTATGCAATGATTAGTGTTACTCTACTTTTGTGAAAACATGGATCTACAACCTTTGCATGCTTGGAAATGGAGTAATCTAGACTCTTTGACCTCATTAAGTGTTATAAACTTCTATCAAGGACTACTCTAGATGATGTGCATCTAATTTGGTTATATTTAGGAACCCTTTGAGTAATTTTGGAAATATATTTGTAATATGATATTGTAATAGTGACTGGTGAGTTGTACAATGATATTAACTTGTTTTTATAGCCTTGTCTAAGAAAAATATTCTAATGAGGATGACCCTAGGAAGATTAAATGACCTAAAGAATATTTTTAAATCAAAATCAAAGTCAATGAATGTGAAGGGGAAAGAACATACAAGTCATCCAATATTATACATCACATCCCAAACCTTCCCTATGTTTTAGAATAAGATAGATGAAAACCAAAAATAAAATTTGTGTCATGAATATAATATGTTTAATATTATGTTTATCAAATAATATTTTCATAATTAATAATAGAGAAAATTATAAAGATAAGAAGGTTGTAGAAGAGATAAAGAGATAATTTGGTTGGATTATGTGTAATGCCCACTAATTTGATGCACCAAACTATGTCAATCCCCAATAATTATTTACGAAAAATTACGGGAATTTATTATTTGAAAGGTTACCAAGTCAATACACTTTAATTACGCTTAATTAATTCCACATATTTGTAAGTAGTCATAACCAAATTAATAATTAAATATTATTAATTTACTTCCACAATCATTTCAGATTTAAATCCTCTTCTATGGTTTCCATTAATTCAATTTAAATATATTAACTAGGTCAATCTCATTAATTTACCCTTTTAAAGAAAATCCTCTTAAGTTATAAAAGGGTCATCTCCTAATTTGGTTTAACCTAACACCCAATCCATTATATAGTTATTTAACTATATATTTAAATTCTAAATAATTTAATTCTTTTATATCATTATCTAATTTTCCATGCACAATATTATTGGTTCAATCCCTAAATCAAAAGTCATTTATTTATTTATCAAACTATAATAAAAGGGTCACACTTATCCTAACCCACTAAGTGGCCCCATTCACTTATTACCCATACCTTTTATTTAAAAACCCATTCTCATAAAAATGTCAACCACTTAAAATTGTAGGGAGAATTTTTCAACCATTGTATTAGATCTATTAGGACCCTTAGATCTAGGTTGACCCAACAAGCTCTAAAAATCCTTATGAAATTCTTTTATGCACTTTTAGCTCAATTTCATTTCATTTGCACTTTTGCAGGTTTGGGAAAGCAGAAGGATGGAAGCCATAGAGTTTGCAAAGAGCTATGGAGGTTTAGCCTATTTTTTATGGATACACACAAATTTGGATGATTCTTTTACATCCCTCTCCTAGGGTTTGGCAGGCCTATTATTTTCTATTTGAATTTTGTGGAGGATTTAACCAATTCAAGTTATGGCCATTATTTGTCCTCTTATTTTTTTTAAACTGAGATATATTCATGGATTTATGGTTGTATATATATTAAACTATATAAAGATATGCATATATATAGGTATTTATATATTTCATTATTTTTATTATTTGTTTCAGTTGCAAAACCAAATACCCAAAATCAGTCGCAACTAAGATCTAATACACAGAATATATATATAATCAGGTTGTGGTCAAGATCTAATGCACACAGAATATATATATATATATATATATATATATATATATATATATAATGTTCTATTGGGGACAAAGTTTTGGCCGTAGAGTAAGAAAAATGTTGGGGTGCATATGATTGGGGTCGACCACCATAGCTGACTATATATGGTTTGAGTTGATGTTTGTGGGAGGCGACGCCTCCACCCCATTGTTTTTGTTTGCAATATAACACAACCATGGCCACGCAAGCCCATCCGAGCCAAAATCAATTTAAACTAAAATCAATTTAAAATATATATATATATATATATATATATATATATATATATATATATATATGTAATGTATGTATATGTATGTATATATATATATATATATTATATATGTACTTATATAATATAATTTATATATTATATACATACATATAATGATAATATATATATATATATATATATATATATATATATATATATATATATATATATATATATTTTTTATTTTATTTTATTTTAAACATTCTATCAGTTTATTTATTTATATAACAAAATATAAGGTCATATGTAGTTTGTATAAATTTATATATATTTAAATATGTGAGATAGTTGGGAAATATCCCTTTCATTCAAACTAAGTGTAAGTAAATGAAATGAACATGTTTCTTTGGTTTGATAAAGATTATTTAAATGTCTACATAGTTGAGTTTAGAATATATAGAAAAATATAGCAACCATAGTAGCATCCTACCATTTTAAGTAGCACTAAAATAGGAAGAACAAGAATAAGAACTCAACTATTTCCAAACTTATTCTCTTTTAGAATACAATGAAGCATGATAAGATCATTTTAAAAATAAATCCAACATACACTCCTTTGTAGTTCCACTTCAATAAAGATAATTTCCATTGATAAATCAATGCACACTTGATATAAATTACATGTTTGAAGAATATACAATAACAAACAAGTTCCAACCCTCACATGCCTCTTTTCCAACATATAAATTTTTTGAATAAATAATACAAATCAGATTCCCATAATATATTTACAAAGAACTCTACTTTAAAATTGAAGTTACAAAGGCCCTCCATTTAGGTGGAAACAACATGGAAAAATTTACAAAAAAAAACAACTTTCTCCTTCTTTGTCTTATAAAAATGCAACTATGTCCAAGGCTTAAACTTGAGCTCCTTCATTCTCTTTATATCCAAATCACAACAACAACTAAGGGGATTAGGCAATTCTCTCCTCCCAACCATATTCTAATGAGAAAGGGAATCCTCCCTTCTCATTGGCCCCCGAACTCCAACAATGAGGAAATAAGGGCTATTAAACAACTATGGAAACTTTTACAAAGGATTCAACAACATCCATTCACAACAAAAAAATTGCAACACATCCAAGAACAATAACAATAATAGAAACAATATACAATTTTCCCAAGCACAAAGGCTTAAAATCTAAGCCAAGGGAGAAGATAAATATGGGGAATCCCTTATACCTCCCAATGGGTTAAGTGTCCACCTTAAAACCTCCAAAAATTCATCCACACAACCAAAACCAAAATCTTATCCCTCCCTCAATCTCTTATCACTCCCTCAAATGAAACATACCAAGATAAGTAAGAAATCTTTCTTATTATCACAAGGTGGGACACCCAACCAAAATCCCTCCAAATTCATATACAAAAATCTTATCCCTCCCTCAAAATATCCCCATTTTCCTTCTCCCACACCATCCTTAAGGTCATACTACCCCAAATACAAAACAACACAACATTCATTCATTTTACAAACAATCACACAACAAATAAAATAAAATACAAGGGTAAAGACCTTACCTTGCCATTACAATAATATTCAATTCACAAGTACAAGCTCCAAGATTTTCCAAGTCTAAGCCAAAATTAAAAACAAGCTCCCTAGCTCCAAAAAAAGAACTCAAACAAAGATCCTCCAAAAATTCAAGTGTGAAATAAAAACAAGCAACCCAAAAACTCCAAAATAACTTACATAAATAGAAAATGAGGAGAGGGTGGTGATGTGGTTCCATGTAGGATGCCACATCACTTCTCCTCCAATCCACTTCACCAAGTCAAACATCAAGCCCAAGACTCATAAATGGGTGGGTGAGAATATGACAAGTTTCCTTCCACACACAAACCACTACTCCATACTTCTAAGGAAAAAATTAAAGGAGTTGTAAAAAAGTGCAATTAATTCCACTTTTCCTTTCAAAAAAACACATAATGAGGCCTAAAATAAACCCCTCACATCATAGGTATAGTTTGTGGGTGAGTTTAAGAGGTATGGGACAAGCTTAACTTGTCCCACAAGCCTCCAAAAGTGGCTCATAAGCCCAAATTCGAGATTTGAAAAGTGGGGATGAGTACACAACATCAAAACCAATAAAATCCATCTCAAATCCATAATATAACAAGGACTATCTACCACAATTAATTCCCACATAGTCACATCTCAAATTAACTTAAACACATGATTAATTGACTAAACAAAAGCACATTAACTAAGCAATAGTAAAGTGGAAATACATTACAATGAAGAAATCACATACTCACAAAATAAATAAAATGAAAAAGGGGAAAAGCAACACATAAACCCATGGTCACATTTGAGGTTACCCCCTCAATGGGGACCTCCTAGCAAACTCAACAATAACACAACAATATAAACAAACACAAAGTTTCCAAGGTGACCTTTTTGCCAATATCCAATATTCTTTCATGGTTGGTCTCCTAGCCCCTTCTTGTTTGTTGTGATATAATTTCTGCAACCAATCAAACAATACCCCTTTGGCCTCAAGGCCACATCAAATACATCGAGAAATAAAACACACATGCATATCATCCAAAAACATCATACACATGGCTAAATCATCATCAAAGCTAAGAAATTCTATTAATTGTTTACAATTTCTAAATATTTCAATTCTACCATTTCATCAACATCAATGAGATCACAAGACTAGCTCGATCATCTAACAAAATCAATACGTCAAGAATCCAAAGTGTTAGTATATATAAAGTAACAACACTAGATCATCATCAATACTGAAATATCTATCCATGCCTCTAGAAGTCCATACAATCCACAATATGAGTCACAACATATCAATAATAAAAATATTTATACTTTCTATCAACATGTTAATCAAAATATAATAATAATATTTATGTCTCTAATCGTAATAATCAAAATCATATTATAATAAATATCAAAGAGGAGTGGGCACTACATCCCCCTACCCTTAGAATCGACTTCCTCCTGGAAGTCACTGGACCAAGTGTGGCTATTGGACTCGTAGTAAGGTGGCATCCTCCCAAGTAGTTGATGTCTCATCGTAATGATCCCATTAGACGCGTGCACTGATCAATCTATCACACTCGAAAGTCCCGTGGTCCTATGGTCTATAATGCACATGGGCTCCAACATCACTTTTTGCTGCTCTTATGCATGTAAGGAAGTCCAATCCAATACATGAGAAGGATTTGAAATGTATCTCCATAACATAGAAACATGGAAAACATCATGGATGTGAGACAATCTTGGTGGAAAGGATAAGTAGTAGGCTAAGGGACCGATCCACTCCAAGATCTCAAATGGACCCACAAATATCAGAGCTAGCTTAGAGAATTTTCCATAATGGATGGGGCTCTTATGAGGTCTGAATCTAAGAAACACCTTCAAGCCCACCTCATAAGTGTGATCAACTCTCCTCTGATCTGCATACTTCTTCTACCTACCCTGCGCCTCTTGTAATCTATGTCTGATCAAGATGACCTGCTGCTCCATGTCCTATAACATTGCTGGTCCAAGAGTGACCTTGTCCTCTAACCTATCCCAACTCAATTGAGTCTTGCACTCTCTTCCATATAATGCTTGAAATGGTGTCATACGGATGGAACTCTAAAAGTTCTTGTATGTAAATTGTACTAGATATAGGTACTCCTCCCATCATGAATGATGGTATATAACATACATGTGAAGCATATAATCTAATATTTGGTTCACCCGCTCGGTTTGACCATCTGTCTCTGGGTGATATTTTTTACTAAATTTAATCCTCATCCCAAAAGCATGCTAAATGGTAGTGCAAAAATGTGATGTGTACAAAGGATTGTGGTCACAAATAATCTTCCACGGAATCCCATGAAGTTTGACTATCTCATCCAAGTATACTCACATCGCTACACTAGCTATATAGGTAGTATTCACCAAAACAAAATGAGCCACTTTCTTCAATCTATCCACTGTGACCATGATCACATCGTGGTGGTATCTCAAAACAGTAACCCCACTATGAAATCCATGGATATAGTGTACCATTTCCACTTCCAATATAGCATGAGGGTAATGAAGGCCAGCTGGATGTTGATGCTCAGCCTTCACCCTTTGAAATTCTAAACATCGAGACACAAATTGGGATATATCCTCTAAATTCCTCTCCAATGATAAAATCGTATCAAAGTAGTGTGCATCTTCTTCACCCCACAGGGTGTGAGTGAATATGGTGCACAATGAGCCTCTTCTAATATTTCCTACCAAAACCCTCCATTTCTAGGTAGATAAATATAACCTCTGTGTTTGAGAAGTCCATCATGCTTTAGTTTCAATCCCTTGAAATTCCCCTCAAGGAGTCTCTGAGACTCAATATTTACTCTAGTTGAAAGGTACAAGATGTCGTGTGGAAGCTGATATAAGATCCTACTCCTCAATGTTTTATCCACTGATGTAGCCATAACAAAATGCCTCCAATGACTCAAAGAATCTTTAACAATATCCTCCTTCCCCTTCACATGTTATATCTCCATATCATACTCACATGAAATCACCATACAACGCCATTGAGGTGTTGAGATTGGGATGTGTGAAGAGGTGTCGTAGGCTCAAATTATCGATTACGAGTGTGAACCTCTTTCTTAATAGAAAAATTTTCCATATAACCAAAGAATGAACCATCGCTGCAAGCTCAAGTTCATGAGTCAAATAATTGAGCTCATAATCCTTGAGTTTGCAAGACTAAAATGATAAAACTCGGCCATCATGCATCAATACTCCTCCTATTCCTGCCAACGAAGCATTTGTACAAACAAAGAAGTCCTTCTGTGGGTCTGGCATTGCTAAAATAGGAGTTGTAATGAGGCAATCCTTCAAATTCCTAAAGGCCTTCTCACATTTTTCTCTCACCAAAAAAATATCTTCCCTTGCCACCGTAGGGAATTAATGGGATGAGCAATGCGTGAGAATTCCTAAACAAATATCCTATAATACCATGTTAATCCCATGAAGTTGCATACCTCGGTCACATTGGTCGGTACTGGCCAATCCATGATAGCTCTAATATTGGAAGGATTAGCTGTGATACCTTCCCCATAAATAATGTATCCCGATCTTTTGTACCTTTGACTAAAATAATGCACACTTCTCTAGGTTCCCATAATGTTGTTGCTCTCAAAGACACTTGAGAACTTGGAAAAGGTGTTCCTCGTGCTCCTCACGTGTGCATGAGTATATCAATATGTTATCAAGTAATATGAGCACTAAACGATCTAAAATTTTTCTTGAATACCCCATTCATCAAACTCATGAACACTGCGAAGTCATTCGTCATACCGAAAGGAACAATCAGAACTCGAGAGTGGTCATATCTCATGTGGAATGTTTTCTTATGAATATCAGTCTCTGTAATCCTCATCTAATGATAACATGACTTAATATTTATTTTGGAAAACACTATCGCCCCTTCATCTTATCAAACAAATCATTGATGCGTGGAAGGGGGTAACGATTATTGACCATTACTTTTTTCAGTTATTTTTAATCAATACACAATCGCAGTGATATTTCCTTCTTCAAAAAATCACTAAAGGCACCCCAAGGAGATACTCTAGGATGGAGTATGCCCTTCTCAAGAAGGCTCTCCAGCTATAACTTCAGCTCACAAAACTTAGGGGTAGTTCTCTTGTATGTATCACGTGAGATAGGGCGCGGACAAGATGAGGGATCCTTACATGTGAACCTATATCTACCACCCCCATATCAAGTTGTAGCAACTATATTGCCTCAGATACTGTAGAAACTACAGGATGTTAATGTCTCTTTATGTGGAGGATCTTTAGGAGGGAGTCCTAGCAGACAGGATGGAGATCCATCAGTGGAGGCTCATGTGCCTTCACATCAAAATGCCGAGGATAGGGAAGGGAACTCCCACGTAGATTGGGTTAGACATGAATCACCACCTAGAGAGCACAAAGATAGAGCTTCAAGATACAGAGTCAACAAAGGTGTGCACCACATTAGAGAGATATTGAAGTTATACCCGCCTCATTTTTGGAGACACAGGAGGATTTCAGACCGATGCATGGTTGGTTAGCTTGAGTGGATGCTTTAAGTTATGCCCTTGTACTAGAAACATGAAAGATTGTGTTGTTATCCACCTTCGAGGGAAATATCTGGAGTTTGTTAGAGGAATGAGGAGTAGAAGCTCCATGTGGATTCAAAGATAGTTACTTGGGAGCTCTTTGAGGAGAATTTCAAGAGTAGATACATATCTAGGAGATTCATCTAGCAATGGATCAATGTGTTTCATGATCTGCAATGTAAATCCATGACATAACAAAGTATGATGGTCAATTTTTGGATCTCGCTTTACTATGTGGACTGCATACACGATAAGTAGGTTCATAGGTTCATTAGGGGGCTTGAATTTAGACTTGGGTGGGGCAGTGCACATTCATTATCTCACAGACATTATCAAAGGTCAGTAGAGAAGGCCTACATTGTAGAGGAAACTAGGGGGAAGACTCAGCAGGCTCGAGATAGAGTAAGGAGTTGTATACAACATATGCAGGATAGTAGATCGAGGGGATTAACTCCTCCTCCTCGTGGTGGACACACTTTAGCACAATCTTCCTTTATGCCTCCTCTTTAGCGGTAGCATCAACAGTAGACATGACCACCCTTTTGACCTCCACAAGCCATGATGCTCAGAGAGGGTGTAGTATGGGACCTCCAACTGGGGGACGAATAGGACACATGCTCTACCTTGAGCATAGTGAGCAGGAGTACATCCACAAAAACACCCATAGAGATCTATGGGAGGTGTTAGGAATTAATAATATCTAATGCGGAATAATTCCTCAGAATCGCAATAATAAGAAGTATGAATAGAATTATAGAAATGAAAAATGCACAACACGAAGACAATATTTAACGTGGTTCACCCAATGTGGGCTACATCCACCAAGAACACTTGCTCAAATTTTATTACAAGCCAACAGTCTTCACAATTACAATAATCAAATCTTGTTTGGAGCTGCACTCAACAAACCCTCCCGAATTCACACTTGAATTCACACACTATTCACCTTCACAAAACACACTCATGTAAATCCTATTATATGTCCATCTATTTATAAGTACATCAATAGGTAGCCGAAGAGGCGGTTTTACAAAACAATGGGTACCGAAAAAACCATGGGCCAAAAACCAGCCCATAATGGTTACCTATTACCCATGGGTTAATAAACCACCCATGAAAATTTGCTTCGGGGGCTTCACCCCCGAACCCCCTTGACCCACTCACTAGCAAGCGGGACCGCCATAAAAATATCCAAGTGTAACACATGGAAGGTGTACCAAACTATAACATGAAAACAAGCTCCATAAACATAATAGGAGGATCATCAAGTTCTATAGCACAAACTACTGGGCCACCCGAAGGATTATTTTCTCGGTAGAGAGGACCGGTAGTTATTATCGGTGTAGTGTACATGGTCATCATTGGAGAGAGTGCCCTCAAAATCTTGCTAATTAGGGTAAGGTACCTTTTTTTGAGCCTACGGTTGGTGACATGGCTAGGAGCCACATGATTTATGTTACAGTTGAGAACCGCTACCTGTGGTAGAGCATGGTGATTAAGACCATAGGTAGCATTGGTGGTATTTCTACCCATGTCTTATTTGATTAAGGTTCATCATATTCTTTCATTTCTCCATGACTAGCGAAAGTTAGGAAAGGCCTTACTTAGGAGTTTGAGATGGCTTCTGGAGCCAAACTCTCAGTGGACTCCTTGGTTAAGGAGTGTATAGTGGACCTAGGACCCTTCACCATGAATTTGGATCTTTGTATCCTTTCCTTGGGTTCATATGGAGTTATCTTTGGCATGGATTGGTTGTCTACACACAGAGCTAGAGTTGATTGTTACAACAAGGTTATATCTTGTGCAAATGATTTGGGAGTGGAGTTAGTGATAGTTGGAGTTAGGAGACCCATCTCTATTCACACCATATCTGTTATGCAGCTGAAGCGGTGTGTGAGATAGGGTTGTCAATAACTTGACATCATTGTTAGTGACCTATCAAAGGATGAGACTCATGGATTGTCACTTAGTGACCACCCCATTTTACAATAAATTTCATATGTTTTTCCTAGTGAGTTGTCAGTGTTACCTCCCCCACATGATATAGACCTTAGTATTGTGAGCTCAAGATGCAATTGGAGGGCCTTCTTGAGAAAGGTATAATCCATCCTAGTGTATCTCCTTAGGGTGCACCAGTGATATTTGTGAATAAGAAGGATGAATCATTGTGTTTTTGTGTGGACTATCGATGTCTAAATAAAGTAATGATTAAGAATAGTTACCCCCTTCCATAGATAGATGATTTATTTGATCATATGAAGGGGGAACTTGTATTTTATAAGATAGATCTTAAGTTAGGCTACCATCAATGAAGATTATGGAGGTAGATATCCACAAGATAGCTTTCTGCATAAGATAATGCCAATATGAGTTCAGAGTGGTACCTTTTGGTCTGACAAATGCCCTTGCAGTGTTCATGAGTTTGATGAATGGGGTGTTCATGAAATTTTTGGATCGCTTCATGCTCATGTTTCTTGATGAAATTATAATATACTCATGTATGTATGAGGATGAAAAGGAACAACTTCAACGAGGTTCCGTAATGTCTTCGTGAGCAAAGCGTTTATACGAGATCCGGAGAAGTGTTCCGTTTTCTAGTCAAAGGTTTAGTACTTAGGTCACATTATTTCTAGAGAAGGTATCACAATCAATCCTTCCAATATTGGAGCTATTTATGGATTAGCTAGTGCCAACCGATGTGACTGAGATGCGTAGTTTAATGGGGTTGGCAGGTTACTAAAGGATATTTTTTTAGGACTTCTCTTGGATTGCACACCCCATCACTTCACTTCAGCGGAAAGGGAAGAAGTTTGTTTGGTTAGATGGATGTGAGAAGACATTTAGTACACTAAAATAATGCCTTACGAAAACACCAATTCTCACAGTGCCTGATCCTCAATTGGATTTCTTCGTGTGTATAGATGCTTCTTTGGCAGGATTAGGAGGTGTTTTGATACAAGAGGGTCATGTAGTAGCCTTCGAGTCTCCCAAACTTAAGGAATATGAGATAAATTATCTAACTCATGACCTTGATCTTGTGGTAGTGGTACATGTTGTGGTGCGATGGAGCCATTTCCTTTTTGGCAGGAGGTTCATTATCGGACAGACCATTTGAGCTTACATCACCTCTTCACACAATCCAATCTCAATGCTCGTTAACAACATTGGATTGAGTTGCTATGTGAGTACGACATGGAGATAGAGCATGTGAAGGGAATGGAGAATGTGGTTACAGATTATTTGAGTTGAAGGAGACATTTATTTATGGCTACTTGAATGGGTAAAGACTTGTTGAGTAGTATTTTGTGACAACTTCCACATGATAGCTTCTACCTTGCAGCTAGAGCAGAGGTTGAGTCTTAAATACCCCTTGAGGGGAAGTTTGATGGATTTTCATTAGAGCCAAATGGACTTCTTAGACAAAGAGGTTGGATATCTGTACTTAGGGATAGAGGTTTGAGAGAGGATATTTTGGCAAGAGGCTCATCGTGCACCTTATTCAACCCATCTAGGGGTAAAGAAGATGCATCCCACTTTGAGACAGTTTTACCATTGGAGAGGACTTCAAAGACATGTAGCTATTTTTGTTTCTCATTTTTTGGAGTGTCAGAGGGTGAAAGCCAAGCATCAGCATCCAGCTGGCCTTCTCTACCTGCATGTTATACTAGAGTGGAAATGGGACACCATTTCCATGGATTTCATAATAGGGCTACCGACGTCGAGATACCACCATGATGTCATCATGGTCATGATTTATAGACTAACAAAAGTGGCTCATTTTTCTCCAGTGAAGACCACCTATATAGCTAGTGCAGTGGCGTGAGTATACTTAGATGAGATTGTCTAACTACACGGGATTTTGTGAAAGATTATTTATGACCGCGATCCCTTATACACCTCTCATTTTGGACTACCATGCAGCATGCCCTTGGGATGAGTATCAACTTCAGTACAACTTATCATCCAAAGATAGATGGAAAAACGGAGTGGGTGAATCATATTTTAGAGGACATGCTTCAGATGTACATCATGGACCATCAGTCGAGGTGGGAGGAGTATTTGTACTTTTTGGAGTTTTTTATAATGAAAAATTTCAAAGTTCTATTGGTATGGCTCCATTTTAGACACTTTATGGTAGGGATTGCAGGACACCACTGAGTTGGGACAAATTGGAGGATAGAGTATCTCTTAGGCTATCCTTGTTACAAGACATGGAGCAACGAGTTGTTTTAATCAGATAGAGACTTCATGAGGCACATGATAGACAAAACAAATATGAAAAATAGAAGAGAGTTAACCACAGCTATAAGATGGGCATGAAGGTGTTTCTCCAGGTTAGACCTCATAAGAGCCCTATCCATTATGAAAAAGGCTCTAAGTTAGCTCTTAGATTTGTGGGTCCATTTGAGATCTTGGATCGATCCGTCCCTTACCTTATTGTCTAGCCTTGTCAACCAACTTGTCTCACATTACGATGTATTTCTTTTTTTTCTTAGGAGATACATTTCAGATCCCTCTCATGTATTGGATTGAACCGTATTATAGGTGCGGGAGCAAGGGAAGCGATCAGGAGCCCATGCACATCATAGAGTGCAGGACCCTTGGTCTTCGAGGATGCGAGATTGACTAGATGTGAGTCCAGTGGGATAGGTATGATGATACTGCAGCCACATGGGAGGATGTTACTTTGTCACGGACCCAATTTCCACACCTATTTCAGTGAATTCATGGAGGAAGTCGAGTCTAGGGTTGTAGTGGACTCACAAGGAACAATGATTCACGTCATTGAAGCTGCATCAATCAATCCGCCAAGGGGATTCACCTATGAAATAAATAATATTTTATACCCTTAGAAAAACATCGTGTTTGAGTTTGTATAATTTTGCTGTCAAGATTCGAGGGTTTTGAGTTTGTAATCAAAGTTTGTAAAGGTTTAACCTATTTGGAATTTTTTGGGTTTATTACTATTTTAGTCTTTTTATCTTTTATTTATGAGAATTTCATGAGATTTATATTTTTGATAGATGACAACACGATTTTTTTTAGACTAAATTACTTAATAAGGTTATACAGTTTAAATAGAAACCAATACACTTCATAGCTGGGTAGATTTTGATGACTACTCCCTTCTGACACCCTCTATCACAAGCCAATTTATGGGCCCTCTAAAGAGCTTGACCTCTTTAACAATGATTTTAGAGGTACTACATAGGGGAACACAATGAGAAATGAATGGGCCATGGTTCACGTTGAAATCAAAAATATCAACATGGACAACTTCTTTTCCAAGGCATGTCCTCTTCAAAAATGTGACAAACAATGTAGGAAAAAGGTGAGAGAGAATGGTAATGGTTCACGGTTATGTTCAAGTTGCAATAGAAAAGTTCAAAACTATGATTATAGATATGCACTGAGGATTGATCTAAAGGACCCAATAGGAGAACTTCAATCAACTACCACTTTTGATGAGACGATTGAGTTAATCATGGGTGTTACAGCTAGCGACCTCCATATATTGTCTATAGATGAAGATGTGACTAGTGAAATTATAAGTAATGTCATCAGCAACAAATAATGCTTCACACTTTCACTGAAAAAAGAGACATATTTCAGAAACAACAGATTGAAATGTGTCATACTCAGTTTAAAGAAAGTGGAAAACAATGCAACTCCTCCATAACCTTTATGCAAGGATTTCCAACCCACTTGTCCCTTCAAACATTACACCCTCACCCATCCCATTCTATACTTTGAACTATCACCGCTATGTTTCTTATTTCATATCTATGTTTTGCTTTTTTCCCTGCTTCAAAAGAAAATTGTTGTATTCCCTTATACACTGACATACTATTGTCTCCTACTACTATGTGGATTGTTAGTACTTTTAAGAAAATAAATATAAAATACATGCACTTTTTTATGTACGTATTTACATCCTTGTGTACTATGTGAACACATTGTATGTTTCTATATATCTAATACTCTTTTCCTTAAGAAAAATGCAGTTTCTCGATACTCAAATTGTTACCTCTTATGGGTATTTTCCATTAGAACTCCACATGCATTATAATTGAATTTAGTTTTATATTTTGACTTATTTCTGCATTTGTATGTCATCAAACTATGTATTGTTCATTTCTAACCTACATGATCTTTATCCAACAGGGTGGTACTGTAATCCCGTGACTTCACAATCATGTTGACTCTTGCAAAACAAGCCCAATGAAGAGAGAACTACGCAAAAAATAAAGTGCACATAAGCTGGCTGAGAAACAACATCGTAAATTATAGCATAAAACATGGAAAATCTCTAATATCTTTCAACTTACAATGACCAACAACCTACGATCCCCTAACATTCCAATCTTGCCATCAAATACAACTACTGAAGAATTGCCAACCAACATTCCACATGTAACTTCCATGGAAACAAACTTTCAAGAGCATACCACTTCCTTCCGTATGAACCCATCTTTGCTAACAACTATCACTTTTCCCCAAATATCTGGGATGCCACATGAAACTATCTCAAGTACCAACCTTTCTTCAGTTCATTGCACATATACAAATAGTTTCTCCTCTCCTTCTGAATGCTTTCCACCTTACAATCCACAAATGACTCAAAGAACACCACACCCCTTCTAATACACAAATATTTCCCATATTCCCACCCTCGATGCTGACTATTGAAGCCCAACATCAGTTTCACAAAAGAATAGATTTGTTGGCAAACATCCAAACTTGCTCAATCTGCTTGGAAAATTACCCAAGAATTAAAACAATTTCCTTTGAAGGATTTCCCTCCCGTACTGCTTATGCAAAAGTGAAAAACAAGGCCACTTCTCTTCATGGAACAACATGGACCTTGAAAAATAGCCTGAATACAATATGGAAAGCCTGTTCTCAATGGCTTTCCCAACTTTATTTCCGACAGGAAAAGCAATGTGGCAACAACCCCGCATTAAAGAAGTTCCAATGCATGAATACACTCTTCATTTGATGCGTTACCATGATGGGCACTTTGGTTCCCACCCAATATTTCGTTACTTCCTTCTAAACCTCATAATGCGACACAAAAGCCAGTCCACGGCAGCAATTTTTATGAAACAGAACACCGAATCTAGAATCCCTCCAACAATTAGAGAGCTGCGAAGACAACTACTAGAATGCCCCAAAGACAACCTCCCAGATAGCTTAATGTGCTTTGGATTGAGCCTTCGAGGGACACGTTCATTCTGGGCAAAAAGTAGAAGCAAGCTTTCAGATATGGTGGAACAATTGGGGACACTAACCTTATTCCTCACTATAAGTGTTGCGGACACAAAATGGCGAGATCTCCACAATATTATTCCCGTGAATGCCCAACAGATCTTCGAGGTGCACAACTTTGGAAAACACTTAACATTATTTCTAACCCTCATCGAGTATCGCATACCCGCATCACGATTCACAATATTTCGGGAATAAATATTCCGGAGAAGGAACTTGGAGCAAGAGCCTTTTTGGTACACATAATCAAATCTACTTATTTCAAAGTTTTTTCCAAATGACATATCTAATATTTATGTTTCGTCATCTCGCAGGTATGAATGGAAACATATAGGCTCCGCACATGTCCAAAGTTTATTATGGCTCGAGAATGTGCCAAAAGTTGACGAAATGGACTGGGAGGATACAACAGTTATTGAGGTGACAAAACAATAATTTGATAAGTTCGTGTCTGCCTGGAACCCCCACCCGACTTGCAACCGCTTGGATTTTGTTTGCAGGTCACTCCTAAACGACCCTTGCTTGCTAGATACAACACAAACTCTATCCACCTCCCTGCATGCAGACCTTAAAGAACTGCTTAATCGAGTTCAACGCAACACTAAATGTTCAGAGTAGGCATGCCTGCGTGAAAGCAATCACAACATGTGCAGCAGGTGTACAACACTCCCTGGGCCATGCAACCTACTTCTTCCTTGCACATTGAAAGTGATGGGAAAATTAAGTACCTCCTTCCAGAAATGATGAGAGATTTAACATACACAATCGAACAATGATATACATATGGAGAGCAAATTTCGATTGCCAACGGTACTTTCCTACCATGTTGTTCTTAAGTATATTGCAAAATATGCTTCAAAATCTGAGCAACGTTTAGAAACATATCACCAAATGCTATCCAGATTTTCAAGAGATGCAGACATCGATTCTCTAGCACATATCGTGATCTATAAAATGCTCACAAAAAGCGTTGTTGAACATGACATAAGCGCACAAGAAACATGCCACATGTTGCAAAAATTGCCACTTGTTATGTGTAACCGTCCATTTGTATCATTAAATGTTGGAAAAAAATTTTGAGACGTGTCGTTGAAAGTGACGTCGATGCACAACAAACAACCACTTTCTTGGATGCATATAAATTTCATCCAACAACCATGGAACACCTACCACTTATTCAAGTTGCTCGAGATTAGAGCTACAACAAGAACCGTAAAGGTGATAAATGGAAAAAGTGACCAACACAAGTAATTGTTCGAGTCCACCCAAGATTTGTGGATGTCCTGCACTTCGAGATTCAATGTCATATGACCTTTTTGTTGATCAGAACTCCTTTTATATAATCCTTTCAGAAATATTGTGTCCGAATTTGGCTCAACCCCACATGACATCAACGGCACTTGGGACATGTTCAAGCACAACTACAGACCGTGGCATGTTCTACGCACTACCGCAAACACAGGACTTGCTACAGATGTTAGTTCGACTCTAAGCCCAAATGTAGTATTCTCGTGAAATGTAGAGATAAAACCTTTAAATGTAGTGCTTCATCTATATTCATACACTTACAAAATCAATCACACCCCTTATCAACATGAACGACAAAAGTAATAACTATACCTCTAAATCAAATAACATATACCATTCGCGTTCACATCTCATGAAACACATGCGATTGCTAGTTATAATTCTATGAAAATCTAACTCTCAACGTATATGTTCAAATAGTGTGGAAATTGCACATTACCAAAAAGAATACTATAGAAATTGCACATTATCAAAAATAATACTACATAAAATTACTTACCATATTTAATTACAAGTATTATAGGTAACAAAATTAGTAAAAGATATAATAATATGTAATATGTAAATATCATATTTCTTAAACTTTTGACTTTCTCCATATTTTAAGAACACCAACATAAAATTTTAAAATATGGAAATTCCATATTACAATATATATATAATGAGATGGTTCCATAAAAGTGTAGAATACTATTAATACAAGAAAGAAGTTTATTTTATCATAATTAATATACACAATTTTAAATATTTATGACATATCTACAATAATTCAATTGTTTAATTTCTAAGTTGAGTAAATGTTATACAAATATTTATAGAAAATCTAAATTTGTAAATAATATTATATATTGATAATTTTTAATTAAAAATAATAATATAAAATTATACATATAGAAATACTAAATTCATATTTATATATATATAGTATCCAAAATTAAATTTCGCCAACAGTGAAAATTAATTAAAATATTTAAAAACAAAATTTTGAATTATCTATTATATGCTTTTAATTATATTAAATTATAGATTTTATTAATATAAACATCTATAATTATCTGATAAATCTTTAATTAATTGTTAACTATAAAGTCTACACTTGTAGACTTGAGTTTTAGTTTTAATCCCTAATCGAATTTACCTTCCACAAAAGTAGTCGTGATTTATGCTATTCACCTTCATTTTTTCAAAAACAAATTGCCACCATTTTTTACGGACCCATTATTAAATAGGATTTTAAAGATGATGGTTAAGATCCTTCCGTTTTTAGAGGATGAAAATGCTTCCACATGTCATTAAAAATGAGAGAGATAAGGTATGTGGTGGGGTTTTTTGAAATTTCATTAATGAGTACTCGTTTTTGGAGGAGGTGTTGTATGTGTCTGGATCCATATATTTGGAAAGCTTGGTATTGAATAGCCTGTTATTCTCGACTCTTCCAGATGGAATGGGGAAGCTCAAAATATTGAAGGATTTGACTATATGGCATTGTTACAATCTAGAAACGTTTCCAGATGCTTTCGAAAACTTGGTTTCTTTTACCACGAATTTTCCTCATGTCCCAAGCTAAGTGAATCCCCAATAATGTCACCTGCACTAGCTTTGCCTGGCTTGTTCTTTGATGCCTCGTCAAAATTATGTTTATGCCAAACTGGTGGAGGGGTTTCCAATGTGGTATGTGGATCATTGCGACCATTGTACGTTGAAACGGAATGGAACATTCCATTGTTGAGCTATCCAAATATCAGACATGGTCAAAGATTACAAACTTCTATCTCGGTTCCTGAAATGGCAGATGATTGTATTTCGTATATTGGATTTTAGTGAATACTTGATTGTTTGGAGGGAATACGTTTCATTATTGAATATGCCTGATTTTTTTCCTTCCATAGCTGTCATAGAATATGTCTGGGACCAATGCGGACCAATTGCCGTATCATAGTCAAATCAGTGGAAATTATGTCCCGTTTGTGCGTAACTTTTAGAAGATTGTGGCATGGTCTTGTATTAGCGTGGAACCACTAAATTACTTTTTTGCAGACTGCCATTGCCAAAGGACATTGAAGAATGAGATTTCGCATAGTTCGCTCAACACTTTCCAGTTTGAAGAATTGAGATTATAAAACCCTGACATTGAATATTATCTCATTGAAGAATGAGATTTCTAGTTCAACACTATTGCAGTTTGAAGAGATTGAGGAGCATATAAAACCCTGACATTGAATATTATCTGTTGTGATAATTTTGCGATCCTCGACCATAGCAAAGCATTGAATTTTGCCAATTATTTGTTTTCTATATATGAGAACAACTCTTAAAAGGTGGAGGAGTAGTATTCACTTGCAAATGAGTTGAAGCAACAGTCACCTCCCACTGTAATTTATGGCCATACAAGGGAATCATGATTATAAATTTGCATGTGAGGAACAAGGGCCTTTAGGAGAGTGTTGTTCTATAAAATGAGGTTGCAAACTTGGGAGAGAAGGGATATGCCAGCGACTCATATGCTTGATTATGGAGAGAATAATGAAACTATCACAATGTTTTTATGCAGATATTGATGATAGAAAAAAATTAATCAACATTTTTGTCTTTGTGAAATGTCTACTGAGTTATTGGGTAAATCTTTACACGCCTAACTTGCTTAGCTTTAATTTTGAAATCTTTAGTATTTATTACTAGTTCTACTATTTTTTCAAATGTTTATATGTTGTGTGTGCTAATTATTTATTGCATGCTCAAACCTTAGGGGAGTGGGAGTGCTTAGCGACAATAGCTCTCATTGGCGAAACTACATGTTGGTTGACATCTCTCCATGTTTTTTGAGTTGGACTCAACTATGGAAGCGATAACCCTCCCTATATTCCTCATGCGATATATCATCATTATCAGCTTATATGTTGGGGGAGCTCATATGTCATGTGTGTGAATTCAGATGGAGTGGGATAATTTATCTTCCACTTAGAGCAGGAAGGCGCATATGTGTAGGAATGGACATAATTATCATTTGGTGCTCATGTTTATGAAATATTCTCTCTAGGATCGCAATTAGTGTTTGAGAAGAAGTTTCAATGTAAAATATGCAAAAGTTACTCTCTTGTATATTATCTCGCAAGTTTTGCTAATTCCATCTTATGGAGTCTATTCTAACAATAAAAATATTGTGTTTATGATATGCAAAATTGTGGTAAAATATCTAGTATGTTGTAGTGATATGTCCACTTAAGACCCCCTTTTGGCCCCCAACTTGGTGCACATACCCATATTTAAATTCGTTTGTTATTTATAATGTTTGTTTATGCAAAACCACTTCCCGCATCCCTAGGTCATAAAATATTATTCCAACATATAACGAAAACACATACAATTTTATTCAAAGAAAGTAATATGATTTAAGCAATTTTTTTAAAAAACTAGATAATAATAAAATAAAATACTAATAATAGTGTTCACATAGATTACATGAAGATTAAAGGAAAAGAATCGTGTTAGCGAGAGTAATAAATTTTAAAGAATACCTCCAATGATAAGAATTAACAAATCGACAACATCACACATGCCTTTGATATTCACAATGGTAGCTTAATGGAAAATTGCATTTGGCAGTAGATATTATTAAACAATAAAGATGGACACAATCAAAATCATTACCATGGAGCTATAATAGATAACAATACTTTTCATAGTGTGATTTCCCTAATAAGTATTTTGTGTTGTGATTTTTGAGCAATAGTTATTATCTCTAAATTGGATTTTAATTCACATTAAATTTCTATGTAGTATCAAATAAAAATGAGGTCTTTTTAGTGGTGGAAGATAGAGAGGACATGAATACATGTGTGAAAAAACAAGCAATTAGGTATTCAATAGAGAAAACATATGACACAAAAATGAATACAAAGGAGAATTTAATTTGTTTGATCAAAACTATAGTCCAAAAGAAAAATAGTGGAATATTACTTAATAAAAGGGTAGGAGAATATTCTCACAAAAAATTAACAAAATTTCACAAAAAATGAATATTACATATGGCATATTATTATTTAATAGGAAAAAAAATAATATTTGTGATGGAGATAGAATAAATGCCTTTAACAATATAATAAAGATGGACACAATCACAATCATTGTCATAGTGCTATACAAAATCAAATTAGTTTCCATAATGTGTTGTCTGGTTTTTATAGAAAATAGCAAGATTTTCCTATTATTATAAATATAAATGATGGGGTAGGTGGGGCATAGGGACTACATGTAAGCCCACTTCCTTTTTCAGTGTCACCCCTAAGGTATCTTTCATGTTCAACTCAAACTATCCATCTGGAAGAGTCCATTCAAAAGAATGGAGCAACGAACCCAAAATTAGATGAACCTTCGATACGCCAAAGGAAGGCCCATGCATATTCTTCTTCCTGATCCTAAGGGTATAAAATCGAAATAAAATCCTTATTACTATTCTCGTACTCCAAAACTTGTCTAGCAGAATTTGGAGGGGTCCTTCCAAATAGCAGGGTCCCTGTCCATTGCCCAAACATTCACAATCACCTCGCTATGTTTTGGTATCATATATCCAACAATTTCACAACGTGAATCGGATCTATGAGGGATGAGAAAAGGGAGGGGTGGGTGTAACCTAAACCCTTCCTTCATCACCGCATGGAGGTAAGGAATTTTTCCAATGTCGATTCTTCTACTTGTCTATTGTAACCAACCACCTCTTTCAATTCTTCTTGAACTTTTTCATTGAATGAGGATTACAAATCAGTTACGCCATCATCCATTCTATTTTTGTTGAAGTCGTGTCACTCCCGAGCTATTATCAAATCCTGAATAAAGTGGGGAAAACACCAATCTAACGAAATCAATATGTTAATCTTGAAACAATCTTTTAAGGAAAAACTCCAAACTCTATTATATATCAAAGATATTATAATTTATATAAGTTAAGTAGATATCAAATTTAAAATTGAAACTAAATATATGGTCAATAATTAATTATTACCTCGCATACATTATAACCTTCCACTAACAATGCCATTTGCCATTGTAAAATATTTCTTACCACGATGAAAAATTCAAAATTAGAAATTTTATACAATAAATTAAAAATGAACCGCCACAAAGAAATTAATTATATACATTTGTATATCATTTTTAAAAATAGTTTAGAATGGTTAGGAAAATTTTCTTCTTTCCCATGAAATATTTAAGAAGTAATTGATTACTTTGACATAATTTTTCAATAAATTATGATAAATATTAAAGTGAAAATTTTAATGGTGACGATGGTTGGTTCATTAAAAACTACTAGATAAAAGAAAAAGGTATGAGGTTGATTACAACCCTTATTTCTATTTGAGTGATGAATTGAGGTTAAGAGGTCTTATATTGATAAGGGTTGGAACGCTTAGTCTTAGAATAATAAGGGGGTGACGTTGAGAGACCCTACACTAATAGATGATGGCAACCCTTATTCCAATAGGAACAAGAGGATGACATCAAGATATTTTACATTAATAAAAGGGTTGTAAATGCTTGTTCTAACATTCTTTAGAGGGATGTCGATTATTATTCGTAAACTAATAGGGCGATGAAATTGCAAAGTCCTACATCATTATAGAGATGGTAAAGTTCCTTACAACATGACTTAAGAATGAGACTTACAAACCCATACACAAATAGAAAGTTGTTAACTATTATTCCTATACAATTAATAACGTTGTTGTCAAAGTAGATTGAAAGAATGACTAAGTGCTTAAACATATTATCTCTCCATGAAACTAAAATGAGACAGAATATGCAATTATATATAAACAAATTTGAAATGGTAATGGTACATTCCAAATTTCTTTATTATCTCAACGAGTTTGAAAGCATCATTGTTAGAGCTATTTTGTGCATATCTTACAATCATAGCATTTCATGAGACCACATTTCTTTGAGGCATTTTGCAAACAAAAATGGTATATGTTATTTGTGTTATAGGGATAGTTTGTTTTTGTAGTTGTGTTTGTTTAAACTATGGGTGATTGATTTTGTATGTGTAGAAATATAGATGAGTCACTTCATTTAAAAAGTGCAAACATGAGGTGTTACCCTTAAAACTATTCAAAATGCAAAAAAGTGATATAATGTACAAAGCTTTGGATGGAAACAACTATAATTTGTATGGTCCTTTCTCAGCATTTTAAATTTCTAGGTATTTGTGTGTAGATGAAGACATTAAAAATGTGTTATTGTTGGTTAACATAAAGAAACGAGCAACAATAAATAGAAAAAATCAAACATGTATGTTGAAACATGTAATTTTTTAATTGTAGATATATAGACGAACCACTTCATTTAAAGGTTTCATCTCTTCATTTCAAATTTGTTACAAATTTGTACATATACATTCGCAAATCTCATATCATCGTGGTATCTTTTTGCAATTGTTTTATTTGAACTTAACATGAGAAGAATAATATCATGAATGTTAGCCTTTTGAGGGTAATTTTATTTCCAATAAACATGAGTACATTTGATACCCCTTGAACGAAAATGGTGTCTAGGATAGAAGAAGTGTTGAGTAAAGTAGTAGTAGAGGTGTTATCAAAGTAGAGTGTAGTATTTACGAAGGATTGAGTGATAATATTCTTGCTTCCTCCTTTCTTCTTGCTCTAAGTGTTGCTTACGTGCACCATTTTTAGTACCTTTCGAATGAAAAGGAGGTGAAATGCACAGATTTGCAAGTGAGGCAACTCTAGAGATGTTAGGTTGTAGATCCTGTTTTCATGTGATAAAGTGTTGAAGATTGTACACTAAGAGTATTGTACACTTTCCACAGTTGTCTCATTGGGGTTCGGGCCGGGCAGGGTGGTAGCCCCAATAGCAAGGATTCAGGGGTGTAGCCCCTGAAAAACAAATTTTCCTTAAAATGTGCTTGATATATTGGGAAACGTGCTTTTCTCATATGGGTGGGATTTTTAACCCATAGGTTTATGGGACGGTTTTGGCCCATGGTTTTGATACCCATAGTTTTGTAAAACTACTTAAGCAATTGTCTACTTATATGGTTTTATGCATATGGTAGGTATTATGTAACATTGTAGATGTGTTTTGAATTTGGGTGTGAATTCTATAGAGTTTGTTGAGCATAGCTCCAAACAGATCTAGGTATTGTATTGAGAGAGCGGTGGCTTGTAATAAAATATGAGCAAGTGATTCTTGGTGAACGTAGCCCAAATTGGGTGAACCACGTTAAATATTGTCTCTTTGTGTTGTGTTATTTTATTTTGCACTTTTATTTGAGATCTATAATATTTTCTGCATATCGCTTTCTCTATTGCATTACGTGAGGGATTATTCCGCATATTTTATCCCTTATTTCCTAACAGAGAAAGTTGTGAATGTCAGACCATGCCTTTCATTGGTTCTAATGTCGATAGTTTCTCTATGCATAGTAAGTCCTTGGGACTTGTGGATAGTTAATGCCCAAGCCATTTTAAGTGGCAATTGTCTTCGATTCCCTCTCAAAATAGGGTTACCGAAATATGTAATGAGTTGAAGGGATCTCAACATGGGCCATTATATTTATTAAATTTGACAACAAAAATAAAGGTAATGCTGGTGGTGGCATTGATGTGTTGTAGAAAATGTCATTGATTGTTCCTGTAGCACCATTTATGAGGCTTGCATCAACCCATAAATTTGTAATAAGCATGATTTTTGTTGTTTGCACAACAGACTTTGTGCTAGAACTAATCATCATCGGGATTTCTTGTCCAACTTTCTACCACTTTCAGCAATGGATTGGGTGATTAGAACGTTCAAAGCCTTCATAATCTGAAGGTTGTGGGAGTCCATGAGCTCGTTTTTTGCAAAAAAATGTGGTGCATCCTTAAAAATTTGATCTCTTACTTGAGTTAGGTGTGTGTCTCAGTGCAAGAAATTAGGAGTTCCCAATCCTTAATAAGAGGGGTTGAATCTTGCATGTTGAGCAGTAAATTCTGGAATGAAACTTGTGTATCGGTTGTTCCTTATTGCTAAAATATAGTTTACAATGTAATGGAAGAATGAAATCCCTTCCAAAGGGTGTCTCCATAGGATTTACTTGCATAAAGAGGAATATCCATAACCGGTGGTAATTTCCCAAGGTCACTGATGAGGATGACTGATTTGTTTCATAATTCAGATGTTTTTGAGTCTGGGAAAGCCTTGCATAACCTACTGTCAATTTTTCCTAGCAACTTTGGGCTGATGAAACTCATTTCATCAATAAGAACATATTCTATATGTTTTAGGGACTCTTGAAAAGATGATAATGCTTGGCCTTCAAGGGGTTTTAATTCTTTAATTGGAACACAAAGGGATGCATGGACTGTGGGTGTGGAGATTTTGAATGCTAAAACACTAGTAGGGGCGAAAGCAGAAGGAGAGGTGAGGGAGATGTTCTTGATGTTGTTGTAAATGAATTCTAGATTTTATTTATCAGAAATGATTTTCCTGTGCCACATGTTCCTTGAATTATCAATCTTAGTGGAGGTAGAAGTGTTTTGTTTGTTGAATGGTGCAGTATGGTATCAAGAGCTAGTTGTTGTTATGAAGACAAAGGTAGTGTGGTACATGGTGGTGTGGCTTGTGCTTATGCTGGTGTTATTTTTGTCTTCCTTTTCTCTCTCGATTAATGATGAACTAGTTATCATCAAATCATGTGTAACACCATGTATGTTTGAATTATTGTGTATGTCAAAATCTCATTTCCTAACATTTCAAGATTGTCAAGACCCGTGTTGTTTCCCAATGAAGTTGTGTGAAGACCTGCCATTCTTGTAATGGTTTGTGTTGAATACTGCATTTGACCTCAAAGTCAGAACTAACATATGTTTCATGTCCTGTATTTGTTAGTAGTGTGTAAAACATGCCATGGTTTGTAGTTGTGTTTGAACATGTCCCATGTGTCGTTGATGTCATGTGGGCTTAGGCCAAATTCGGAGGCAATATTTCTGAAAGGCTTGTATAAAAGGATTTCTAATAAATAGAAAAGGTCATATGACATTGAATTCTGAGTTGGGACATCCACAAATCTTGGGTGGACTGAAGAATTACTTTAGTCAACCGTAGTTTCCATTTATCTCCTTTACAATTATTTTTGTAGATCTAATCTCGAGAAACCGGAATAAGTGGAAAAGCGGTAATTAACTGGAGTTCTCCTATTGGGTCCTTTAGATCGATCCTAAGTGCATATCTATAATCATAGTTATGAACTTGTACGTTGTAACTTGAACAAAACCATGAACCATTACCATTCTCTCTCACCTTTTTCCTGCATTGTTTGTCACCTTTTTGAAGAGGACATGCCTTGTAAAAAAATTGTCCATGTTGATATTTTTGATTTCTACAATAACCATGGCCCATTCATTTCTCTTTGTGTTCCCCATATGTAGTAGCTCAAATCATTGTTACAAAGGTCAAGATTTTTGGAGGGCCCATAAATTGGCTTGTGATAGAGGGTACCAGGAAGGGAGTAGTCATCAGAATCAACCCAGCCATGAAGTGTATTTGTTTATGAAATTAGAGGGTTGACGTAACATTTGGTTCTTGAAACAGTGTCAACTGAGCTTCCATTGAAACTGGAGACGCAAGAAGCTTTCAAGGCAAGGACCGAAGAGGCGGTATAGAAAGCATGTCTTCAAGTTCATTGCTTATCTCATCTAAGTGTTTTCCCCACAATGTGACACTTACACTGAATCCTGACATGTCCTTTAATTGTAGTGTTCTTCTATTTGTTTCAGACTTGTCATGTTGACGATAAATTGAGCATGGTGACATTGTAAGAACAATGCCAATCAAATCAATTCAGTAGAACCTTCAACGCTTGTAGGTATGTCCTTAATTTTGGTGAAGTGAAATTGATGGGAAGGTATTGTATCCTCATTTACTATGAGTAGAGATATGGTTGAGGAATGTTACAAGAAAATATCCAAAGCATTGTTTAAATGGTTCTAACATTAGCTTTCCATCAGCAATCCTCCCATAAGAAATTGTATATAGCTTCCCATTTTCAATCTACTCGTATAATTCTTCCACGGCCTCATTGAAACAGGTGATGTGGATTTCCCCTCCTTCCTAATCCACAAAATCAAACCCAAACATAGAACCATCTCCCCTTGCATTGTGATATTCACGAAGGGTTGTTTTTGCTAGGGCATGAACCTCTACAGACCACATGCACATAGATGTATTCAATCCACTTATTTTATTTGGTTTTCTTACAAAATATTTGTTAACCTGATTGGCACTTGCATCTATTTGAGAAACTCGACTATCTTGAAGAGCATTTGTTGGTAGTCGGGTTGGAGCACCGATTATCAAATATTTTTTGACAAGAACATCCATTTCAATGATAAGAATAGTCATGTAGTGGAAAATAAAATCATGATAGAATTATAATCGAGCAACGGATGAAAAAATACATAAATAAATTATAATTAATATAGCGATTTTATATACATTGGTAATCGAGAAGGAAATTAAGCTTACAATTCACTTTTGATCATTCTAACGCCTGGATTGTGTAAGAACACAATGGATCCTTCTTGTATTAATTTATCGACTGCACGGATTACAAATTTGGAGGGTAGAAGTGATGTCTAAAAATGTTTACCATCTGAAAGGTCAACACAATGTTGGGCAACCGGGTTGAGAATGGACCTTAGGTAGGACAAGTGCGATATCGTAAATGTGGGGTCAACAATGGAACTTCCCTCAATCAATTGAGAAATGCCTTCGTGTGTCAAATTTATTTCCATGGCAACTAAAAGATGCTTGAGATAGTTGGAGTTCTACAAATGTATGGTGGAAAATGTAAACTTGTAGTTTAGTCAAAGATGAAATGTAGGATTTGTTCGGAAAGCATGCATTTGTAAGCAATGAGAACCTTTAAAGTTTGATTCCTTTTTCATTTATATTTTCTAAAAAGTGCAAACATGAGGTCTAACCCTTTAACAATTCAATATGAAAAAAATGATATAATGTACAAAGCTTTGCATGAAAATAACTAAAAATTGCATGATTCTTTCTTGAAATTTTAAAACTACATGTATTTGTGTGTAGATATAATGAGGAACAAATTAAAAATGCATTGTTGATGGTTTACATAAAGAAGCGAGCAATTGTATAAAGGAAAGATGTAATGAAGAACACATTAAAAATGTCTTGTTGTTGGTTGTGTTGTCCTCTCAAAATTTCCCCTCTTTTGAGAAGTTCAAAATTGAAATTTTTTGAGTTAAACGCCTTTTCTGTTGTTCTGGTAAGGGAAAAGTAAAGAAGTTGGAAAAATATGCGTTTTTGGGTCATTTTGTGTGATTTGTGGGTCTGTCGGACATTTTTGTCCCAAATGTCCCAAGTTCATTCGGGCTCCTGCTCGCGATCGGCCGCTTTACCCGAAAATTTATTTTCTCACGGGCCCATCGGAACTTTCTGTTCCAAATAACAAAAAGTTCGCTCAGGATCAATGTTCACCTTTCACCCGTATCGGCCGCATCACGCACTTCACGTACTTTCGTCCCTCATGTCCCAAAACATTTGTGCATTCTTTTCCCGCATCACCCGCATCGGCCGAGTCGCTCTTTCGCGTCCCGTGTCCCAAATGAACCAAAGGCCATCCGGGCTAATTTTTCCCACTCTTCCCGAATATCTTGCTTTTTAAGTTGGTAGATGTGTATTTAATGCACATTTATTACCTTTCTCTCTCCTAAACGGCTATTTAATAAGCTGCCCCCTACGCATTTTTGCACACTGCTTTCTTGTTATCAATTGCTCATACCCTCACAATCAAATTTTGTGCGTGTACCCATTCCCCCTACAATTTCATCAAGAGTTCAAATTGTGACTTTGTTTTTTGAATTGCTATCAACATGAAGATCAAATTCCAAGGTCAGGAGCAAGTTTCACCGCTCGAGTCTATCGTTCCCGATATCGGGGACAATGAAGTTCATCACCTAGACTTTGGAGATTTCTGGACTAGGATGATAGACCCAAACCCCTCTCCTATGGTGCAAATGATTCACGATAGTGGCTTGGCATTTGTCCGCTGGTTTCCCAATCTCAGTGCAATGTGTAAAACATGGTACTCACCTGGTGCTCATTTCAATCCCGACTCGAGTGAACTAACAAATGTGCATGGGGAGCTCATTGCCAAGCTCGATGTTGCCACCATTGGCACTACCCTAAGGATTCCTAAAATGGACAATTCTATAGTAATCTCTCAGAACCAAGCACATGCACTCTTCGACCAGGACAATGAAAAATACAAGGCAAGGGTGGCGAAGTCTTGGCTTAAAAACCCTAAAAAGGGGGCATCCCATCTATCCAAAGCTCTATTTCATGCCGATTTCAATGAGGAGCTATCAGATTTTATAATCTTATTAGCTCGAGTCATGGGCTTACCCTCTACCAATGAGTTCCATTTTTGATGTGCCCACTTATCAACATGGTGTGCGAAGGGAACTCAAAATATCAACTGGGTAGAAATCATCAGCATGAACTTAGCAGAGAAGCATCCAATGTACAACAAACCAAGAAGTTTTACATGACTTCATATCTGATGTATACCCTAGCAACATCAAGGCAATGGTTTGGATTCACATACATTGATGCTCATAAAGGTGACCCTATATATGCTTACTCCCTCAATTCACCACCGGACTCTACAATCGCAACTTCGGGGAGGGTGAATGATGCTTTCACCATGTACATTGTAAGACTTCTGGAGAGTGACACTACAAGGAGGTTCTCTGATGAAGCCATGAGCCTAATATCAAAGTATGGTGCCTACTTCATCCAGTTCAGAAAATTCTCCTATATCAGGCTAGCAGGCTATGAGAGCACCCCTCTCAAGCTCCCTATGTTCTGTAATGATAAAATGGCCTTGATAGAGATATGTAGGCAATTGGACAAGTTACACAGAACCTGTAGGGATAAGAAAATCACTGGCCTGCACTTCCCTATATCTTTGGGAAACTACACCTACAAGATGGCTCTAGATGCACAAAACATAGAGAGAGCCCTAGCTCCCATCACTGTCCATTTCTTCAGGCCAAGAACTTGTTTTGACTTGAAGAAATTTATTGAGCAGAACCTCAAAATCAATTACCATCATAGGGAAGACACAAAAGACTATTGGGTTGACTGTGCTGATGATTTTGAGGCAAGGAGGAGACATTATGGCAGGTTTTCTCTCCAACTGATTCAAGAGCTTAACTTGTACCAAGTTCCTAAAGGGCTTCAGGATGACAATTCCGACTTTGTTTTCATATGAATATGACACCTTGATCAAACACACTCCCTTGGAGGATTTGGATTGGTTCAAAAAGGAGAAGGATGATCTGGCTGAAATCTTAGCCCCTGTCCTAGTAAGAACCAAAATCTGGTTTGACAGGAGAGTTCGTGAGCTTAGAAGGCATTCAGGTGAGTCCTCCTCCAAGGATACTTCAACACCAAGGAAGGAGGCATTGACACCCAGTTCGGAAGCACCTGTATAGACCCCTCCTGCCTCATCAACTAAAGGTCCTACATCCTCCACTCCTTCCTCATCCACCCAAGTATATCAAAAGAAAATCAAGGAAGTCAAGAAGGAGCCTGTTGAAGAAGATCCCCTGATGAAGCATTTAGAATTGCCCTCAGGACTAGAGAACATTATTGTTCTCAGTGAAAGTGAAGAGAGTGAAGTGCCAGTCTCCATAAGCACTCCAGAAGCCCCATGGATAAAGAGAAGGAAGTTCAAAGCACTGAGCTTCTGAGCACCATTGAACTCCTCTGTACCAGAAGCCCCGAGTGCCCCACTCATATCTCAACTAGAGGCAACAACAGTGCACACTTTGAGTGCCATGAGTTCTCTTTCTCTTGGTCCTCTTGCCCCGCCTTCTTCTTCCTCCTCCTCTTTTGCATGGGTACAACCTTTCGTTGATAGTAGGAAGAGAAAGTCTTCCTCTCGGATCTCGGGACCCAACTTTGATGTTGTGGCGGCCTTATTGGGTACTACCCTCCTACTCCTTCCAAAAAGGCCAGGACCACCTCACAAATAGTATCTGATGCTCAGGGCCAGCAATTCTTGAGATAGCCAAGCCCAAGGTTGACAAGCCAGAATAGGATTTGCAGGCGTCTGATCTAGAGCTCTCAAGGATCCCCATGGGAGAGTCCACCCCTGAAGGTGAGATTCAAAATCTTCAAGAAATAGTCACCAGGGTCATTGGGAGAGTGGAAAAAGGCAACAAACTATAGAGCAGCTGGAAGAGCAGGCTCAGGTTCTTGTAGGTTTCATCAAGTCACTGTTGTCCAAAGATAAAGTTTTAGACCCCACCCCACTAACTACTCTTCCACCACCTGTGATCCTCAGCCAAGATGAAGTCCAGTATCAAAGATATACATAGATATTCCATCTATGGAAGGGCTATGGAGGCCATGGTGGATGATATGCTCGTTGCAGGGTTGAATTTCATTAGTGAAGCCTTCAAACTCAATGAGAAGGTAAATAATCTGCAACAAAAACTCTCCTCCACCATTGGAAATATAGATAAAGAGCTCAAACTCTGGAGCAGTTGTATAGTAGACCTTCACCTTATGGGGCAGGCTGATGAAAATATTTTAATGGCAAGCAAGGTCTTTGATGATGCAAAAGATAACTTGTCAAAATCATGGGTATACAGTGTGGAATGGAAAATCAAGGTGCTGGAGGAGGCTTTGGGAGAATTGAGAAATAGCTGGCAGAAAGGTGAGGCCTTCAAGACTTTGGTGGTATCTACTTTTAAGGATATCCATTGCCACCTCCATGATGAGACCTCAGGTGTGCCCCTCTCCTTGCAAGAAATTAAAGCTCAATTCAGAGCTTTTGTCAAAGATAATCTGTTCAAAGAGGATTCTATCACCAAGGAAAAGATGAAAGAAATCTGCTCTCTCCACTTCTATATTGAAGAAGCAAGTAAGGATTATCATACACACGTCAAATTTGACAAAGAGATGGAGAAGTGTCTCGGATTTTGGACTCAGACCCCGCCAACACATCAGTTCCACGTGGTAGAGACATAGCAGAGGCGTTAAAAAGGTTTAGACAACGGATCCTCAAATCAGTGGGTCCTCCTCAATCATGAACACTTGTCTTTTCCTCCTGACTTTTCTCCCTTCTTTCTTTCCTCATCTCGGATTTATTGTAATTAGTTGGGGTTTTGCGATTAAGCATCCCTTTAACTAAACATTAATTAAAAGAAGTAGTTACCAAGGGTAACTGATTTGTAAAACTATATAATGGTCTCTCTTCGCCATTTTAAGGAGGAGGAACTTGGCTTATTTTTGAAAGTGTAAGAAATAGTAAAGCAATCAATACAAAAGGATCTTCTTTCTTTGTTCATCTAATTCTTTTATTCACAGCTATCTGTAGAATCTTGTTAGATCATTTGTCGCATTATGCCAAGAAGCTTTGTATTCTTATAGATGTTATTTATAGAACTGTGTGTCTTTTCAAATTGCATCTCATTAATTCAAGTACAAATGGTCTTATTCCAATTCATTATATTCTGGCATGCTTGAGGAATTATTTTGTCATCTATAATTCTAGAGAATGCCTTTTTGCTCATTTCCACATCTTCATTCCTCTGTACTTTTGTGATTGATGATCTATTTTTCAAAACACTTTCATGATATCCAAGTTCCACACTAAAACTATGCTCTGTACATATGTAAATAAGTTTTGCTTTTGAATAAGGGAACCTCTCCCACTAAAGAGGAGGGACTTCTTGTCCCCTGACTGTTGTTCTCCTTGAAGTCCTTTTTGACGACCAACAGTTTTTGGCGACTCTCTTTGGGGAATCATTTCTTGAGGTATTCTAGTTCCATAACCATTTATCGATCATCCTTTGATCTGGCGACTCCACATTTTACTCGCGGGAGAAGGGCCCTTGGTATTGAAGATTCTCAGTTTCAGCTTTTGGAACAGCAGGGTTTTCCTTTCCCTTCAGCAGGAAGAAATAGAAAATCTCATTCAACAAGCACTCCTCCAAAAATAGAACCCCTACGGGTGGTATTCCTTCAGAGCAACTCAGTCCTAATCTCCGAGCTTTGATTCTTGCTGGTGTTTCAGTTCCCCTTCAAGCCATTTTTCCAAGAATGGTGGTACCATTGCCTTGGGGCCATCGTGTTGGGCCTCTTGCCCTTCCTCAGCCTTTGCATGAGTTACCCAGAGGTAACCGGAAGAACTTTCCCAAATTCAGAGGTGATGGTAAGGTACATCCTGATGAGCATATTGCGGCCTTCATAGTTGCATGTGGAGTTCTGGGAGTTGAACATGAAGATGTCTCAGTGAGGATTTTTGTTGAAACTTTACAAGATAATGCGGCTGATTGGTTCTATCACCTTCTCGGCGAGCTATCACTAGCTGGAACACAATGAGAGCAAGGTTTGAGAATCATTTCAAACCGGCGGAAGACGTGCATGCTTTGTTGGCCCAAATTTCTCAAATAAAGAAGGAACCACAAGAGCCCATGAGAGAATTTGTAGCCCGATTCAACAAGTTGATTAACAAAATCCCACCAGACACTCAACCTGTAGATCAAATCCAAAAATGCTTCTTCCTGAATGCCCAATTGCCTAAAGTTAGTTATGCATTGAGAAGAGCTAATCTTGCAACATTGGCTGAAGATCAAACTCTTGTTGTTAGTGTCAAAGATGATTTAATCATGTCAGGGAAGTTGAGAAGAGATCCTTCTAAATCTAGGTCTTCTTCTTCCTCCTCTTCCACTCCTGGGCCTAATACTGATCCATTAGTACAAAAACTTACAAATGATCTCATCGCCATTAAGAAACAATTGGCCCAACACCCCTATGCAGATGTTCCAAGGAGGAATTTTCAGCCCAAAATCATTTGCCTGCTTCTCAAACAAGGCTAGCACTTGAAGGACCTCCTATTAAAGTCCCTATTAACGCAACCTGTGAAGTTGAAGAGCCGGAGGATGAAGAGGTTAGTGAAGATTGTGAAGAATTTGTTGAAGAGGTCGATGAAGAAGCAGAGGAACTTGAGGGATCTCGAGTTAATTTCTTCACTACTAAAGGCGTTGATGAAGGAGATGATTATGATGAAGTAGTAGCGGACATGAATAGTGAATCATACATTGTCATGACTCGAGAGCAGACAAACAAAAAGGAGAAAGTGATGCAGCCTACCAAAAGATCCAAGGAGCATCCGACGACTATCCCTATAATTGCAAAAAGAGGATCTCCTATCCCCATTACGTCCACACCAAAGGTGAGTCCTGTCAATTCTACTACTAAAATTACTTCTTCTTCAACTCCTAAAACTGATAAACCTAAGGTTCCAGTGATGATAGCCCATCCACTTCTGGGTCTTTCGATATCATTGATCACTGAAAAGACCAAGGTTCAAATCTCAGAGGCTGAGTATTATCAAACCCATCCCAAGGCTTTTGCTAAAATGGTTCACTTTGTCAATTCTCATTCCAAAACTACCTCTAAAGGCCTTTTACCCACTCCATCTTCTACACCACAACCCAATCTGGTAGCCGCTTGTCACCTCACCCAATGACAAGATCAAACCATTCTATGTGACCCTCCTTATAGCAGGCCATAGACTCAACAATTGCGTCATAGACTCAGGGGCATCAGACAATGTAATGCCTGCCAAAGTAGCCCATGCCTTAGGCCTAACTCTCACATGCACTTATGGGTCTTGTTATTCTATGGAGAGTAAGGAAGTGCCCCTAATCGGAAGAATTAAAGATGCACAAGTAGCTTTTGCTACCTTGCCTGAGAAGAAGGTTTTGGCTACTATCCTAGTAGTAGACATTCCTCCTTCATATGGGATGTTGCTAAGTAGGAACTTCTGTAAGGATGTGGGTGGAGAAATTCAAATGGATTGGTCACATGCCCTCATACCTGTTAATGGGCAAATGAAGAAGTTGTTTCCTGAGAAGCAATCTGAGTATATTGTACAAAAAATAGATGATCCCAAAGCACAAATACTTTATGAGGATATGGGGCATGACAACTATATGATTATGTCTCCAGAGGGAGATCCAACTTCCCAAAAGATCACTTGAGGATTCTAATGGTGTTTGGATATTAGAGTTTGATGGAAGTTGTTCCTCAGCTGGTTCTGGAGCTGGTGTAATATTGGTGTCTCCCAAGGGAAAGGTCTGTCCTTTCTCATTCAAGTTACAATTTGAAAATACTAATAATACAATAGAGTATGAAGCTCTCATTCTTGGGCTTCATGTGGCAAAAGAAAAGGGTGTGAAGAATCTTCTAGCTCATGGAGATGCGGAGCTGATTGTCAAGCAAGTTAGAAACCTTTTCTAGGTAAAGAATAGAAGGTTGAAACATTATAGGAATCAGGTTTGGGACTCTATCAAATTTCTTGATGCCTTCTCTATCGAAGCAGTGCCTAGGGAGGAGAACACTAGGGCTGATTCACTAGCAGTCTCAGGATCATTGCTGATACCTCATCCTGACTTTTCTCAAGATAGGTTTACCATCGAGATGATCCATAGGCCCAGTGTACCTGATAATGCAAGTAACTGGCAAAGTTTTCAATGATGATCAACATTTGCTTTCTTTCTTAGAACTCGGGATAACTTTGAACAGTTGTACTTTGAAGGAAGTGACAATTTGCCTCATGAGAGTGTGCCTTCCAATAAAGAAGATGTCAAAGAAGAAGAGACAGATCAAGATGGATGTATCAAACTCAAAGGGAACAAGATTCCAAAGGGACTGGTGAGTTTAGAAGAGTTGTTTGACAAACATGATAGGTATGTGAAGTTTAAAGCTTCTACTGATCACAACAATCAGCTGAATATGATAAAACTAATATTGGGAGTTCTATTGACCCTAAACTCATGAACATTGGAAAATGTTGCACACCAGAAGAAAAGAAGAAAGTAATTAATCTTTTAAGGAAGTATAAAGATGTTCTTGCTTATTCCTATGAGGATTTAAAAGCTTTTCAACCAAAGGAGATGCAGCATTTCATCCCTCTCAAACCTGGGATTAAGCCTTTCAGACAAAAACAAAGGCAATACAATCCTAAGATAGCTGACACCATCTTTCAGGAAATACAGAAGTTATTAAAAGCCAAAATCATTTTTCCTATCCACCATTCAACATGGATTGCCAACATTGTGCCTGTTAGAAAGAAAAATGGTGAGATTCGTATATGTGTTGATTTTAGAAATCTGAATCAAGCCTCTTTAAAGGACAACTATCCTTTGCCCATGATGGATCAAGTCTTACAAGCAGTGACAGGATCTGAAATGTTGTCTATGCTCGATGGCTTCTCAGGATATAATCAGGTAGAAGTTAGTACCGTAGATCAACACAAAACAACCTTCACTACCCCTTGGGGTACCTTTTCCTACAAAAGGATGCCTTTTGGGCTCATTAATGCCGGTGCCACTTTCCAGAGAGCTATGGACTTGGCCTTTGGAAGTTTAAAAGGGAAGTGTATTGTTGTATACCTTGATGACTTGACCGTATTTTCCAAAGCAAGAGCGGATCATTTTCAACATCTAGAAATAGTTCTTTTGAAATGTAGGGAGCATGGGATCTCTTTAAATCCTAAGAAATCTATCTTTTGTGTCACAAAGGGAAAATTGTTAGGGCATGTTGTCTCTAAAGATGGTATAAAAATTGATCCTGAGCGAGTTCAAGCTATTCAACAGATTCCCCTTCCAACCAGCAAGAAGGGAGTGCATTCTTTCTTTGGTAAGATTAACTTTCTGAGAAGATTCATCCCTGATTTCATAGAGCTAACCTTGAATATCTCCCAAATGATGAAGGGAAAACAGACGTTTGGCTGGTCTCCTGAAGGTAAAGAAGCCTTTGAAGGTATTAAAAAGGCTATTGCTAGAACTCCCGTCTTAGCATGTCCAGATTTCAGCAAAGATTTTATTATCTATTGTTATGCCATAGATAACACCCTAGTTGTTGTTTTGACTCAAGAAGATTCTAATGATCATGAACTCCCAATTGCATTTATGAGCTACATTCTAAAAAATCATGAGTTAAAATACACCATAATGGAGAAACATGCTTTCACAGTGGTTAAAGTTGTCAAGTAGTTTCGTTTTTACATTCTTAACTCTCACTCCACAGTATTTGTACCGGACACAACCATCAAGTCCATTCTCACACAACAGGAGTTTGGATCCAAGAGAGGAAACTGGGTGGCCAAGGTTCAAGAATATGACATTGACATCAGACCAACCAAGCTCATCCATGGAAAAGGCCTGTGTGAACTCATTGCTGAGGGGGCTAGACATGAGTTATCCAAGGATAAAGTTGATCTTCCTACCGTACTATTTCTTGGCTCAATTGATGAATGGTATGCTGATATCGCACACTTTCTCACATATGGAGAATGTCCCTCTCATTTGACTACCAAAGAGAGGAGAGTTGTTAAGCTAAGATCAGCCCAATATGTGTTGTGGGAAAATGCCTTGTTTAAGCGTGGGTTGGATGGAAGATTTCTAAAATGTGTGGACAAGGAACAACAGAGGAAGCTACTTTCAGCTTTTCATAATCAAGCATGTGGAGGGCACTACTCATCAACTATCACTGCTCATAAGATTCTTCGTGCAGGATATTATTGGCCTACCTTGTTCAAAGACGCATCAAAGTGGATTGATAAATGTGAAGCTTGTCAAACCTTCATGGGTAGACCCAAGTTGGCTTCTTTGCCCCTTAAACCAGTTGTGATCGAAGAGCCTTTTCAACAATGGGGTTTAGATTTCATTGGAACACTTAATCCCTCTTCTAGTGCTGGTCACACCCACGTATTAACTACCACAGATTATTTTACTAAGTGGGTAGAAGCCATTCTAGTGAAGAGTACTACTTCAGAAGTAGTATGCAGTTTTATCAAAGAAAACATCTTGGTGAGGTTTGGTGTACCAAACAAGATAGTGACAGATAATGCTTCAAATTTTTCTTCAACTGAGATGATGGATTTTTGTTATGGATATGGCATCTCCCTAGCTCACTCCTCGATTATTATCCTCAGGGGAATGGACAAGCAGAATCGACAAACAAAAATCTGGTGGCTATAATAAGGAAGCTAGTTAATGAATCTCAGAGGAACTGGCACAAGAAACTTTATGATGCTCTTTGGGTAGATAGGATCACACCTAAAAGAGCCATTGGGATGTCCCCTTTTCAGGTAGTATATGGAGTGGAAGCTCAATTGCCAGTAATAGTGGAACTACCAGCCTTGCATTTAATGAAGGCCATTGAAGACACCAGTTTCAATGATTCTTTGGATAAAAGGATCATGTACCTTTACAAATTGAATGAGGATAGGTTGAAGGTTGCTGATAGAATATCTGCTCACCAACAGAAAGTAAAGGCTTTGTTTGATAAAAAGGCCAGGTCCAGGGATTTCAAAGTTGGGGACATTGTTTTGCTGTGGGATAAAAGGCATGAACCTCGTGGTAGCCATGGCAAGTTTGATTCTCTTTGGCTCGGACCTTTCAAGATCAGCACTTTGCTGGTGAGAATTATTTTTACCTTGATTATATGGATGGTTCTTCCCTCCCACTTCCTTATAGTGGGTAGTACCTAAAATTGTTTAAGTCATAGGTGATTAGGAAGTCCTTTGTATATTCTGTATAGCGTGTGTGTGTTTCCCCTTCCTTTTCCTTGTTTTGGTGTGTTGTTCATTTGGGGTGTTGTCTTCTGTATTGGTTTGCTTTTGACTCCATGGCCTAATGGATAAGGTATTGGTCTACTTCCCTAGATTTTCTGAATTCTTTCCTTGTCTCATTCTTTTGGACTTTAGCCAAGTCATCCCCAGAAGGAGCCAGTTGTTGTCCTCTCAAAATTTCCCTCTTTTGAGAAGTTCAAAATTGAAATTTTTTGAGTTAAACGCCTTTTCTGTTGTTCTGTAAGGGAAAAGTAAAGAAGTTGGAAAAAATCTACATTTTGGGTCATTTTGTGTGATTTGCGGGTCTGTCGGACATTTTTGTCCCAAATGTCCCAAGTTCATTCAGGGCTCCTGTTCGCCGATCGGCCACTTTACCCAAAAATCTATTTTCTCACGGGCCCGTCGGAACTTTTTGTTCCAAATAACACAAGTTCACTCAGGCTCAATGTTCACCTTTCACCCATCAGCCGCATCACGCACTTCACGTACTTTCATCCCTCATGTCCCGAAAACATTTGTGCATTCTTTTCCCACATCGCCCCGCATCAACCGAGTCACTCTTTCGCGTCCCGCGTGTCCCAAATGAACCAAAGGCCATCCGGCTAATTTTCCCACTCTTCCCAAATATCTTGTTTTTTTAAGTTGGTAGATGTGTATTTAATGCACATTTATTATCTTTCTCTCTCCTAAATGGCTATTTAATAAGCTTTCCCCCTACGCATTTTTGCACACTGCTTTCTTGTTATCAATTGCTCATACCCTCGCAATCAAAATTTCTGTGTGCATACCCATTCCCCCTACAATTTCATCAAGAGTTCAGACTTGTGACTTTGTTTTTCGAAATTGCTATCAACATGAAGATCAAATTCCAAGGTCAGGAGCAAGTTTCACCGCTCGAGTCTATCGTTCCCGATATCGGGGATAGTGAAGTTCATCACCTGGACTTTGGAGATTTCTGGACTAGGATGATAGACTGAACCCCTCTCCTATGGCACAAATGATTCACGATAGTGGCTTGGCATTTGCCATTGGTTTCCCAATCTCAGTGCAATGTGCAGACATGGTACTCACCTGCGGTGCTCATTTCAATCTCGACTCGAGTGAACTAACAAATGTGCATGGGGAGCTCATTACCAAGCTCGATGCTTACCGCCATTGGCACTGCCCTAAGGATTCTTGAAATGGACAATTCTATAGTAATCTCTCAGAACTAGGCACAGGCACTCTTCGACCAGGACAGTGAAAAATACAAGGCAAGGGTGGCAAAGTCTTGGCTTAAAAACCCTAAAAAGGGGGCGTCCCGTCTATCCAAAGCTCTTGTTTCATGCCGATTTCAATGAGGAGCTGTCAGATTTTATAATCTTATTAGCTCGGGTCATGGGCTTACCCTCTACCAACGAGTTCCATTTCTGGATGTGCCCACTTATCAACATGGTGTGTGAGGGAACTCAGAATATCAACTGGGTAGAAATCATCAGCATGAACTTAGCATAGAGCAATTGTCCAATGTACAACAAACCAAGAAGTTTTACATGACTTCATATCTGATGTATACCCTAGCAGCATCAAGGCAATGGTTTGGATTCACATACATTGATGCTCATAAAGGTGACCCTATATATGCTTACTACCCTCAATTCACCCTGGACACTAGCAATCGCAACTTCAGGAGGGTGAATGATGCTTTCACCATGTACATTGTAAGACTTAGAGAGTGACACTGCAAGGAGGTTCTCTGATGAAGCCATGAGCCTAATATCGAAGTACGGTGCCTACTTCATCTAGTTTAGAAAATTCTCCTATATCAAGCTAACAGGCTATGAGAGCACCCCTCTCAAGCTCCCTATGTTTTGTAATGATAAAATGGCCTTGATAGAGATATGCAGGCAATTGGACAAGTTACACAGAACCTATAGGGATAAGAAAATCAACGCCCGCACTTCCCTATATCTTTGGGAAACTACACCTGCAAGACGACTCTAGATGCACAAAACATAGAGAGAGCCCTAGCTCCCATCACTGTCCATTTCTTCAGGCCAAGAACTTGTTTTGACTTGAAGAAATTTATTGAGCAGAACCTCATAATCAATTACCATCATAGGGCAGACACAAAAGACTATTGGGCTGATTGTGCTGATGATTTTGAGGCAAGGAGGAGACATTATGGCAGGTTTTCTCTCCAACTGATTCAAGAGCTTAACTTGTACCAAGTTCCTGAAGGGCTTCAGGATGACAATTCCGACCTTGTTTTCATATGAATATGACACCTTGATCAAACACACTCCCTTGGAGGATTTGGATTGGTTCAAAAAGGAGAAGGATGATCTGGCTGAAATCTTAGCCCTTGTCCTAGTAAGAACCAAAATCTGGTTTGACAGGAGAGTTCGTGAGCTTAGAAGGCATTCAGGTGAGTCCTCCTCCAAGGATACTTCAACACCAAGGAAGGAGGCATTGACACCCAGTTCGAAGCACCTGTACAGACCCCTCCTACCTCATCAACTAAAGGTCCTACATCCTCCACTCCTTCCTCATCCACCCAAGTATATCAGAAGAAAATCAAGGAAGTCAAGAAGGAGCCTGTTGAAGAAGATCCCCTGATGAAGCATTCAGAATTTCCCTCAGGACTAGAGAACATTATTGTTCTCAGTGAAAGTGAAGAGAGTGAAGTGCCAGTCTCCATAAGTGCTCCAGAAGCCCCAATGGATAAAGAGAAGGAAGTTCAAAGCACTGAGCTTCCGAGCACCATTGACTCCTCTGTACCAGAAGCCCCGAGTGCCCCACTCATATCTCAACTAGAGGCAACAACGCAGTGCACACTTTGAGTGCCATGAGTTCTCTTTCTCTTGGTCCTCTTGCCCCGCCTTCTTCTTCCTCCTCCTCTTTTGCATGGGTACAACCTTTCATTGATAGTAGGAAGAGAAAGTCTTCCTCTCGGATCTCGGGACCCAACTTTGATGTTGTGGTGGCCTTATTGGGTACTACCCCTCCTACTCCTGCCAAAAGGCCAGACCACCTCACGAATAGTATTTGATGCTCAGGGCCAGCAATTCTTGGAGATAGCCAAGCCCAAGGTTGACAAGCCAGAACAGGATTTGCAGGCATCTGATCTAGAGCTCTCGAGGATCCCCATGGGAGAGTCCACCCCTGAAGGTGAGATTCACAATCTTCAAGAAATAGTCACCGAGTCATTGGGAGAGTGGAAAAAGGGCAAAAACTATAGAGCAGCTGGAAGAGTAGGCTCAGGTTCTTGCAGGTTTCATCAAGTCACTTTTGTCCAAAGATAAAGTTTTAGACCCCACCCCACTGACTACTCTTCCACCACCTGTGATCCTCAGCCAAGATGAAGTCCAGAGTATCAAAGATATACATAGATATTCCATCTATGGAAGGGATATGGAGGCCATGGTGGATGATATGCTCGTTGCAGGGTTGAATTTCATTAGTGAAGCCTTCAAACTCAATGAGAAGGTAAATAATCTGCAACAAAAACTCTCCTCCACCATTGGAAATATAGATAAAGAGCTCAAAATTTGGAGCAGCTGATATAGTAGACCTTCACCTTATGGGGTAGGCTGATGAAAATATTTTAATGGAAAGTAAGGTCTTTGATGATGTAAAAGATAACTTGTCAAAATCATGGGTATACAGTGTGGAATGGAAAATCAAGGTGCTGGAGGAGGCTTTGGGAGAATTGAGAAATAGCTGGCAGAAAGGTGAGGCCTTCAAGAATTTGGTGGTATCTGCTTTTAAGGATATCCATTGCCACCTCCATGATGAGACCTCAGGTGTGCCCCTCTCCTTGTAAGAAATTAAAGCTCAATTCAGAGCTTTTGTCAAAGATAATCTGTTCAAAGAGGATTATCACCAAGGAAAAGATGAAAGAAATCTACTCTCTCCAGTCTGCTATTGAAGAAGCAAGTAAGGATTATCATACACACGTCGAATTCGACAAAGAGATGGAGAAGTGTCTCGGATTTTGGACTCAGTCCACTACCAACACATCAGTCCCACATGGCAGAGACATAGCAGAGGCGTTAAAAAGGTTTAGACAACGGATCCTCAAATCAGTGGGTCCTCCTCAATCATGAACACTTGTCTTCTCCTCCTTACTTTTCTCCCTTCTTTCTTTCCTCATCTCGGATTTATTGTAATTAGTTGGGGTTTTGCGTTAAGCATCCCTTTAACTAAACATTAATTAAAAGAAGTAGTTACCAAGAGTAACTGATTTGTAAAACTATATAATGGTCTCTCTTCGCCATTTTGAGGAGGAGGAACTTGGCTTATTTTTGAAAGTGTAAGAAATAGTAAAGTAATCAATACAAAAGGATCTTCTTTCTTTGTTCATCTGATTCTTTTATTCGCAGCTATCTGTAGAATCTTGTTAGATCATTTGTCTAGCATTATGCCAAGAAGCTTTGTATTCTTATAGATGTTATTTATAGAACTGTGTGTCTTTTCAAATTGCATCTCATTAATTCAAGTACAAATGGTCTTATTCCAATTCATTATATTCTGGCATGCTTGAGGAATTATTTTTCCATCTATAATTCTAAAGAATGCCTTTCTACTCATTTCCACGTCTTCATTCCTCTGTACTTTTGTGATTGATGATCTATTTTTCAAAACGCTTTCATGATATCCAAGTTCCATACTAAAGCTATGCTCTGTACATATGTAAATAAGTTTTGCTTTTGAATAAGGGAAATAATACATACATGGAATTATTTGGAACAAGTTACTGATTTGTTTCAAAAACTTATAAACAAACCACTACAATCTATTTTTAAAATCAAATTTCTTGTTTTTGATTGTGCAATTTTATTTGCATGTTTCTTGTATTTTTCTCTAGTTGTAGATGCCTCGATAGGAATTCCCATTCTCCTCAATTTTTGGGGTGGTTCATATTGCAATGCATTTTCATTAGAATCATAAATCAAGCAGAAGCCTCATGAATGATCTCCAATCGTTCGGATTTTGGAGAGAAAAATTGGGGATGTTGGCATCAGGTGGAGGCGATCTCTGATCATTTCAGCTATCACTATTTTAGGTGGTTTTGGTTTCCTACAATGTAAAACATTAACAACACATTGAAGACATTTAAACTCTTCTTCCCTCTGCAAGCGAGGCATAGTTAATGTCAGTCTCATTGTAGGGAGGGAATTTTTTTCTAGTCTGCATCATATTAAACTAGAGAGGGAAAAGAAGTATGTTAGTTCTAGAAGATGTTTTTAGGTATGATGGACAACTTAAAAATCCTTGTCAATGATCAGTCTAACATCCAACTTGGGACGCTTCGAAATGGCCTCATTGGGAACAAGCCCCTCAACACATAACGAATCTTGTCATTGATGAAGGCACATGCCCCCACATGTCACTTTGGAAAAAGGATTGGAGTCTAAATATAAATGTAACAATCAAAAGCAAATAACATGAAAGCACTCTACAATAATTTTTTAATCCATAACATACAATAAACAAAACAAATGAATAAATACTTCAATCAATATTGAAACCCACCTGAAGTTTGTTTAGAGATGACACTCTCTTCTTTACTGCAGGAGAATGAGAATCACAAATACCCTACAAAAAGTGAAAAAAGAAGTTAATAAAACTAAATATATCTATACTTATTCAATTAGTTACATAAAAACAACCCTATTTTCAACGAGATTATAAATTGATAAATGAATAGCTAAGCACCAATTTTCAAAGGTACAAATTAATATAGAGGTAATTTTACAATATTTTAAATGAATTATATATGCAGTGTAGTTCAAAACACTTCTAGAACATAAACAAGGGCACATTTAATACACTGAATATGAACTCCATGAATTTTTGGAATAGGGACAACGAGACATGGTGGGGGTGGGGGAAGATGAAAAAGTGACCAAGTAATTAGATTTAGACAAATTTGTGTACACTCTATGGAACACCCGCTAAAACGGCGTTAGGAACACATTAAAACCTTAACACGTAACCCAAAAATTGTGACTAATTTTTTTGTTTAAGTTATAAAATTTACAAGGGTGTTAACCCTTAGGGTACATTAAATTAACTTACACCACTAAAAAATTTACTTAGTAATGTGCCTAATTTAATTTACTTGGTTAAATGTTTTCTCTTCTTTAATTAATGTTCAATCTAAAAGGTTTACGTTATACTAACTTGTTTTAGTTTCCTTATCCTATTTTCTTAAAGTCCTTTCCATTAATTTCCTAAGGCATACTAAGAACTAATAAAGACTTTGCACCCCAAGGAAATTAAATGGCCCCATTCACCCATCTACACATACCCTTAAGGGTTAATTTAAACATCTATAAAATACATATTCCTACCAAACAAAAGTAGGGTTGATCCTCCACCCTTAGATCAAATCAATTGTGACCACTAGATCCTAGGGTTCCAAACTAACCCTAAAAATCCTTAAGCATTCTTATTAAAACCTCTTCTTACCCTATTCTCCTCATTTGGTCTATTTTCTTTTTTTGTTAAAATTATAGGTTGGAGAGAAGGAAGCCATGGGAGCAAGAGAGGAAGAACTATGGAGGAGTCTACAAAGAGATCAAGCTTAGATTAGTTTAGATTGTAGTTTTATTATTGTAATTTCTCCCATGCAAGGATTGAAGGGATTTCCTTTACCAATCTGGTTTTATTTCAAAACTATTTGTATTTGGGGTTCTTTATTTGGGAAAACCGTATCCCCATGAATGTAAATGAGAAAGAATGTATTTAATTACACATTGTAGGTTTAGTTGTTTTATACAATAAAATTTGAGCATTATTTGATTCTTTGGTAATCTCTTAGTTAAACTTTCAACTTGAAAATTATTATATACCAGTTAAAAATTTACACAATGCGTGATCAGAAGTTTTTCATAAGTGAATAACAGAACTTCCACCCAAAGTAAATTTGTCAAGGTCATGGGACCACCGCACTACTTGGGTGACAAACCATGAATCGCTTTGTTTTACAAAGCGGTGGTTCTAAGACCACCACCTTGTCTAATTAGTGGTTACAAGACCGTCACTCTACACGGGGCGAGAGGTCATGTTTCTTAGAAACATAACCTAAAAAATGAGATTTTCACAAAATCAAATGTTACGAAAATATTCCAAAATACATTTTGAACCAAATTTTAAATGTCTAAATTTTTCATTTGATGGGTTGAGTTCCATTTATTTATTTATTAGGTAAAGATAATCATTTTAAAGCATCATCTATTCCAATAAAAGTACAACTACTTACAAGATCATTTTCCATTTTGTTCAACTAATTTTCTTTGAATTCCAAGAGTAAAATAAAATATGTATATATACTTCCACATTGTTATTTTTCTTACTACAAAATCAACATTCCCAAATAACAATACACCTAAAATTTGTTGTCTCTTTCATTTTCACTACAATTTATATATATACAAAAGTATCTAAAATCAACTTTGCTCTATATTAAAGTTTACTATACATACATTTTTAACATCTTACAAATTTCTACATTTCTTCTTCCTTATTTACAATAATACAACTTCACAATGAAAGTAACTTTCTTTTCCATTGAGTATAGCTCTTTTTTTAAAAAAAAAAGGAACTTCTTTTCTCACAAACAACTAAAACTTCAAATAAAGACAATAACTTTCTTTTCTATTTCACAAGACTAACTTTACAACACCATCTTTCTTTCCTTTTTCTACAAGAAAAACAACTTGACATCCAATAATGAATATAACTTTTCTTCACAAGATTTATACAATGTCTTCCACTTTAAGTGGGAAAATTATACAAGAATGTAAGCTAAAATGAAATGCAATATTACAAGTTCCTCCACTCTAAGTGGGAATAACAAAAAGGCTTTTCACAAGAATAAATTTTTAAGGACTCCAACAAAAGCTCCAAGTTTCACATCACCAACAAGAGAGCTCCTTCATGATTTGCTTGATCCACAACAAAATGGGGGAGAGGAAACACTCTCCACCCAACCAAAATATCCAATGAGGAGGAGAAGCCATCCTCCTCATTGGCCCCAAGCCCCAAACCACATTATAATGAGAGGTGATTCCAACACATGGCAACAAAGATTCCACATCACAAACCAATTAATTCACAACCATTCTAAATGTACATTCAACGCAAACTACAAACACAAGAAGGAAGAACAACAAAACAAACAAGGCTTAAAAATGAAAGCCAAAGGAGCAAGAACCTATGGGGAGGCCACTTATGCCTCCCAATGGGAAATGGGTGCCCACCTAAAAACCTCCAATACATATCTCAAATCCCCTACATACTCTTATGCCTCCCTCAAGTACCTCTTATGCCTCCCACATACTCTTATGCCTCCCTCATACTCTTATGCCTCCCTCATACAAGAACAAGAAATAAATGCAAGCATTCCTTGTCTAAGGTGGGGCACCAGACTCCAAAATCCCTCCAAAACATGAAATAAATATTATGCATCCCTACATGAATTCTCCCCATAGTCCCCTCCTAAACCACACTTAATAAATCTACCCAAGCACCCAACAAGCATCCAAACAATCAAAAAAAAAACAAAGCACACAAAGAAAAAATAAAAGAATAACATAAGCAAGAGAAAAGCTCCTACCTTTCCATAGTAGAGATTTTTAAGTATCAATTTCTGAGATTCTCCAAACCCAACAAATCACCAACAAGCTCCAACCAAGACCACAAGCACTACAAAATCCTTTTACTCCAAAAAAAAATGCAAGCACAAAATAATGAAGTAACCCCCAAACAAACAAAAAAACTTCAATAAATAGAAAAGGGAGAGAGGAGGGTCAGGTGGTTTCATGTAGGATTCACATCACACATCCTCAAATCCACCTCACAAGTCAAACCTCAACCCCAACGCACAATAAATTGGTGGGTGAGGGGAATGACACATTACTTACACACACAATCCAAGCCCACACCCCTAAGGATAAAATTAATTACAAGAAAGAAAGTGCAATAAATATTTTACCTTTTTGTCTTCCCAAAACACATAATGGGGTCTATTTTTACCCCTCAATCCATAGGTAGGGTTGGTATAGCAATTTAAGAGGTGTGGGACAAGTTTAACTTGTCCCACAAGCCTTCAAAATTGGCCCTTAAGGCCAAATTCGAATTTCCATGAAGGGGTAGAGTGTACAACACTCAAGATCCCAAGAACTCAACTTACAACACAAAATCCAAGAGCCATCTAGTCTAATAAATGATCTTCTTTTGGTCACATCTATAATTAGTTTAGAACATGATTAATTAACTTTAATTGAGACACTTAAACCCATTAAGATAAAGGGGAAAGAACACATCATTTCTTAAAACCCTCCAATGCATATCTCAATTCCCCTACATACTCTTATGCCTCCCTCAAGTACCTCTTATGCCTCCCACATACTCTTATGCCTCCCTCATACTCTTATGCCTCCCTCATACAAGAACAAGTAAGAAATGCAAGCATTCCTTGTCCAAGGTGGGGCACCCAACCCAAACTCCCTCCAAAACATGAAATAACTCTTATGCCTCCCTACATGAATTCTCCCCATAGTCCTCTTACACCACACTTAGGAAATCTACCCAAGAACCCAACAAGCATTCCAAACACTCACAAAAATAAGCACACAAACACAAAATAAAGGAATAACATAAGAAAGAGTAAAGCTCCTACCTTTCCATAGTAGAGATTTTTCCAAGAATAAATATCCAAGCTTCTCCAAACCCAAGCAATCACCAACAAGCTCCAACCAAGACCACAACACTATAAAATCCTCTAACAACAACCCGACATCCTAAACAATCCATAACGTACATCTTAAGCATGACGTTCAGGATCTGATTCACCCGCTTAGTCTGTCCATCTGTCTCAAGGAGATATGTTGTATTGAAATTGATCCTTATGCCGAGAAGCGAGGCTACTTGGTGGTCCGAGTGGGAAGTGTATAAAGGATCGCATCGAAATAATCTTCCACGAATCCCATGTAACCTAACAATATCATCAAGATATACTTGTGTCACTACACGAGATGTGTATGTGGTCTTCATCGAGAAAAATGAGTCACTTTTGTCAATATATCCACCTTGACCATGATGGCATCATGGTGGTATCTTACGTCGGTAACCCAACAATGAAGTTCATGGAAATGGTGTCCTATTTCCACTCCTGGTATAGCATGAGGAAAAATAATTCCAACTAGATGCCGATGCTCCTTGCCTTCTTCTTGACACTTTAAATAACGTGACACTAATCCGAGCCGTGTCTCTCCTAAGTCCCCTCTAATGGTACAACTGTCTCAAAGTGGCATGTATCCTCTTCACCCAGGATGGGATGAATAAGGTGCATGATGAGCCTCATTAGAAATGTCATGTCTCAAGCCTCCATATCTAGGAATTGTTGTATATATCTTTCCCCTCGAGTAGATATAGACAATAAGAAGAATATAGAAATCAAAGAAGCTCAAATCCTTTTATCGCCTTGGCGCATGACACGGAGTGTCGACACGAGAAAAGTTCCGCTTGGCGCCGTGAAATGGCGCATGACACGGAGTGTTGACACGAGAAAAGTTACGCCTTGGCACACATAAATGGCACATGACACGAGTGTCGACATAGAAAAATTTGTGCCTTGGCACACGTAAATGGTGCATGACACGGAGTGTCGACACGAAAAAAGTTACGCCTTGCGCACAAAAATGGCACATGACATGGAGTGTCGACACGAAAAGTTGCGCCTTGGCATGTAAATGGCGCATGACACGGAGTGTCGACACGAAAAGTTACGCCTTGGCGCATGTAAGAGGATGTCGACACACACATGGGTGCGCCAAGGTGCACCTTCGTGAGGCGCTTGAACATTTTGAGCGCCGACAGAAGCAAATCTTGCGCGAGATATTTAGATGGCCATAACTTTTGACCTGGGAGCTCGGATTTATGCAAGGTTAGACTTTTTGAAAATCTTACGAGGTCCTCTATCCAACTACTTTGGATATATTTAATTGGGTGAGTAAAAATTCTTAAAAATGCAAAATACAGTTCACCACTTTTGGGTTTGTTGGGGTTCTCACCTACCATCATTATGAGATGAGTTAAGTGCATTCTGGAGGTGGTTGGGGCAGATTTCGAATTCCTCTCTCTTTTCTCTCTCATTCTTCCTATAAATTGTAAGGAGGGGCTTCTTTCTAAATGTTGGACATTTTTTTGCCCCTCCCTTCTTCTCTTTGGCAGGTGAACTTGTGGAGTTAAAACCTCCCATTTGAAACTGTAATGCAACCTTGCCTCTTGGCATTTTGCAGTGTGTTGTATCAATCTTTGGAGAAAATTAATGCATGACTGTGGATGATTCTCAACCCTCTCTGTTTTCATTTGCATCCTCCCGATATTTCACTGTGACACAGCTATCTCAGGCATGATCTTGCATTGCATTTTAATGGTCTCTGTGTTTATTAGCAAGACATATCTTTTTTTCATTCCTCGCATCACCTCTTGTTAGTTTAGGTTTTATTTTATGCATATTCTTACCCTGTCTCCTTGGAAAGTTAGTTTAGGTTTTGAGTAAACCCTCTGAATTTTATGTGTGCATCTCGATGAGGAATAGGAACCGGCCTTCATCAGGAGAGCTTTTCCGATTTCGCAAGGTCCCACACTTGGGAAAAGCTCCATGTTATCAATCGCACCGAGTCTCAAACCATCGTGTTGCAGACACTCAGGGGAGTGCAAATGATTCTCCATCAGCATTTGGCACACCGGTGGGACTTGAGGTCATTCCACCAGATTTGAAGGAACTTTCAAGAAATTCGGACTTAAAAAATTACAGGTTTTACAATTTCATATTTTCACCTTCTGGGCTGAACTTTGAAATCAATTTTCAAGGACTTAACTTGCTCGAAACAAGTCAAAATTTCACCAGTTGATAGATCGGGGATAATCTTCAAAAGGGTATTCTTAGATTTTGGGATTTTGACTTTCAAATTTTCATGGTTTTTGGTATTTCGGATTTGGGTTTTGAAGTCCTGCATTTTGGGTTTTGGGACTGTCATTCCAAATCAAATTCCAAACTCTAAAATCTCAAAAATATAGGTCTTTCAAAATTCTATTTTTAAATATTGTCAGGTTTGGTGTGTAACTTGGCAGAATCTAGCCTTTTGAGGCTCACTTTCTAACACATCTGGCGACTCCGAAGGATAGAATTCAGTGGTGTAGTAGCAAAAGTTGCCTAGGCATATGAGAAGAATTCGAACCAGGTCTGATACTCGAGAAGAGGGGCTATTTTTTCACTTGCAACTATCACCAGGCAGAGGAAGGAGAGGAAGAAGACCACAAAGATCACCATCTCCACCTAACAGGACTTTGTCTACACCTCCACCTGGTAGACCTTTTCTCGCATCAACAAGGGTTCTCAGGCCAATCAGAATGGCACAACCACCGAATCCCTTTGTCAATTTCACTGGCAGCAGTCCACTTGCCCTCAATGCATAGAATCCAGTTCCAATTGCAGCATTGAAGAACATTCCATTTTTCACTGGAGAAAATCATACCACTCCTGGTGATCATGTGAAAGACATTGCCAACATTTGTGCAATCCATGAGATAAATGAAATGGATGTTCTTTGTCAAAATTGGCATCTTCATTTAAAGGGAAGGCTTTGCAGGTGGTTTAGGAGCCTTGCAGTTGGTTCTATCACAAATTGGAATCGATTATGCATAGTCCTCCATGAGCAATTTGGAGAAAAGGAGACAATTCGTCTCTACTTGAACAATTGACAACTATCAAGAGATCTCCCCAAGAGCAAACTACGACTTCAACTTCCAGATTTCAAAGGTCTTGGGATTAGAATTCCAAAGGCCATTAGGCCAACAACCAAGGTGCTTTTCTATACTATATTAAGGCTATGAATTCTGATAAGTCTATGTTAATTCAGTCTATGGGAGGCACAACCTTACTCTTTGCTTATAGCATCGCCATTAGGGCTGAAAACTGTGTCTTATTCAAGCCGTAAGCTAGCTCCTAGGCCTCCCATGCCCTTGTATCCAAACTTAGAAAATCCAAGCACTAGTCAAGCACCCACTTTGGCTCCTATTCCCACTCTAGAAATCAAAGTTCAAATGAAACTTCTACTTCATCCTCTAGTGCTTCAAATGAACTCCAAGAGGTTATGAAACAATTGCGAACCTTGGAAATGAGTGGTGACTATCAAAAGACAAAGAAGCTCAAAGTGCTAGACCGTATCATCCTCAAGCAAAATACTGTGCTAGGCCCAAATACCAACAAAATAGGTCACCGGCTAGGGCTACAAATCAAAATCAAAGCCAAGTAAGGCCTCCTGCTAATAGACCATTTCAGCCCTATAACCCCAATGTTGCATCTGCTTCTAAAGCATTAGTGCCAGTCCAAAACAACATAGCTCAAGAGTATGATTGGTGTTTCCCATGCAATGAACCTCATAACCAATCTATGTGCTTCAATGGTTCTTTGAACCAAGCCTTGATGGTGACAAATTCTTGGTGTTGAGGGTGAAGTGAGTCAAGAAACAAATCAGCAACAAGGGACATCTCAGCAAAACACAGCTACAAATGATACCGCACTTGCGAATTGGCAAGCTGAGGATTTTTGTGGCATGAATCAAACAATTTCTCAGAGTGTAGCAGCTAACACAAGATCAAAGAAGAGGAATATTGGTGAAGGGCAGTCATTGGCTCCAAGTGATCTACAACCTTCCATCACTCCACAAGGTGTCGGTAAGCAAAATGCAGCTCCAAACATTCAAGGACAGCCCAAACCACCTTCTAAACCAACTCAAATGCCAGCTGTTGCTGCCCATGCGCAAGAAAGGAATGTACAGGCCAAAGGACAACAAAGAGATCTTTCGTCCCCATTTAGCATCATTGATCAAATGAAGAAGACGAATGTGAATATATCGATGTGGGAATCTTTATCCATCCCAGGCCAAAGAGATCTTCTACAAGCTGCCATGAAGAATTGGTCAACTTCGAACCAGCAGGCCCATATGCAAGAGAAGGTCCTCACAAATGCTGCTCAGCTTGAAGGGAATCATGGAGGACAACAAGGTAAAGTTTTTAAGCCCTCTCCATTCTATGTTTCATTAATCATCGACAATAAACTAGTACACGATTGCATGATTGATTAAGGGCAAGTAGTTCTATCATGCCCAAGCAAATAGCTGATCACTTGGTCTCCAATATGAAGTCATATCAAAGGGGGTAGTGCAGGTTGGATGGGACAGAAGTGGTAGCAATGGTGGGAGTGATTAAAGGTTTGAATCTTACCACTGCATGCATGCCCCAACATTACCGTTTTACAAGATGTGTCGATAATAGATTTGTCACCACTCTTTGCCCTATGTTTATCAAGGGATTTCACACCAAAATTGGAGGCTACTTATCTGCCGATTGGTCACACATGTTGTTGAAACAAGATATGGTACTAAGGTCACAATCGATCTCGAACCAATTGCAAACTTTCATATTGAGCCTCATACTCCAAGCCAAATCAATGCCAATTGTTCAACATCGCAATTTGTTGAGCAACGTTTGATGTGGTTGACAACATCAGAAGGGAAAAAATGCAACCACATATCCATGTGATTGTGAGGCCAGCAGTTCTAGATAATAACACAAGCTGGCAGGTGTTTGAGAACGATCAAAGCGAGATCGTCGATTTCTTCTAAAGAGGCTGAATTCTCACTAGAATCGGATAGACTAGAGCAGCAGTATGGGGATCAAGTAGTGTAGCTGACAAACAAGCTTCCCAAGGGTTTAGTAACATTGGAGTCTATCTTCAACCCTAACGACCAGTTCCGTAAGGAAAAGGCTAACATACAGGTTAAGAGAGAAGATTCAGAGCCAATTCCGATTGGGGAAGGAAAAACACTTCAAATTGGCAAAGTGGCCACTGAGCAGGAGAAATCAGATTTCATAAAACTTTGCCAAGAATTTCCAGATGTCTTTGCTTGGAGCTATGAAGACTTAAGAGGATTCGATCCAAAATTGGCACAACATACCATAGAATTGGATCCAGATGCTAAGCCCATCAGTCAGAAGCAAAGACTAGTCAACCGTCACATTGAGCCTCTAATGAAGAAAGAGCTAAATAAGCTAATTGAGGAAAGCATTATATTCCCGATCAAGCACTCAAGTGGGTTGAAAAATTGGTTCGGTCGGGGAAGAAGAAGAGCGAGAGAAATTAGGTCATGCGTGGACTTCCGAGACCTCAACAGGGCATCTCTTAAAGACCATTACCCACTTCCTTCAATGGAACAAATATTGCAAGTGGTATCCGGTTCGGAGAGATTCTCTCTCTTAGATGGCTACTCAGGGTATAATCAGGTAATGGTGAAGGAAGATGACCAGTTCAAGATGGCTTTCACCACCAAATGGGGCACATATGCCTACAAGAAGATGCCATTTGGCCTATCAAATGCTGGAGCCACTTTCCAAAGGGCAATGGATATGGCATTCAAGGGGTTGATCAATAAAATAGTTCTGATATATCTTGATGACATCACTATATTCTCCAAAAATGCAGTGGATCACCTCTTTCATCTAAGGCAGGTATTTCAGAGGTGTAGAAGATTTGGGGTATCATTGAATCCCAAAAAATGCATATTCTTGGCTCATGAGGGAAAACTTCTAGGCCATATTGTTTCAAAGGAGGGATTGATGATTGACCTAGAAAGAGTTGAAGCAATTCGAGCGTTGCCATTGCCAAGTCATAAGAAGGCTCTTCAAAGCTTCTTAGGAAGGATCAATTTTGTCTGCGCAGGTTTGTTCCAAACTTTGCAGCTCTCGTAAAGCCAATAACACTGATGTTGAAGAAGAGCATGGCATTTAAGTGGACATCTGAAGGCAAGGCAAGTTTTGAGGCAATAAAAGAGGCTATATCTCAAGCTCCAACTCTCGTCAATCTAGACTTCTCCAAGGATTTCATGCTATATGCCTTTGGTGGTGGAGACATAATTTCTGCAATCCTGGCACAACAAAACAAAGAAGGATTAGAACAACCAGTTGCTTTCTTCAGTCAAGGCTTGGAGGAATACGAAACTAGGTACTCTTTCATTGAAAAGCATGTCCTTACGTGAATCGGGAGCTTAAAGAAATTCAAGCACCTAGTCTCAAACAATAAGATCCAATTATTGGTCTCTCATGCGGGAGTCAAGGACTTCCTTCTAAACAAGGATATGAATGAGAAGCGTGCAGGATGGATAACCCGTGTCATGGAATATGACATCGAGATTAAGGTCACCAAACTAGTACGTGGGAAGGGACTATGCGAACAAATAGCCTTGAGTCAGCAAGTTGAAGCAGGTAATGGAAAAGAGGTTGTCTTGGTATTACAGGATGGTCAAGAATACGAAAATGATGATGTGCCCACTCCCTGTTGGACTCAGAATGTGATACACTTCCTATAGACAGGCCTATGCCCTCCAAAAATGAGCAAAGCAAAGAGGAGATACTTCAGATTACAAGCCATTCCATATGTGCTTGTTGATGGTGTTTTGTTTAAGAAAGACATCAATGGAGTTATATTGAGGTGCATTGGGGACAGTCAAATTGAGAGGGTGTTACGAGATTTTCACGATGGAGATTCTGGAGGACATTTTTCGCCATGAGTAACACTCTCAAGATAACGAAGGTAGGGTATTATTGGCCGACAACCTTCGATGGATCGCTATACATGGATAAGAAAGTGCAAGAAATGTGCACTCTTCACAGACAAAGAAAGATTAGCGGTGCTCCATTGCACCCAATTTTGGTTGACCAATCATTTATGCAATGGGGATTGGACTTCATGGGTCATCAACCCAAACTCAAGCCAAGGCCACAAGTGGATTCTCACAAAGAACAAACTATTTCACCAAGTGGACCAAGCAGCGCTCAAAGCAAATGAGTCTAACATACTAGACTTTTATGTGCCGGCCACTATCATATCGAGATAATGCATTGGCATTCATAGGTTCCTGAGGATTACAAAATGGGCTATCAAGAATGGAATCTATTTGAGCACCTCTTCAAATTATTACCAGCGAGGGTAATGGATAGAGAAGTCCACGAACAAGAATTTGCTAAGGATCATCAGAAGGACTCTGGATGAAAACCAAAGGACATGGAATACGAAGCTAAAATCAGCATTATGGGCTGACAGGATAATGCCAAAGAGGTCTACAAGCAATTCTCCCTACAAGTTAGTCTATGGGAAAGAGGCAGTATTGCCTATATCATTAGAATTTCCAGCATTGGAGCTCATGAAGCAGTTGGAGTTATCTGAGTTCAAACCAATGGAGGTCAGGTATGTAGAGTTGATGGAATTGGAGGAAATAAGAGAGCATGTAGTTCAGACAATTGAGAAGGATCAGGCCTTGATAAAAAGATGGTTTGATAAGAAGGCAAGAGCAAAGACCTTCCAGGAAGGGGACCTAGTTCTGAAATGGGATGCAGATCGGGCAAAGCCAGAAAGGCATTCCAAGTTTGATGCCATTTGGAGTGGCCCTACATGGTCATGGGATGTAAAAGTAGTAATGCCTTCCATTGTCTACATTGGATGGAGAAGAATTCCCGATTCCGGTTAACGGAATCCATCTTAAACATTTACTTAAAAGGAAAAGGTTTACCCTTGTAAATATTAGCCTAGATTTCAATTCCTCTAAGTGCGTATGCACATTGTCTTGTTGTAGTTAGGTTTCTATTTCCTAAGTGCTTCGGCACACGTTTTTTCCTCTCGGGTTGTTGAATTTCTACTGATTCGCGTGCTCTTGAAAAGGGGTTGCGATATCGGGCTCGGGATCGGAGATCAAGTTGGTTTCGAGTTATTGCTTATGACTCCATGCCCAATGGATTGTTAAAAGGCCATTGATCTTCTACCTAAGCAGCGGAGATCCCGTTGAGTTGCCAAATTTTTGTATATATCTTTCCCCAGAAGCTAGATATAGACAAGCATAAGAATATAGAAATAAAAGAAGCTCAAATCCCTAACATTTATCGCCTTAGCGCCAGCATGACACTGACTCATTGACATAGAAAAATTTTCACATTGGCGCACGAAATGGTGCATGACACGAGTGTCGACATAGAAAAAGTTGCGCCTTAGCGCACGAAATGGTGCATGACGCGAGTGTCGACACACGAAAAAATTTGTGCCTTGGCGCACGTAATGGTGCATGACACGGAGTGTCGACACGAAAAAAGTTGCGCCTTGGCGCACGAAATGGCGCATGACACGGAGTGTCGACACTGACGAAAAAAGTTACACTTGGCACACTGAATGGCGCATGACACGGAGTGTCGACACGAAAAAAATTGCACCTTAGCGCACGAAATGGCACATGACACGGAGTGTCAACATAGAAAATTTGCGCCTTGGCACACGTAAATGGCGTATGAGACGGAGTGTCGACACGAAAAAGTAGCGCCTTGGCGCATGACACGGAGTGTCGACATAGAAAAAGTTGCACCTTGGTGCATAGAAATGGTGCATGACACGGAGTGTCAACATAGAAAAATTTGCGCCTTGGCGCACAGAAATGGCGCATGACACGGAGTGTCGACACAGAAAAAGTTGCGCCTTGGCGCACAGAAATGGCGCATGACACGGAGTGTCGACACAGAAAAAGTTGCGCCTTGGCGCATAGAAATGGTGCATGACACAGAGTGTCGACACGAAATTTGTACCTTGGCGCATGTAAGAGGATGTCGACACACACATGGGTGTGCCAGGCGCACCTTCGTGAGGCGCAACATTTTGAGCGCCGACGAAGCGAGATCTGGCGCGAGATATTCGAGATGGCCATAACTTTTGACTGGGAGCTCAGATTCACAAGGTTAGACTTTTTGAAAATCTTACGAGGTCCTCTATCCAACTATAACCGGATATATTTAATTTGGTGAGAAAAATTCTTAAAAATGCAAAATACAGTTCGCCACTTTTGGGTTCACTGGGTTCTCACCTACCATCATTATGAGATGAGTTAAGTGCATTCTGGAGGTGGTTGGGGCAGATTTCGAATTCCTCTCTCTTTTCTCTCTCATTCTTCCTATAAATTGTAAGGAGGGGCTTCTTTCTAAATGTTGGACATTTTTGTTTTTCCCCTCCCTTCTTCTCTTTTTCGCACGTGAACTTGTGGAGTTAAAACCTCCCATTTACGAACTATAATGCAACCTTGCCTCTTGGCATTTTGCGGTATGTTGTATCAATCTTTGGAAAAATTAATGCATGATCGTGGATGATTCTCAACCCTCTCGTGTTCATTTGCATCCTCCCGATCTTTCACCGTGTGAACTCGGCTATCTCATGGCATGATCTTGCATTGCATTTTAATGGTGTGTGTTTATTTGCAAGACATATCTTTTTCATTCCTCGGTGCATCACCTCTGTTAGTTTAGGTTTTATTTTATGCATATTCTTACCTGTCTCTCTTGGAAAGTTAGTTTAGGTTTTGAGTAAACCCTCCGAATTTTACGTGTGCATCTAAACAGAGGAATAGGAACCGCCTTCATCCGAGAGCTTTTTCGATTTCGCAAGGTCCCACACTTGGGAAAAGCTCCATGTTATGCAATTGCACTGAGAGTCTCAACCCATCGTGTTGCAGACACTCAGGGGTGCTGCGATTTTCCATCAACAGGAACATATATACAACCTCTCGTGTCCGATAAGACCATCCGCCTCTAATTAAAATCCAAAAATCTCCCCTTAAGGGGTCTACGAGACTCAATTTCTTCTCTGTGCTAGGTATAAACGTGCCATGAGGAAGCTTCTACAAAATCCTACTCCGCAAATATGTACCCACTAAATTAGCCATAGCCACATGTATTTTTCTACTCAAGGCACCTACAACCACATTCTCCTTCCCATTTACAAGCTCTATCTCCATATCGTACTCACAAAGCAACTCCATCCAATGCTACTGATGAGCGTTGAGATTGGGCTGCGTGAAGAGGTGGTGAAGACTCAAGTGATCAGTCCTGAGTGTAAATATCTAGCTAAGGAGGAAGTATCTCCATTGCACCAAGGTGAGCACAACTGCATATAAGCTCAAAATCATGAGTCAGATAATTGATATCATAATCCTTGAGTTTTCAAGACTCAAAATAAATTACTCTACCCTCCTACATTAACATGCCTCCAAGTCATGCCAAAGAAGCATCTCACGCAAACATAGAACTCATCCAAAGGATCTAGCACTACAAGAATAGGCATTGTCATGAGACATTCCTTCAATGTCCTAAAGCCCTGCTCACATCTATCTAACCATACAAACTTCTTCCCTTTCTGCTGAAGGGAATTGATGGGGTGCACAATCCAAGAAAAGTTACAATAAATCTCCTATAATATCCTTCCAAACCCATGAATTTGTGCACCTCGGTCACACTAGTGGGTGCTAGCCAATCCATGATAGCTCTAATCTTGGAAGGATTGATTGTCATTCCTTCCCCGAAATAATGTGGCCTAAATATTGCACCTCTTTCTGAAAGAATGCACACTTCTCCAAGTTCCTGTAAAGATGTTGCTCACGAAGACATTGAAGAACCTAAGCAAAGGTGATCCTCATGCTCCTCACACGTACATGAGTAAATCATAATGTCGTCAAGGAAGATGAGCATGAAGTGATCAAAAATGTCTTGAATACCCCATTCATCAAGCTCATGAACACTGTGGGGAATTTGTCAGACCAAAAGGTACCACTGTGAACTCGTAGTGGTCATAACTCGTATGGAAGGCGTCTTATGAATATATACCTTCGTGATCCTCAGCTAATGATACCCTGACTTAAGATATATCTTGGAGAAAACTATAGCCCCCTTCATTTGATCAAATAAATCATCAATGTGTGGAAGGGGGTAACAATTCTTGATTGTTACTTTGTTTAGCTGGTGGTAATCAATACACAACCATAGAGATCCATCCTTCTTCTTCACGAAAATCACTGGTGCACCCCAAGGGGATACACTAGGATGGATTAGGCCTTTCTCCAAGAAGGCCCTCAAGTTGTAACTTGAGCTCACATAGCTCAGGGGTAGTCATCCGATAAGGTGCTCGTGAGATAGGCTTTGCACCCGGAACCAGATCTATGTGAAAATCTATCTCACGTGGGGGAGGTAATCCTGGTAGCTCCCCTAGAAACACATTAGGAAACTCTCTTAAAATGTGATGGTCATCAAGGGATGGTCCACTAGACCCATCCTCAGATCTGTCACTAAGCTGTAATAACATAAATCACAACCTCGTTTCACACAACGCTTAAGTTACATGGCAGAGATGGTGTGAATGGAAACGGGTCTCCCAACTCCCGTTATCACTTAATCAACTCCTAGATAATTTTTACAAGCAATAGTCTTATGGTAACAGTCCACTCTAGCTCTTTGTGCAAACCATTCCATGCCCAAGATGACTCTGTATGAACCCAGATGAAGTATATGAAGATCCGAGGTAGTGGTGAAGGGTCCCAAATCCACTAGACACTCCTTAACTAAGGATTCTACATAAATTTTGGCTCCGAAAGCCATCAAAACATCCTAACTATAACCACGCCTTTCCCACAACTTCCTTATAATGCTCTATTAAGGATGGTGTAATAAAAGAATCAGATGAACCCAAAATCAAATAGTATAGAGACAAAAATACCACCAATACTACATGTCGTCTCTATCACGGTACTCTGGTGCTCAGCCTAGTGGTTCTCGACCACTACGTATATCCGATGGCTCCATCCCATATCTCCAATAGTAGCCTCTCGAGATTTGCATCTTACCCTTATTACTAGGGTTCGGGGCACTCCTCATATGATATCTAGCAGGCCATAACCATAGCAGCTATCTGGTCCTCTTCGGTGAGATGCAGCTCAACCGTACTCTAGAGAGGTCTAGCCATGATCCTAAGGACCCGGCTATGGGTGTTAAGGTCTCTGCTGGTGAGCTCCTACCGGTGAGCTCTTAGTGCACCTGTGTCTGATGGATCCCCTAGAAGGAGGCCCCATACTCGTCCCCTATGTGTGTCAAATATTTGAGGAGGTCGATAAGGTGGGTGGGTATGCTCATTGTTGCTACTACTACTTTTGAGGTGGGCTGTTGTGGTAGCCTAAATGAAGACTATCCTCGAACCATGTCCACCACATAGAGGAGGAACTGACCCCCTCGATTTTCCATCCTTCATCTGTTGGATGTGGCTCTGAACTCTATTTCTATCCTGCTACGTCTTCCCCATGTCTCCTCTGCAATATAGGCCTTCTCCAAGGCCTCTACTAAAGTCTGTGGGTAGTGAATGTGTACCACACCACCCAAATCCAAATTCATGCCACTGATGAACCTGTGAATCCATACCTGCTCATCCTACATATAGTCACATATAGGTGTAGGTCTAGAAATTGACTCTTATACTCAGCTACATTCATATATGCCTGACAGAGATCGTGAAACTTGTTTATCCTTTGCTGAATAAACCTCCTAGGAAAATACCTACTCCTGAAATGCTCCTTAAATAGCTCCCAGGTAATTGTCTCTGAGTTAATGTGGAGCTTCTGCTCCTTGGTCCTCCACCAGACTCCTGCTCCATCCCTCAAAAGATGGATCGCAACATGAGCTTTCGTGTTACTAGTACAAGGGCAAAGCTTGAAGCATCCACTCAAGCTCACCAACTAGGCCTCTTCCTGAAACCACTTGTATCTCCCAAATAGTGAGATGGTTGCAACTTCATGATCTCCCGATATTATCTCAGCAGCTAATGATTGATGACCCCTAGGTCTCTCTGCATGCTCCTCCCTCTGTCTAGGGCTCCGAGATCTGTCCCTATATCCTGAAATCTTGTCTCCATGCCCTCTCTGTGGTGACTCTTCCTAGCCGACTCCACATGAAATTTCTCTTCCCTATACTCCTCGTTGTGTTAAGGGGATGCATGGGCCTCCACTGATGGCTCCATGTCATGTCTAGCAATTTGTCCTCCCAAGGACCCTCTGTGTATAGTGACATTAATATCCCAAGCATCTGTTTGTAAATCTAAGGTATAATGGTTGCTACCACTTTGCTCTGGAGGTGGTATATCTAAATCTATTTGAAAGGACCCTCGTCCGATCCGCGCCTCCTGCACGTACCAAGGCAGAGTTAGATCATCATTTTAGGTCTATTTTCCGGTTTTCTATGTTTTCTACAATTATACAATTATCAGGTAGTGCAATTTTCTTGGTTTAAAAGAAAAAAAATTTGTGCTTTGTTAAATATTCATGCCTCATGTTTTCTAGTGTGCCCAAGGGTCCAAGATTTGAACCCACGGTTCTGATAACAAGTGTAACGCCTACTAAAATGATGTTCTAGGAACATGTTAAAACCCAACACTTAACCTAAAAATTGCGACTAATATTTTTTTTTTAAGTTATAAAAGTTACAAGGGTGTTAACCCTTAGGGTACATTAAATTAACTTACACCACTAAACTCAACTTTACGATTGATAGGCTAGGTCTAGTTAAATGATTAAAATATTAAAATTACTTTACCTCTAAGGTTGATTAATTAAAAGTTACTTAGTAAGGTGCCCTAATTTAATTTACTTGGTTAAATGTTTTCTCTTCTTTAGTTAATGTTCAATCCAAAAGGTTAGCCTTATACTTACTTGTTTTAGTTTCCTTATCCTATTTCTTAAAGTTATTTCCATTAATTTCCTAAGGCATACTAAGAACTAATAAATACTTTGCACCCAAAGGTAATTAAATGGCCCCATTCACCCATCTACACATACCCTTAAGGGTTAATTTAAAACATCTATAAAATATATATTCCTACCAAACAAAAGTAGGGTTGATCCTCCACCCTTAGATCAAATCAATCTTGACCACTAGATCCTAGGGTTCCAAACTAACCCTAAAAATCCTTAAGCATTCTTATTAAAACCTCTTCTTACCCTATTCTCCTCATTTGGTCTATTTTCTTTTGTTAAAATTGTAGGTTGGAGAGAAGGAAGCCATGGGAGCAAGAGAGGAAGAACTATGGAGGAGTCTATAAGGAGATCAAGCTTAGATTAGTTTAGATTGTAGTTTTATTGTTGTAATTTCTCCCATTCAAGGATTGAAAGGGTTTCCTTTACCAATATGGTTTTATTTCAAGACTATTTGTATTTGGGGTTCTCTATTTGGGGAAAACCCTACCCCCATGAATGTAAATGAGAAAGGATTTATTTAATTACCATTTGTAGGTTTAATTATTTTATACAATAAGATTTGAGCATTATTTGATTTTTGGTAATTTCTTAACTTTAAAATTAGTATATACCAGTTAAAAATTACACAGGTGTGGATCCGAGAAGTTACGTGGTAAGTGACGGAACTATTGCCTAGAAGTAGGCCGGTGGCCTGGGACCGCTGCCCTACCTGGGTGAAAAACCATGAATCACTTCCTTATGGAGTGGCGGTTCTGAGACCACCGCCATGCCTTAGCCATGGTTATGATCTAAAAGCGAGATTTTCACAAAATCAAAAGTTACTAAAATGTTCCAAAATACATTCTAAACCAAATTTTACATGTCTAAGTTTTTCATTTGCAAGGTTTAGTTCCATTTATTTATTTCTTAGGTAAAGATACTCATTTTAAAGCATCATCTATTCCAATAAAAGTACAACTACTTACAAGATCATTTTCCATTATGTTCAACTAATTTTCTTTGAATTCCAAGAGTAAAATAAAACATTTATATCTACTTCTACATTGTTATTTTCTTACTACAAAAGCAACATTCCCAAATAACAATACACTTCAAATTTGTTGTCTCTTTCATTTTCACTACAATTTATACATATATATACATATATACATATACATATATATATACATATACATATACATATACATATATATATATATATATATATATATATATATATATATATATATATATATATATGTAAAATTATCTAAAATCAACTTTATATCTATATTCAAGTTTCTACTATACATACATTTTTAACATCTTTTTACAAATTTCTACTACATTTCTTCTTCCTTGTTTACAATAATACAACTTCAAAATGAAAGTAACTTTCTTTTCCATTGAGTATAGCTCATCTTTTAATAAAAAATAAGGAACTTCTTTTCTCACAAACAACTAGAACTTCAAATAAAGACAATAACATTCTTTTCTATTTCACAAGACTAACTTTACAACACCATCTTGTTTTCCTTTTTCTACAAGCAAAAAAATCTTGACATCCAAAAATGAATATAACTTTTCTTCACAAGATTTATACAATGTCTTCCATTTTAATCGGGAAAAATATACAAGAATGTAAGCTAAAATGAAATGCAATATTATAAGTTCCTCCACTCTAATTTTGAATAACAAAAGGTTTTTACAAGAAAATATTTTAAGGACTCCAAAAAAAGCTCCAAGTTTCCCATCACCACCAAGAGAGCTCCTTCATTATTTTCTTGATCCATAACAAAATGGGGGGAGAGGCAACACTCTCAACCCAATCAAAAAATCCAATGAGGAGAAGAATCCATCCTCCTCATTGGCCCCGAGCTCCAACCACATTACAATGAGAGGTTATTTTAACACATGGCAACAAAAAAGCTTCCACATCAAAACCAAGTATTACACAACCATTCCAAATGCACATTCAACACAAACTACAAACACAAGAAGGAATAACAACAAAACAAACAAGGCTTAAAAAATGAAAGCCAAAGAAGCAAGAACCTATGGAGATGCCACTTATGTCTCCCAATGGGAAATGAGTGCTCACCTTAAAACCCTCCAATGCATATCTCAATTCCCCTACATATTCTTATGTCTCCCACATACTCTAATGTCTCCCCCATACAAGAACAAGTAAGAAATGCAAGCATTCCTTCTCCAAGGTGGGCCACCCAACCCAAGATCCCTCCAAAGAATGAAATAATTATTATGCTTCCCTACATGAATTCTCCCATATTCCCCTCCAACACTGCACTTAGGAAATCTACCCAAGCACCCAACAAGCATTCCAAACACTCACAAAAAGAAGCACATAAACACAAAATAAAGGAATAACATAAGTAAGAGTAAAGCTCCTACCTTTCCATAGTAGATCTTGTTCCAAGAATATATTTTGTAGCTTCTCTAAACCTAAGCAATCACTAAAAAGCTCTAAGCAAGACCACAAGCACTCCAAAATCCTCTAACTCCCAAAAATGCAAGAGCACAAAATAATGAAGTAACCCCAAACAAGCAAAAGAACTTCAATAAATAGAAAAGGGAGAGAGGAGGGTGAGGTGGATCCATGTAGGATGCCACATCACACATCCTCAACTCCACCTCACAAGTCAAACCTCAACCCCAATGCACAATAAATTGGTGGGTGAGAGGAATGAAACATTACTTACACACACAATCCAAGCCCACACCCCCTAAGGACAAAATTAATTACAAGAAAGAAAGTGCAATAAATATTTTACCTTTTTGTCTTCCCAAAACACATAATGGGGTCTATTTTTGACCCCTCAACCCATAGGTAGGGTTGGTATATCAATTTAAGAGGTGTGGGAAAAGTTTAACTTGTCCCACAAGCCTTCAAAATTGGCCCTTAAGGCCAAATTCGAATTTCCATGAAGGGGTAGAGTGTACAACACTCAAGATCCCAAACACTCAACTTACAACATAAATTCCAAGAGCCATCTAGTATAATAAATGATCTTCTTTGTCACATCTATAATTAGTTTAGAACATGATTAAATAACTTTAATTGAGACACTTAAACCCATTAATATAAAGGGGAAAGAACACATCATTTCTTAAAACCCTCTAATTCATATCTCAATTCCCCTACATACTCTTATGCCTCCTTCAAGTACCTCTTATGCCTCCCCATACAAGAACAAGTAAGAAATGTAAGAATTCATTGTCCAAGGTGGGGCACCCAACCCAAACTCCCTCAAAACATGAAATAACTTTTATGCCTCCCTACATGAATTCTCCTCATAGTCCCCCTCCTACACCACACTTAGGCAATCTACCTAGGCACCCAAAAATCATTCCAAACACTCACAAAAACAAAAACAAATGAATAACATAAGAAAGAGTAAAGCTCATACCTTTCCATAGTAGATATTGTTCCAAGAATAAATTTCAAGCTTCTCCAAAAGAAATCACCAAAAGCTCCAACCAAGACCACAAACACTCCAAAATCCTCTAACTACCAAAAATGCAAGAGCACAAAATAATGAAGTAACCCCCAAACAAGCAAAATAACTTCAATAAATAGAAAATGAAGAGAGGAGGGTGAGGTGGCTCCATGTAGGATGTGATATCACACACCTCAACTCCACCTCACAAGACAAACCTTAACCCCAACGCACAATAAATTGGTGGGTGAGAGGAATGACACATTACTTACACACAATCCAAGCCCACATGCCATAATGACAAAATTAATTACAAGAAACAAAGTGCAATAAATATTTTACCTTTTTGTCTTCCCAAAACACATAATGGGATCTATTTTTGACCACTCAACCCATAGGTAGGGTTGGTATATCAATTTAAGAGGTGTGTGACAAGTTTAACTTGTCCCACAAGCCTTCAAAATTGGCCCCTAAGGCAAAATTTGAATTTCCATGAAGGGGTATAGTGTACAACACTCAAGATCCCAAGCACTCAACTTACAACACAAAGTCCAAGAGCCATCTAATATAATAAATGATCTTCTTTTGGTCACATCTATAATTAGTTTAGAACATGATTAAATAAATTTAATTGAGATACTTAAACCCATTATGATAAAGGGAAAGAACACATCATTTCTTAAAACCCTCCAATACATATCTCAATTCCCCTACATACTCTTATGCCTCCTTCAAGTACCTCTTATGCCTCCCCATACAAGAACAAGTAAGAAATGCAAGAATTCCTTGTCAAGGTGGGGCACCCAACCCAAACTCCTCCAAAACATTAAATAACTCTTATGCCTCCTACATGAATTCTCACCATAGTCCCCTCCTACACCACACTTAGGAAATTTACCTAGGCACCCAAAAAGCATTCCAAACACTCACAAAAACAAGCACACAAACACAAAATAAAAGGAATAACATAAGCAAGAGTAAAGCTCATACCTTTCCATAGTAGAGCTTGTTCCAAGAATCAATTTCTAAGCTTCTCCAAACCCAAGCAATCACCAACAAGCCCCAACCAAGACCACAAGCACTCCAAAATCCTCTAACTACCAAAATTCAAGAGCACAAAATAATGAAGTAACCCCCAAACAAGAAAAAGAACTTCAATAAATAGAAAAGATAAAGAGGAGAGTGAGGTGGCTCCATGTAGGATGTGAGATCACACATCCTCAACTCCACCTCACAAGTCAAACCTCAACCCCAACACACATTAAATTGGTGGGTGAGAGGAATGACACATTACTTACACACACAATCCAAGCCCACATGCCCTAATGACAAAATTAATTACATGAAAAAAAGTGCAATAAATATTTTACCTTTTTGTCTTCCCAAAACACATAATGGGATTCTATTTTTGACCACTCAACCCATAAGTAGGGTTGGTATATCAATTTAAGAGGTGTGTGACAAGTTTAACTAATCCCACAAGACTTCAAAATTGGCCCTTAAGGCCAAATTCGAATTTCCATGAAGGGGTAGAGTGTACAACACTCAAGATCCCAAGCACTCAACTTACAACACAAAGTCCAAGAGCCATCTAGTATAATAAACGATCTTCTTTTGGTCACATCTATAATTAGTTTAGAACATGATTAAATAACTTTAATTGAGACACTTAAACCCATTAAGATAAAGGGGAAAGAACAAATCATTTCTTAAAACCCTCCAATACATATATCAATTCCTCTACATACTCTTATGCCTCCTTCAAGTACCTCTTATGCCTCCCCATACAAAAACAAGTAAGAAATGCAAGAATTCCTTGTCCAAGGTGGGGCACCCAACCCAAACTCCTCCAAAACATTAAATAACTCTTATGCCTCCCTAAATGAATTCTCCTCATAGTTCCCTCCTACACCACACTTAGGCAAATCTACCTAGGCACCAAAAATTATTCCAAACACTCACAAAAACAAGCACACAAACACAAAACAAAGGAATAACATAAGCAAGAGTAAAGCTCATACCTTTCCATAGTAGATCTTGTTCTAATAATCAATTTCTAAGCTTCTCCAAACCCAAGAAATCACCAACAAGCCCCAACCAAGACCACAAGCACTCTGAAATCCTCTAACTAAAAAAAATGCAAGAGCACAAAATAATGAAGTAACCCCCAAACAAGAAAAAGAACTTCAATAAATAGAAAAGGGAAAGAGGAGGTGAGGTGGCTCCATGTAGGATGTGAGATCACACATCCTCAATTCCACCTCACAAGTCAAACCTCAACCCCAATGCACAATAAATTGGTGGGTGAGAGGAATGACACATTACTTACACACACAATCCAAGCCCACATGCCCTAATGACAAAATTAATTACAAGAAAGAAAGTGCAATAAATATTTTACCTTTTTGTCTTCCCAAAACACATAATGGGGTCTATTTTTGACCACTCAACTCATAGGTAGGGTTTGTATATCAATTTAAGAGGTGTGTGACAAGTTTAACTAATCCCACAAACCTTCAAAATTAGCCCTTAAGGCCAAATTTGAATTTCCATGAAGGGGTAGAGTGTACAACACTCAAGATCCCAAGCACTCAACTTACAATACAAAGTCCAAGAGCCATCTAGTATAATAAATGATCTTCTTTTGGTCACATCTATAATTAGTTTAGAACATGATTAAATAACTTTAATTGACACACTTAAACCCATTAAGATAAAGGGAAAGAATACATCATTTCTTAAAACCCTCCAATGCATATCTCAATTCCCCTACATACTCTTATGCCTCCTTCAAGTACCTCTTATGCCTCCCCCATACAAGAACAAGTAAGAAATGCAAGAATTCCTTATCCAAGGTAGGGCATCCAACCCAAAATCCCTCCAAACATTAAATAAATCTTATGCCTCCTATATAAATTATCCCCATAGTCCCCTCCTACACCACACTTAGGAAATCTACCTAGGTACCCAAAAATTATTCCAAACGCTCACAAAAACAAGCACACAAACAAAAACAAAGGAATTACATAAACAAGAGTAAAACTCATACCTTTCCATAGTAGAGCTTATTCCAAGAATCAATTTGAAGCTTCTCCAAACCCAAGAAATCACCAACAAGCCCCAACCAAGACCACAAGCACTCCAAAATCCTCTAACTACCAAGAATGCAAGAGCACAAAATAATGAAGTAACCCCAAAACAAGAAAAAGAACTTCAATAAATAGAAAAGGAAGAGAGGAGGGTGAGGTGGCTCCATGTAGGATGTGAGATCACACATCCTCAACTCCACCTCATAAGTCAAACCTCAACTCCAACGCACAAGAAATTGATGGGTGAGAGGAATGAAACATTACTTACACACACAATGAAAGCCCACACGCCCTAATGATAAAATTAATTACAAGAAAGAAAGTGCAATAAATATTTTACCTTTTTGTCTTCCCAAAACACATAATGGGGTCTATTTTTGACCACTCAACCCATAGGTAGGGTTGGTATATTAGTTTAAGAGGTTGTTGACAAGTTTAACTTGTCCCACAAGGCTTCAAAATTGGCCTTGTTGATGTTGAATCACAGCACCCATGAATGTCTGCAACTCGATGGGTTGAGACTCTCAAGTGCGATTGGATAACATCGAGCTTCTCCCAAGTGTGGGACCTTGTGAATCGGGGAAAGCTCTCCGGATGAAGGTCCGTTCCTATTCCTCTGTTCGAGATGCACACATAAAAATGTAGAGGGTTTACTCAAAACCTAATCTAACTTGCTAAGGAGACAGGGTAAGAAGATGCATAAAAATAAACCTAAACTAACAAAGGTGATGTACCGAGGAATGAAGAAACACTGTCTTGCTGAATAAACACAAACCATTAAAATGTAATATAAGATCATGCATGATAACCGGATTTGTAGTGAAAGATTAGGAGGATGCAAATGAACACAGAGAGGGTTGAGAATCATCCATGACATGCATTATTTTCTCCAAATATTGATACAATACACTACAAAAATGCCAAGAGGAAAAGTTACATTACGCTTTTAGATGGGAGGTTTAACTCCACAAATTCACTCCGCCAAAGAGAAGAAGGAGGGGAAAACAAGAATTTCCAACCTTTAGAAAGAATCCCTCCTTACAATTTATAGGAAGAATGAGAGAGGGAAAAGAGAGGAAATCAAAATCTACCCCAACCACCTCAATGGCATTTAATTCATCTCATTATGGTGGTAGGTGAGAAATGTAAACCCAAAAATGGTGAACTGTATTTTGAATTTTTGAAGAACTTGTTCTCACCCAATTAAATATATCCAATCGTATTTGGATAGAGGACCTTGTAAGATTTCCAAAAATTCCAACCTTGCATGAATCCGAGCTCCCTGTGAAAAGTTATGGCCATTTGAATATCTCGCTTTAGGTTTGCTTCTGTCGGGGTGTCAATGCTCAAAATGTTGCACCTCCTGAAGATGCACCTCGGTGCATCCATCCTCATGTCAACATACTCTTAAGTGCGCCATAGGCGCTGAAAATGTGGTGTTGATGTCTTGTGATTTGCGCCTTCAACTCGCGCTTTTGCGGGGCGTATCCATTTTCATGTCGACATTTTCTTACCTACGCCAGGTCGCATCCATTTTCATGTCGTATCTTCTTACTCGCGCTGTGGCACATCCATTTTCATGTCGACATCTCCTTACATGCGCTGCAGCGGCATCCATTTTCATGTCGACATCTTCTTACTCGCACCAGACACATCTATTTTCATGTCGACATCTTCTTACTCGCGCGCTGTATGCATCCATTTTCATGTCGACATCTTCTTACATGCACCAAGGCGCATCCATTTTCATGTCGACATCTCCTTACTGCATGCTAGGGTGCATCCATTTTCATGTCGACATATTCTTTCTCGTGCAGTGCACACATCCATTTTCATGTTGACATCTTCTTACCTGCCGTGGCGCATCTCTTTTCATGTCGACATCTTCTTACCTGCGCCATGGCACATCCATTTTCATGTCAACATCTCCATACTGCGCCAGGCATCCATTTTCATGTTGGCATCTTCTTACCCGTGTCGGGTGCATTCATTTTCATGTCAACATCTTCTTACCTGCGCTTGAGGTGCATCCATTTTCATGTCGACATATCCTTACTTGCGCAATTTCTGTGCAAGGCATCCATTTTCATGTCGACATCTTCTTACTCGCGTCAGGTGCATCCATTTTCATGTTAACATCTTCTTACCTGCGCAGTGGCACACCTGTAGCACAAATAAATGTTAGGTTTTGAGTTTCTTTGATTTCCATATTCTTCTATTTGTCTATATTTACCGAGGGGAGATATATACAACAATTTGTGACTCGACGAGATCACCTACCTACTAGGTAGAAGATCAGTGGCCTCTTAGCAATCCATTGGGCATGGAGTCATAAGCAATAACCTTAAACCAACCTGATATCCGATCCCATTCCCGATACCACAACTCCTTCTCCGAGAGCATGTTGAATTGTAGAAGTCAACCTGAGAGCAACAAAACTTGTGCCGAAGCACTTAGGGAAATTGAAACCTAACTACAACAAGACAATGTGCATACGCACTTAGAGGAATTAAAACCCTAGGCTACTATTTACAAGGGTAAGCCTTTTCTTTTCAAAGTAGCAATGTTTAAGATAGATTCTCGTTAACTCGGAATCAGGAATTCTTCTCCATCCAATGTAGACAATTGAAAGGCATTGCTAGTCTTACATTCTCGTGACCATGTAGGGCCACTCCAAATGGCATCAAACTTGCAATGCTTTCTTGGTTTTGCCCGATCGCATCCCATTTCGTAACTAGGTCCCCTTCTAGAAGGTCCTATCTCTTGCCTTCTTATCAAACCATCTTTTACTAAGGCTTGATCTTTCTCAATCATCTCCGAATCGCATGTTCTCTAATTTCTTCCAATTCCATCAACTATGCATACCTAGCTTCCATTGGTTTGAACTCGACAAGTCTAATCTGCTTCATGAGCTCCAATGCAGTAATTCTAATGATATAGGCACATATCGCCTCTTTCCCATAGACCAACTTGTAGGGAGAACCACCTATAGACCTCTTTGGTGTTATCATGTCAGCCCATAACACTGATTTTAGCTTGGTATGCCATGTTCTTTGGTTTTCATCCGAGTCCTTCGATGATCCTTAGCAAATTCTTGTTCATGGAATCTTCTCTATCCATTACCCTAAGGGTAATAATTTGAAGAGGTTCTCAAATATATTCCATTCTTGGCACAGCCCATTCTCGTAATCTTGGAACCTATGAATGCCAATGCATTTTCTACGATATGATAGTGGTTGTCAGTACATCAAATCTGGTCACTATTCCTTCATAAAATTCTAGTATGTTAGACTCATTTGCTTCTTTGAGCGCTACTGCTTTGGTCCACTTGGTGAAATAGTCCGTTGTCATGAGAATCCACTTGTGGCCTTGGCTTGAGTTTGGGTTGATGACCCCGATGAAGTCCAATCCCCATTGCATAAATGGTTGGTCAACCAAAATTGGGTGCAATGGAAGTGCTGCTAGTCTTTCTTTGCCTAGTGAAGAGTGCACATTTCTTGTACTTTCTTATCCATGTATAGCATTCACTGAACACTGTGGGCCAATAATACCTTGCCTTCATTATCTTGAGAGCCATTACTCATGGGGAAAAATGTCCTCCGGAATCTCCATCATGAAAATCTCGTAACACCCTCTCAATTTGACCTGTCCCAATGCACCTCAATAAAACTCCATTGATGTCTTTCTTGAACAAAACACCATCAACAAACACATATGGAATGGCTTGTAATCTAAAGTATCTCCTTTTTTCTTTGCTCATTTTTGGAGGAATAGGCCTTCCCGTAGGAAGTGTATCATGTTCTTATTCTAACAAGGAGTGGGCACATCATCATTATCCTCTTCTTGACCATCCTGTAGTACCAAGACAAGTCTCTTTTTCATCACCTCGCTTCAACTCGCTAACTCAAAGTTAATTGTTCACATAGTCCTTTTCCATGTACTAGTTTAGTGACCTTAATTTCAATGTCATATTCCATGACACGAGTGATCCATCCTGCACATTTCTCATTTAGGTCCTTGTTTAGAAGGAAGTCCTTGACTCCCGCATGAGAGGCCAACAATTGGATCTTGTTGTTTGATACTAGGTGTTTAAATTTATTTAAGCTCCTAATCACTGCAAGGACATGATTTTCAATGAAATACTACCTCGCTTCGTATTCCTCCAAGCCTCGATCAAGAAAGCAATTGGTTTCTCTAATCCCTCTTTGTTTTGTTGTACTAGGATTGTAGAAATTGTGTCTCCACCACCGAAGGCATATAGCATGAAGTCCTTGGAGAAGTCTAGATTGACGAGAGTCGGAGCTTGAGATATAGCCTCTTTTATTGCCTCAAAACTTGCCTTGCTTCGTAGATTTCCACTTAAATTCCATGCTCTTTTTTAACATCGTTGTTATTGGCTTTACGAGAGCTGCAAAGTTTGGAACAAACCTGTAGAAAAAATTGATCCTTCCTAAGAAGCTTTGAAGAGCCTTCTTGTGACTTGGAAATGGAAATGCTCGAATTGCTTCAACTCTTTCGGGTCAATTGTCAACCCCTCCTTTGAAATAATATGGCTCTGTAATTTTTCCTTCGTGAGCCAATAATATGAATTTTTGGGATTCAATGATACCCCAAATCTTCTACACCTCTAAAATACCTACCTCAAATGAAAGAGGTGATCCATTGCATTTTTGGAGAATATAGTGATGTCGTCAAGATATATCAGAACTATTTTATTGATCAACCCCTTGAATGTCATATCCATTGCCCTTTGGAAAGTGGCTCCAGCATTTGATAGCCCAAATGGCATCTTCTTGTAGGCATAGGTGCCCCATTTGGTGGTGAAAGCCATCTTAAACTGGTCATCTTCTTTCATCATTATCTGATTATACCCTAAGTAGCCATCTAGGAGAGAGAATCTCTCTGAACCGGATACCACTTGCAATATTTGTTCCATCAAGGAAGTGGGTAATGGTCTTTAAGAGATTCCCCTGTTGAGGTCTCGAAGTCCACACACAACCTGATTTCTCCACTCTTCTTCCTAACCGGAACCAAGTTTGCAACCCAGCTTGAGTGCTTGATTAGGAATATAATGCTTGCCTCTATTAGCTTGTTTAGCTCTTTCTTCATTAGAGGCTCAATGTGAGGGTTGACTCGTCTGCTTCTTCCTGATGAGCTTAGCATCTGGATCCAATTCTATGGTATGTTGTGCCAACTTCGGATTGAATCCTCTTAAGTATTCATAGCTCCAAGCAAAGACATCTGGAAATTCTTGGCAAAGTTGTATGAAATCTGATTTCTCCTGCTCAATGGCCACTTTACCAATTTGAAGTGTTTTTCCTTCCCCAACCAGAATTGGCTCTGAATCTTCTCTCTTGACTTGTATGTTATCATTTTCCTTATGGAACTGGTCGTTAGGGTTGAAGATAGAATCCAATGTTACTAAACCCTTGGGAAGCTTGTTTGTCCACAGCTGCACTACTTGATCCCCGTACTAGCTGCTCTAATCTGTCTTGATTCCTAGTTGAGAATTCAGCCTCTTCTTGCAAAAAATTGACGATTTGTTGATCGTTCTCAAACACCTGCCAGCTTGTGTCATTATCTGAACTACCGGTCTCACAATCACATGCATATGTGGTTGTGTTTTTTCCCTTATGATGTTATCAACCACATCAAACATTGCTCCAACTGCTGCGAGCCTATCCGTGGCTTCATTTTTCTTCCTGGGTATGGACACGATGTTGAAATCTTTGAAATCCTCAATGAGGTCCCATACCCTATTCTTGTAGTTCTTCAACAGGTCATTCTTTGTAGCATGTTGTCCCTTGACTTGGTTGATGATTAGCTCACTATCCCCGAACACCTGTAAGTTCTTTATGCCCCTTTTCCTTGGCCCAATGAAGTCCATGAATCAAGGCCTCATATTCAGCTGTGTTGTTTGAACAGGAAAAATGGAAACAAAAAGCTGAATAATATTTGATGCCTTGAGGTGAAATAAGCATAACTCCTCCTCCTGCACCTTTCCTACTCCTTGATCCATCGAAAAATAACTACCATACCTCATTGTCATCCTTATGGTCTAGTTTGGTGATGCTAGGAATAGGCTGGTTTTCTTCATGTATGCAATAGACTCCTAGCTCAGATTCTTCTACTTCTTGGTAGGGATCAAAAGCATGTACCTTTCTTGCCCATTCATCAAGAGTCAAATCTAGGATGCTTCCAACTTTGGTGTCACTTCATCATGCGTGCTTGATAATCTTCTTGATCAAATGCCAAATAGTTGGCATTGATTTGTCTTGGAGTATGAGGCTCAATGTGAAAGTTTGCAATTGGTTGGATCTGATTGTGACCTTAGTACCATATCTTGTTCGAACAACATGTTTGACCAAAATGAGATAAGTAGCCTCCTATTCTAGCTATGAAATCCTTGATAAGCATAGGGCAAAGAGTGGCAGCATATCTATTACCGACACATCGTGCAAAACGGTAATTGCGTTGGGCCATACATGCAAGGTAAGATTCAAACCTTTAATCACTCCCACCATTGATATCGTTGTCCCATCCAATTGCACTACCCCTTTGATATGACTTCATATTGAGACCCAATTGATCATTATTTGCTTGGGCATGTGAACTACTTGCCTCTTAATCAATCATGCAATTGTGTACTAGTTTATCCCCAATGATTAATGAAACATAGAATGGAGGGGGCTTCAAAATTTACCTTGTTGTCCTCCATGATTCCCTTTAGGTTGAGAGTAGCATTTGTGAGGACATTCTCTTGCATATGGACTGCTGGTTCAAGTTGACCAATTCTTCATGGCGGCTTGTAGAAGATCTCTTTGGCACGGATGGATAAAGATTCATATCCAAAATTCACCCCGATAATTTTGATAACATGCATCGATTATTCATCTCGATCAAATAGATTGATTTAAGGCCCAAAATCATGTTTTTTTGGGGTCCCTCGGCTTCTCTCTAACTTCCCCACCCAAGAAGAAATCCCAACAGTTAAGAAAATAGAAGAAATGCAAAAAATAAGGTGCATAGAGTCCCCTCAGGATATTAAAGGAATTTCTGTGTCTGAAGGGTTCGGGCTCATAATGAGGTTCATTATACCAAGCTTGGGGCTGAAAAAAATGAAGAAAATCGGCTAAGTCCTAGTCCAAAGTGATGCAGATGGGGTAGTTGGGACATCAGGGATGCATGGGGCGCAAAAGCCGAACCTATTGAAAAAATGAAGAAAATTGCCTAAGTCTTGTTTCACATGATGCAGGACATCCATGCTGCAGTACACGCGAGAACGCGATCGCCTGGTTTGGTGTAAATCAGTCCATTTCGGCGGTTTGGGGATATTTTTCCCCGCAGCAGGATTTGGGACATCCGCCAAAGGTACGTAAGGGGACGCGTGGGACGCGAAAAGCCGAAAGAGCCGCCAACGAATCAAATCTCGCCACGTGTCTTCACCTCAAACAAGAGCAAGGAAGCCCGAATCGGGTGGTTCGGAGATATTTGTCCTGCAGATTTGGGACAAAATCCAAAGGTACGCGAGGGACGCAAAAGCCGAAAGAGCCGCCAACGAATCAAATCTCGCCACGTGTCTTCACCTCATCGGCCCGGCAGGAAAATTTTAAAAAATTTCCAAAGGAAAAAACAAAGGGAAATGGTTAGGAAGGGCCCGCATCCAATGAAATTGTGCCATGTGGCACTTGAGTGGTGGAGCGTGGGGGAGAAATGGGAAAATTTTCCCAAAGTGAAAAATACCAAATTTTCAAAGGACAAAGTGCGCCTCTCGTGCCCGAGCCAAATAAAATAGTGCCACGTGTCCAAGTGGCAAGAAATTAAGGGAGGGCCCAAATAAATTTTCAAAGGATGAGCCCGTGATGAAACGGGAGCCCAACACGTGTCATCCAGTGGCAGAGCACGGAAAAATTCAAATATTTTCCCGCTGATCCGTTTTGGCCTTTGCTTTTGCCCTAAATCTTCAAATCGCCATATGTTTCGATCCAGAGCTCAGATTTTCACGTTCTTTATATCAATGGAAATATGGTAAAATTATCTACACGATTCCAGGGTCAATCTTGCATTTTGGTTCAGTTTGGAGAGAGAAGATCAAGAAACGCCTCACGCACATGGTAATGGCCGTAATCGACGTTTCAACAACCGCTTTTAATGTGAAATGGGTCGCATTCTTCTCCAAAGGACGGCCAAAATGTTAGGGCATGGGTCTGTAAGGATGCCCATGCTGTTTTTGATGCATCTCGCATTCAATGAGGAATGGCTCCCACGTTTTTTCACATTTTCTCTCTCCTGGGCTCGACCCATGCATTGTAAAAACCCAAATTTGGCTCTTTTTTAAGGTGTGGTTCATCTTTCAGCTCTTCCCTCCCTTCTTTCTTCTCCAAGGTTGAAAATTGAGTTCGAACTCTGCTCCCTACTCTGTAATGGCATTTTTTTCCTTTTACCATAAAATGATGTTCTGTGCAAACTTCCTGAGCAACAAAAACATGTTTCGTGATGCATCCGTCCATCCTTGCTCGTTTTTGCTTGTTTTCTTCTTGCCTCTCTTCATGTTTAAATGCAGTATTTGTGCATGTTTTAATGTTCATTTCCTTGGTTGGAGCCGTGTTCATAGTAGTTTTGATAGATGTTCAACATTTTCCTTCTCTGGTGTATCACCATTTTAGTGTAGGCTCTATTTTTCCCTTTTCTCTCTCTCTCTGTCTCCTTGGCATGGTTAGATTAGGATTAGATTAGCTTGCCTGCACTGGAATAGCTTGTGGCAGGTAGTTTAGGAATAGGAACCAGCCTTCTCTGGAGATTCCTTTCTCATTTTTGCAAGTCCCACACTTGGAGAAAGGATTCCATGTTGTGCAATCACACTGGATGCTAGTATGATCAAACTAGAAATCTGATCAACATCCAGGGGTGCTGTGAATTCGCACTAACAGCCTGCACACCGGTGGGACCTTAGAGGTCTTCCACTTCATCTTTTTTAGGTTGGTGTGTTCCCGTGAAGATTTCAGCCTTTGGAGGCACTTCTGCAAACACATCTCGCGACTCCATCCGATCAGCAATCCATTTCTCGAAAGTTACAGCACTATTTTTCATCCATTCCCATCCATCCTTCTTTTCATCCCTTTCATTATTTTTTCCATTCCATGAATTTGTGCAATCATGACTTCATTTCCATCATGGAACTCACATTTACAACAGCAGCAATGTTTCCCACCTCCAACATATTTTTTAAATCCTCCAAATCAGCATACATACCCATATGATACCCATATGCAATGCCAAAATCAGTTTGGCTATGGAGCTTTCCAAGAGCAAGAGTATGCATATAATGAAGACCATCAGATGCAAGATGCTGGTCTGTTGGAGAAAATACAAAAGATGGAGGTAAAGATGGTGCAATCCAGGGCTCAAGCACAAATGAAAGCATTTGGAATCGGTTATGGAGCACCCTGTCCATGGGTGGGACCTTTTCCAAGGCATTACAGCCCTCAAGAGAAGCTTGACTTCATGATTGCAATGCTGCCATTGCTTGCAAAGTGGATTGAAGAAATAGAGGTGTATGAGAGGAGTATTCAGCAACCTTGTCAACGGGTAAGCACGCCATCTCATGCCTTTCTTTTTCCTCTTTCCCAATCTGTTTTATCTCAGCAGTGTCAAGTTTTAAACTCTCCATCTACTGTCCCAAATGTTGATCCCATGTCTCCACCTCTCAGTCTTCCACCACACCTCAATTCTTCTTTCCTTTTTCCTTCCAAACAGTCATCCCCTCCACAAGAGCTAAAAGAAATACGCTCTCCTCCAAAGAAACAAGAGGTTTCACCTCCTCTACCACCACAAAAATTTCCAAATCAATTGAGTTACAACCCATCCCTCCTCTTGCATTCCCAATTCCATGTGGGAAGAAGAAATTGCAAAATCATCCATTAAGGACAGCAAGAAGAGGAGCCCAACAAAAATAAATGATAGACAACTTGAGGGTTTGGGCTGCCAAATTTGGGATGACAAAGATCCCCTTGATGGTTAAATCTACGTAAGAGGCTAAGGTTGAACAAATGGTGGTTAAGACTGATTTTTGGCAGCAAGAAGAAGAAAAAAGAAGAAGCAGATCAGCAATCAGTTTTTGCTCAAAGTAGTGTCCATGTTGGCGCCTATTCAAGGGAATGCTGATTCAATTCAAGTCAGCACAATAAGCCATAAAGGAAGAAAGCTCAGAAGAAGATCTTGCAGTCCCAACTTGTCCTCTAGAGCAGCAGATCGAAGAGTTTGACTTGACAAAATTCATGCTGGAGGAAGAGTTCAATCAAGAGCAAGATTGTCTTCAAACATTGGAGGAAGGAGAAGCTGCTCCAAATCCAAAAGAAGAGGAGCACATTCTAGTTATGGAGGAGAAAAGTGCAGATCCAAGGGCTTTGAGCACAAAGTAGGCTATAGAAGAACCTTCAGTTCTTCTTTCTACTTCATCTCTCTCAAGTTCTAGTGCTGAAGAAGAGTTTGACCTCTCAAACTCAATGTTGGAGGATGAAAGAAACCATGGTGGTCAAGTTATAGATCAAGAAGACACCATGGAGGAAGTGGAGCATTTACAGCAGGACAGCCATGAGGCGCTTTATCCGCTGTCGATTTGGAGGACTGTTTTGATGGAGAGGAGCCGGTTGAGTTTCCACCATTCTCTCTTTCATCATCCACATTCCAAATACTTGAGCCTCGTGGTCATGAAGGAGAACATTCATTTTGCAGCAACTGCGCATCTTATAAGTAGCCCTTTGGAATCGAGATTGGGAGATTTAAATTTTCCATGTTCTTCATTGGAGGAAGAGAAAGGGCGTAAGAGTTCTACCATTGCTTCCACATCATCCATTCAAGAAGGTCTACAAGAAGACTCCATTTTTGGAGTTGAAAATCAGAGCTATGGGCATATCAAACGGATCAGACCTTTCCCAATCAGGTATTTGGCTTCATTGGAGCCAAAGGAGAAGCCACAACCAGTCATGCTTGCCTCTAAGCATGAGGATGATATGCAAAAACCAAGGATCAGCTGTCATACCTCTTCAATTCAAATGCAGAGCAACTAAAAGAGGTATTGAATTTGCCTTCAACTGACACCTTGATGATTTGGGTAGAAGGTCAGCTTCTTGTTGATTTTCCACCCATCCTAGCAGCCACACTCAGCTCCAAATCATTTGCATGGCTGCCAATTTTGAAGAAAGGAAGCTATTTTGCACAACCAGTTGTAGGGTTTGTTTAGCCCACTTTTGCTTCCTGGTTAGAATAGAGTAGGTAGGTTTGCTTTCAGTAGAAGAAGTGCTTGTGCACACTCTGCATGTTCCATTTGGAGCATGTATGATTTTTCAGATTAAATGCATAGTTTTGTGGTGCTGGTTTTGCTCTTGCACAGTCCATTTCAGTGGCATTTTGGTGAGAATGACTCCATTTCAGTGGGTTTCCAAGTGGCTCAGAGAGGAGGTTTTCAAAGTTTAGATCAGTTTGCAGGTTATAACTCATGACTCCATGCCCAATGGATGCTTTAGGCAACTGGTAACTTCATCCAAAAGGTAGATGACCCCGCTGTGTCACCAAATTGTTATCCAAAATTCACCCCCATGGTAATTTTGATAACATGCATTAGATTATTCAGTCCCGAGCAAATAGATTGATTTAAGGCCCAAAATCATGTTTTTGGGGTCCCTCGCTTCTCTCTAACTCCCCCACCCAAGAAGAAATCCCAACAAGTTGAGAAAATGGAAGAAATGCAAAAATAAGGTTACAGGATCAGTTAAAGGAATTTCGAGCTCAAGGGTTCGGGTTGTCCGAGGTTCATTGTACCAAGCTTGGGGCCGAAAAAATGAAGAAAATCGGCTAAGTCCTAGTCCGTGGTCTCGCCCAGGCGCTTAGAACATCGAGACGCCGCTGGTCGTGAAAAGCCGAACCAGCCGAAAAAAAATGAAGAAAATTACCTAAGTCTTCGCTTACGCTGTGCAGGACATCCAGGCCAAAGCACGCGCCCGCGCGGATCGGTCGATTTGGCGCAAATCGGTCCATTTCGGGCGGTTCGAGGATATTTGTCCCAAACAGGTTTGGGACATCCGGGCCAAAGGTACGCGAGGGACGTGAAAAGCCGAAAGAGCCGCCAACGAATCAAATCTCGCCATGTGTCTTCACCTCAAACAAGAGCAAGGAAGCCCGACCGCGGTTCGAGGTATTTGTCCCGTAGTCTGGGACAGTGGGCCAAAGGTACACAAGGGACACGTGGGATGTGGAAAGCCGAAAGAGCCGCCAACGAATCAAATCTCGCCACGTGTCTTCACCTCATCCGCCTGAGGAAAATTTTAAAAAAATTTCCAAAGGAGAAAACAAAAGGGAAATGGTTAGAAGGGCCGCGTCTAATGAAATCGTGCCATGTGGCACTTGAGTGGTGGAGTGTGGAGAGAAACGGGAAAATTTTCCCAAAGTGAAAATACCAAATTTTGGAAGGACAAAGTGCGCCCACGTGCCCGAGCCAATAAAATAGTGCCACGTGTCCAAGTGGCAAGAAATTAAGGGAGGGCCCAAAGAAATTTTCAAAGGATGAGGCCATGGATGAATCGAGTCCGACACGTGTCATCCAGTGGCACAACAAGCGGAAAAATTCAAATATTTTCCCCTTGATCCGTTTGGCCTGCTTTTTTTGCCCTAAATCTTCAAATCGCCATATGTTTCGATCCAGAGCTCAAATTTTCATGTTCTTTATATCAATGGAAATATGGTGAAATTCTCTACACATTCCAAGGTCAATCTTACATTTTGGTTCAATTTGGAGAGAGAATATCAAGAAACATCTCTCCGCACGTGTAATGGCCGGAATGACGCTTTCAACAACCAGGGCTTAATGCGAAATGGGTCACATTATTCTCCAAAGATGGCCAAAAATGTTAGGGCATGGGTCCGTAAGACGCCCATGCTGTTTTAATGCATCCGCATTCAATGAGGAATGGCTCCCACATTTTTCATGTTTTCTCTCTCCCGGGCTCGACCCATGCATTGTAAAAAGCCGATTTGGCTCATTTTTAAGGTGTGGTTCATCTTTCAGCTCTTCCCTCCCTTCTTTTCTTCTCCAGGTTGAAAATGGAGTTCGAACCTCCTCCCTGCTCTCTGTAATGGCATTTTTGCCTTTACCATAAAATGATGTTCTCAATGCAAACTTCTGAGCAATAAAAACGTGTTTCATGATGCATCCGTCCATCCTTTCTCATTTTTCACTTGTTTTCTTCTTGCCTCTCTTCATTACGCAGGTATTTTTGCATGTTTGAATGTTCATCTATCCTTGGGTTGGAGCCGTGTTCATAGCTCAGCTTTGATAGATGCTCAACATTTTCCTTCTCTCGGTGTATCACCGTTTTAGTGTAGGCTATGTTTTTCCTTTTCTCTCTCTCTCTCTGTCTCCTTGGCATGGTTAGATTAGGATTAGATTAGCTTGCCCGCACTTTGGAATAGCTTGTGGCGTAGTTTAGGAATAGGAACCAGCCTTCTCTGGAGATTCCTTTCTCATTGTAGCAAGTCCCACACTTGGAGAAATGATTCCATGTTGTGCAATCACACTGGATGCTAGATGATCAAACTAGAAATCTGATCAACATCCGTGGGGTCTTGTGAATTCGCACTAATAGATTCCCACATTGATATATTCACATTTGTCTTCTTCATTTGATCAATGATGCTAAATGGAGATGAAACATCTCTTTGTTGTCCTTTAGCCTTTGCACATTCCTTTCTTGTGTATGTGCAACAACAACTGGCATTTAAGTCGGTTTAGAATGTGGTTTGGGTTGTCCTTACATGTTTGGAACTATATTTTGCTTACCAACACCTTGTGGAGTGATGGAAGTTTGTAGATCACTTGGAGCCAATGACTGCCCTTCACCAATATTCCTCTTCTTTGATCTTGTGTTAGCTACTACACTCTGAGAAATTATTTGATTCATGCCACAAAAATCCTCAACTTGCCAATTCACAAGTACGGTATCATTTGGAGCCGTATTTTGTTGAGATGTCCCTTGTTGCTGATTTGTTTCTTGACTCACTTCACCCTCTATGCCGTAGTTGTCACCATCAAGGCTTGGTTCAAAGCACCATCAAGCACATAGATTGGTTGTGAGGTTCATTGCATGGGAAACACCAATCATACTCTTGAGCTATTTTGTTTTGCACTGGAACTAATGCTTTAGAAGCAGATGCAACATTGGGGTTATAGGGCTGAAATGGTCTATTGGTGGGAGGCCTTACTTGGCTTTGATTTGCAGCTAGATTGGGTGGCCTATTGGGCTGGTATGGTTGCCTATTAGGTTGAGCTTGAGGCTGATAAGAAGGTCTAAAGCCTTGGGCCTACTACCTCTTGAGTGTAACCAGCTCATTTCCCAAATTTTGCAATTGTTTCATGACCTCTTGGAGTTCATTTGAAGCACTAGAGGATGAAGTAGAAGTTTCATTTGAACTTTGATTTCTAGGAGTGGGAATAGGAGCCAAAGTGGGTGCTTGACTAGTGCTTGGATTTTCTAAGTTTGGATACAAGGGCATGGGAGGCCTAGGAGCCAGCTTACCAGCTTGAATAAGACAGTTTTCAGCCCTAATGGAAATGCTATAAGCAATAGGTAAGTTTGTGCCTCCCATAGATTGAATTAACATAGAAATATAAGAATTCAAAGCCTTAAGATAATATAGAAAAGCACCTTCAGCTGTTGGTCTAACGGCCACTGGAATCCTATCCCAAGCTTTGAAATCTAAAGTCAAGTCAATCGCCTACTCATTGGGAGCTCTCTTGATAGTTGTCAATTGTTCTAGTAGAGACAAATTGTCTCCTTTTCTCCAAACTTCTCATAGAGAACTATGCATAACGATTCCAATTTTGGATAGAACCATCTCCAAGGCTCCTAAACCATTACAATGCCTTCCCTTTGAATGAAGATGCTAGTAGTTTGACAATAACATCCATTTCATTTATCTCATGGATTGCACAAACGTTAGCAATGTCTTTGACATGATCACCAGGAGTGGTATGATTTTCTCCAGTAAAAAATGGAATGTTCTTCAATGCTGCAATTGGAACTGGATTTTGTGCATTGAGGGCAAGTGGGCTGCGCCAGTGAAGTTGACAAAAGGGTTTTGTTGCACCATTATGATTGGCCTGAGAACCCTTGTTGATTCGATGAAAGTTCTACTAGGTGGAGGGGTTGATAAAGTCCTGTTAGGTGGAGATGGTGATCTTTGTAATCTTCTTCCTCTCCTTCCTCTACCTGGTGATAGCTACAAGTAGACAAATAACCCCTCTTCTCGTGTGCAGGAAAATTTTGTTTCTACACCACTGCAATTCTATCCCTTCGGAGTCACCAGATGTGTTAGATAACGAGCCTCAAAAGGCTAGATTCTGCCAAGTTACACACCAAACCTGACAATATTAAAAATAGAATTTAAAACTTTGAAGGACCCAAAAGATACAGTTCTTTAATTTGGTTATTGGGTCTTGTTGTGCAGCTACTAATCCCTGAAAGGTACAGGTGAAACTTAGGTCATGCAAGGCAACTTACAAAACCTGAAACACACTGTGTCGGAACTTGGGACATGCTCAACACCTAGGAAAACCTGAAATACTAAAAACTATGAAATTTTGAAATTCAAAATCTCAAAAATCTAAGAATACCCTTTTGAATATTATCCCCCAATCTATCAACTGGTGAAATTTTGACTTGTTTTGAGCAAGTTAAGCCTTTGAAAATTGATTTCAAAGTTCAGCCTGGAAGGTGAAAAAAATATGAAATTGTAAAACTTGCAATTTCTAAGTCCAAATTTCTTGAAAATTCCTTCAAATCTTGTGGAATGACCTTTTCTCCCACCGGCATGCCAAAACTATTGATGGCGAATCACAGCACCCCTGAATGTCTACAACTCGATGGGTTGAGACTCTCAGTGCGATTGCATAACATGGAGCTTTTCCCAAGTGTGGGACCTTGTGAATCGAAAGCTCTCTGATGAAGGCCGGTTCCTATTCCTTTTTCGTATGCACACAAAAAAATGTAGAGGTTTAATCAAAAACCTAATCTAACTTGCATAAGGAGACAGGGTAAGAAGATGCATAAAAATAAACCTAAACTAACAAAGGTGATGCACCGAGGAATGAAGAAACACCTGTCTTTCCAATAAACACAAACCATTAAAATGCAATACAAGATCATGCACGAGATAACCGGATTTGCGGTGAAAGATCAGGAGGATGCAAATGAACAAAGAGAGGGTTGAGAATCATCCACGTACATGCATTATTTTCTCGCAAATATTGATACAATACACTACAAAAATGCCAAGAGGTAAAGTTGCATTACAGTTTTAGATGGGAGGTTTGAACTCCACAAATTCACCTGCCAAAGAGAAGAAGGGAGGGGAAAAACAAGAATGTCCAACCTTTAGAAAGAAGCCCCTCCTTACAATTTATAGGAAGAATGAGAGATGGAAGAGAGAGGAAATCAAAATCTACCCCAACCACCTCCAGATTGCATTTAATTCATCTCATTATGGTGGTAGGTAAGAACCCTAACAAACCCAAAAAATGGTGAATTGTATTTTGAATTTTTGAAGAACTTGTTCTCACCAAATTAAAGTCATAGTTGACAGAGGACCTTGTAAGCTTTCCGAAAAGTCCAACCTTGCGTGGATCCGAGCTCCCTGTGAAAAGTTATGGCCATTTGAATATCTGCGTCAGGGTTTGCTTCTGTCCGGGGTGTCAACGCACAAAATGTTGCACCTCCTAAAGATGCACCTCAGGCGCATCCATCCTCATGTCAACATACTCTTAAGTGTGTCATAGGCACTGAAAATGTGGTGTTGACATCTTGTGATTTGCACCTTTAACCTGCGCTAGGGTGCATCCATTTTCATGTCGACATCTTCTTACTTGCGCCAGGGCGCATCCATTTTCATGTCGACATCTTGTTACATGCACCAGGGTGCATCCATTTTCATGTCGACATCTCCTTACCTATGCCAGGGCGCATCCATTTTCATGTCTACATCTTCTTACATGTGCTAGGGCGCATCCATTTTCATGTCGACATCTCCTTACCTGCGCCAGGGCACATCTATTTTCATGTTGACATCTCATTACCTGCACCATGGTGCATCCATTTTCATGTCGACATCTTCTTACCTGCGCTAGGGTGCATCCATTTTCATGTCGACATCTTCTTACCTGCACCAAGGTGCATCCATTTTCATGTCGACATCTTCTTACCTGTGCCAGGGCGCATCCATTTTCATGTCGACATCTTACCTGCACCATGGCGCATCCATTTTCATGTCGACATCTTCTTACCTGTGCTAAGGTGCATCCATTTTCATGTTGACATCTCCTTACCTCGTGCTGGGGCACATCCATTTTCATGTCGAAATCTTCTTATCTCGCACTTTCCGGCGCATCCATTTTCATGTCAACATCTTCTTACCCGCACTGTGGCGCCTAGTGGTGCAAATAAATGTTAGGTTTTGAGTTTCTTTGATTTCCATATTCTTTTGTTTGTCTATATTTACCTAGGGGGAGATATATACAACAGGCCCTTAAGGCCAAATTTGAATTTCCATGAAGGGGTGGAGTGTACAACACTCCAGATCCCGAGCACTTTCGACTTACAACACAAAATCCAAGAGCCATCTAGTCTAATAAATGATCTTCTTTTGGTCAAATCTATAGTTAGTTTAGAACATGATTAATTAACTTTAATTGAGACACTTAAACCAATTAAGATAAAGGGGAAAGAACACATCATTTATAAATAATTAAAACAAGGAAATTACATCCCTAAAAAAATCACATACTACATCAAATAAAGGAAACTAAATAAAAGACAACACATAACCCCTTGGTCACAATTTCCCCTAACAATAATTCAAAACACACACAAATACATGTTGCCATGGTGACCCCTTGTCTAGAATTCCAATGTGGTTGGTTTCCAATCCCCCCGATGTTTGTTGTGAATATATTTACCTGAAAAACACATAACACCTCCTTCACCTTTGCAGTTGCATCAAAACATCCAAAATTAAATGTGTAATATAAGTCCACAATCATCTAGGCATTTACGATATCATTTACAATTTCTAAAAACATCTCTATTCTACATTTCATCCATGTCAAAATGATCACAACATTAGTTCAATTATCAAGGCCTACTCACAGGTGTGAAAATATCGCATGTCGTAGATATATATATATATATATATATATATATATATATATATATATCCATGTCAATAGCATATCATCATCAATATCAAAATGTCTTTAATGATCCAAACACATCATATATGAATCAAAATCAACAACAATCCAATATCTCTAACATCTAACATCATGCTAAATCAAAAGGCTACAATAATATCCATAAGTATAATCGACAATATCGAAATCAATAACAAACAGGTGTCGAAGGGAAGTGGGCACTACACTTGATATCTATTTGTATCCCAGAGCATTATAGGTGAAGGTCCTTAATAATGTTATATTTTTACCGAGCTACCTTGATTTAACACTAGTCCATAGTTGTTGCTCCTTTAAATTTGTACATAACTATAGTTGTTTCTTCTACCAGTATATAACTGGAGCTGTAAAAATTGATTGATGAAATGGATACTATCATATGTGTCTATCTACATATTCTAGCTCTGCATGTTTGTATGCAAATCAAACAATTTTTTTGAGTAGGAGAAGCTTCAAAATTATTGTAAGATCAAGATAGATATGCATTAAAATATCCAATATCAAAAGGGTTGTAAAGTTTGTAAGATTGATAATTTTCATGGCAACCCCTGATTCCATAGATTGTTTTCTAGATTGTAGATGTTATTAAAATATTATCTTTCTTTCATTCATTCCATACCAGCAAAACAAAGGTATAATTGTTTTTTGCATTATATAGATACTTAAGCTCATTCTCAATATTTATTTCTTTAGCATTCTAATTCACTTATCCAAAAAAATTCAAAGACAACTAAACATAATACAAATTTGAAAACAAATTATTGAAGGAAAAACCTACTAAAACCCCTTGTGATTGACAAAAGGGGGTAAATTATGAGGGGCTTGCTATTAAGTTGATAGATGTCTAAAACTAGTGGTATTTGTACCAAAGCAATTTGTATGGTTGATCCATACACATGAATATTGAATGTACATCTTTCAAGAAAACAATTATCTCAAGTTGTGCCTAAATTGAAAGGGAGGAATGTAAAAATCCAGAAATGAGCAATGATGTCGAGCATTTTTTGGGCTACCATGGAATTTGAAACTATGTTATCTATAAAAAAATGTTCTTTCATTATGTTTTGATGCATTTGCATATCCTGTTTCAAAGGTGGTTGTTTGCCTTTGGCCATTTTCAACCTCACTCCATGCAGCCCTCCAAGCTAATGTTTTCTTGAGTAGGCTAAGAATTATTTTATTGGAACTCTTTCACATGTGTCTGTCCTCTGACCTTGGAAATCATGGTGCTAAAAATAGAGTGAGCAGATATGACTACCCTCCTAATTATTATCTTTCGTGTTTGTAGCCAAACATTGTTGCACCAGGTGACAATATCTTGGCAGCATGGACTCCTGTCTCTCCACCCTCTGATATGCAGAATGAAAGGCACATTGTTAACTTTAATATCGGATCTGGAACATCCATGGCTTGCCCCCATGTATCGGGTATAGTCAGTCTTCTCAAATCCTTGCACCCAAGGTGGAGTCCTTCTGCAATTAGGTCAGCATTGGTAACTACAGGTAAAAGATTTAAGCTTTCATACTTCCTTTCTTTACTTCTAATAACTAATATGCCATCTTAGATGTAGGATGATAATATTAAGCTCGTAGCTGAGAATTCAGTGAACTTGGGAACTTCTCTGTGAACTAAAGTAATAGGAGATGCTCAAATTTAAGCAAAGATCTGGATAGCATTCTGATTTGGACATTTAATAATTCAAATTTGTTAATCCCTCACTGGTAAACCTCACTCCATGCAGAACTGTTTATAAATGTGCTCTAAATAATTGTAATCAAATTGCTATAAACAGACTGCACAGATCACTACCCACAAAGCTTGTATGAAGTTGGAACTGAGCTCGAAATAGTTGGAAGCATCAAGCATAGGAATCTTGTGAGTCTGCATGGATATTCACTTTCTCCACCTGGAAACCTGTTGTTTTATGATTACATGGTAAACAAAATTTTGTGGGACATCCTACACGATGAGTAAAATGATTATGTTATGAAGAAAAATGGATCTGTACATTGTAGATTCATATTTTGAAATAGAAGAATCCAATCAATCTCTAACCTACAATATCAAATCAAATCAAATCAAATTTATAGTATCATCTTTTAAATTTTCCCATTCTTTTTGCATGCACCTCTTTTCCTCGCAATCTCCTTAACTCAGGTTGATATTAAATTAGAATAATCAAATGTTCCCACAATCCATTGAGGCATCAACAAAGGCTTCTAAAGATTTGAGACGGAGTTTTATTACAATTTCCATGACACTTGAATGGTGCAATATAGAAAATGAATTAAATAGTTCTGAGAAGAGAAAGGTAATTTAAGGTCCATCATCGGATGTTATAGCTTAAGGTATTTGTGTTTGAAGCATGAGGAGATATCTTAAAAATGACTCAAAATCTAAACATGCACAACACAAAAGAACCTCATTCACCAAGAACTAAAACTATATAATTGGGCATAAGAGGAGGCTAAGAAATATAGTTCTACTTTTGCTACATACAAGTATAAACAGAATTTAAATGCATACCTGCGAAATTTAATTTAACACAGGATTGACTAGAACTTTTTTTTTTATTATTGGAAAATAGTTTTTTGAAAGGGACTATACCCTTGTACACTAAGGCTCAGAAGCCAGAATTGAAAGTTAAAGCACAAGAGAAGGATCAAAATCCCGAAAGAACAATTAAGCCCAACTGCAGAAAACAGACTGCAAAGCAAAAACCAACAACCGACAAAACAACAGCAAAAAAACAACTGATGTACAACAATCAAACAACAATGGCCTATCAACACCATTGGAAGCAAACTGCTATCTGGCTAAGAAAAATGAGACCAATGAAACCCAGCCAGCCAATAGCAGAGATGAGAATCATCAAGGCGAAGTGTTACCCTTCAGAGTGGTAGATTTTTTCTTTTTGTTGACCGTAATCCACCCTGATGGAGCCTTCGCGGTTGGAGAAGAAGACAAGGGAGGAGTATTTTCCTTAGTCACATTTGTCCCATTTGGAACAGCCACGTTGTTATCCAGAGAGAGATATTTATCATTTTCCATGCTGCCCTCAACAACTTGTGTATTTTTTATGTTGCTAACAACCTGAGTTTCGAGATAAAGGGGTTTTCCTTGACTCTGGTTCATCTACTGCTTTAGATTCAAGATCCTTTCTATCCACAAAAATCAGGTGCTCCGGGAGTGCGTCTTTCCACCAGTTGCGCTTCTCATGTTGACGTTTTTCCATCCCACAAGCAGTAGAGGTGTGTCCTAATCCAAAGCACCTTCTACATCGGAAAGGTAGACCTTCATAATCAAGAGTTTGTGACCAAGTTCTATTTTGCACTCTAAGGTCTATGGTAGCAGGAAGATTTTATCGCCTTCAAGCTCCACCAGGATCCGGGCATAAGTAGTATGGGTGTAATTAGTTGTTTGAGAATCTATGTGGAGTGTAGTACCCAAGGTATTGCCAATGGTTGTCAGACATTCATGACTCCAGAATTGGAGAGGTAAATGGGGCAGCCTGATCCAAACAGGTTTCCATGAGAATGTCTCTGTGTGTGGGTTAAAGGATGGGAACCAAGGTTTCATGATCAAATATTTTGACTCGCAGGTCCAGAGCTTGGAAGCAATGATGTCTTTATCAGCTATTGAAGAGAAAACCATAATGAAAATGCCTTTAGCACATGGATATAAGTCTATCTTACCAGTTAAAGATGGATTCCAATGCTTGGAGATCCACGCGTGAAGAACGGAAGGCTGGGCCATAAACCCCCGAATCTACAAATCAGAGCATGCTCTTTATAGTAGATCTCAGATGAAATGACATCCTCCCCAAAAGTAATACATGGGGTGATGTCTGCAGGTTTCATGGAGGATTCCTTGCTTTTTAAGACATCCTTGAAGGAGGTTTCAAGAGACCCGCGCCTAATCTCTTTATCCAGCAATGGAATAACAGGTAGATCTCCTTGCTTCAGCTCACCACGAACCTCACCTTTCCCAAGAACACCCCCAGATGGTGATTGAATATGGCTAGGGTTTGCAGAACCGTCTGAAACAGTCGCAACATTGGTAAAGGCGAGGTCGATCCACGACCAAGGAGAAGCCCCTGAAACAAGATTCGAGCCCCCACCGTCTGGCTGAAGAGCTCCAGTCTGATCTCGCAGATCTACAGGGTTCGCAGGCTTGCATGTAGCGAGAGCAAGGGCGCGCGTAGACACCATTAGGGCAGGGTAGGGCGCGAGGACGCGCGTGTGAAGGGGGCGCGAGGGCAGTGCAAGAGCAGGTGGAGTATATATTCTTCGGACTGAGCGTGAGCGCAGGGCGTGAGCAGAGGGTGCGAGGGCTCGAGAAGAGGCATGCGTAGAGGCACGGACAGGAGGTACGGATAGCGGCGCGGCTGGGGCGCGAGCAGAGGTGCCACTAGAACTTGGAGAGCCTGAAGAATGAAATTATAGTGTTAGTGAACATTATTTAAAGGTTAATGCATGCAAAATATATAAAAGAAAATTTTAAAAATAGTAAAGCCAAAGCAACATGCAAAATCAGAAAAGTAAAATTGTTAAAAATAGAAAAAGAAATTGTTCAAAATAGCAAAATTATAATTGTTAAAAATAGGAAAACTATCATTTAAGCCATCAAATTTGACACAGTCCCATGAATGTTCGCAAATCCTTTTCCCATAGGGGTAACGCCTTTGGCGTAACTATCAAACTAGACTTGTTAGGAGGTATAATGTGTTTTATTGATATTGGTTGGTTATGTATTATGTTTATACTATGTGACGATTAATTTTTATTGTATATGTTAAATTTTGTGTGGAATATTTTTCCATCCATATTGTTCAATGGATTGTTTGGATTGTAAGTTGTACTTTAATTTATTCCTTTCCTTTTTGATGTGCCTTTTATTTTAGAGTGTGACTTCTTCCCCCCTTTTCTTTTGGAAAAATTTTGTTGTTATGATCTTGTTTAAATTTATTTTATAAGGTACGGTAAGTTAGGGTTTCATACATTGAATTTCAATTTTTAATCTCATAATGCGCAAAGGCCATGTGGTAGTTAAGTGTTTAATGTTTGAAAATTCTATTTTGTACTTTTCAATTTGAAAAAGTAAATAATTTATGGATGACTATCTTTAATTTTGAAATAACATATTTTATTTCGAGGATTTTAGTTGTGTAAATTATTTTAAAAAAAAATCGATCAAATTTTGAAAACCAAAGCAAATTATACAAAACTAAAATAGAATGAAGCATTAAATATCAATGGTGCCTTTGATTAGCTCTTATGAGTTACATTTGTTAGAACATTATAATATCGGTGTGTACATTGTTTTAGATTGTTAAGTTGTTGAATATAATATTATCATAATGTAGTGCCCACCTCTTTCTGGCATAAGTTCATTTGTTGACTCATTTCATTTACTAGATTTGAGATATTGATTTAGCACCATTTTGATATTATGTGGTTTCATTATGGATTATTTGGTGACACATGTGATTGTTTAGGACACGTGGTGCCAATCTAGTATTATGATCATCATCTTAGTTGTTTGCACCTATATGGTTATGGATACCAGCAGAAGTGATGCAGTTAGTTTATTTGATATATGATGGATGGATACTGATGTTGTTTTTTTACTTTGATATCATTGGTTGATAATGGTAATTTGGATGTCATCATGCAATATCTTAGATGGATCTTATATCTTGATTTACTGTGGATGCATGTTGTTAGAGTATATTTATCTCATTTTGATATCGATTGTTGTATAGATTAGAATGAATATGCATGATTGGTTTAATTATCAATATATTTTTATTATTATCTGATTTATTGTATCAAGTAGGTATGTTTAATGTGTGAATTGAGTGTGCAAATTACAGGTCACACAAGAGAACGTGGGTTTCAGAGTTGCACCTCAAGTT